>CAJHNH020003620.1:20000-62775 GCA_905116865.2 Candidula unifasciata | reverse complement strand
GTCAGAAAGCAAATGCATTTATATACCAATTGTCAATATTTTTAAGAAATCCAAGCATAACTATGAGTGCAAAGAGACAGATTATAAACAGCATATTCATTCCAAAATTAAGCTACCAGTGTTAAACATGGACACTATTCTACATACGCAAAATCAACATCTGCGAGATGAGATGCCTGAGAAAATCGGCTAACCTAACCATTATACCATCACAAGCACTAAATCTCAGGAGATCAACTACAAGAGCAGGAGAACGGCCGAGAAAACATGGATCGACATCATTAAAGAGACTCTACGCCTTCACGGCTTGACAATAGCCAATGGCAGCCAGCGTGCACTGGATCGCAAATTACTCCTCCCCACGCCGCTTAACGGCAGAGGTGTTTTTAGAGGATGACGATGAGTGATGGGTAAACTTAGCCTAATAGCACAGGCATATTAGGGGGCATCTGTGTTAGAGTTGAGTGAAAGTAAACCAGAGAGAAGGTTGTGGATAGACATGACTACCAACACCACACAGCATGGATTGTGAGAAGAAGTATGAAAATCTGGCAAGAAGAGTGGCTAGAGTTTGTGGCTGTCATGCAGGAGAGCCGGGTTCGAATCGTAGGTAAGGTGATGACATTTTTTTTTTTTTGAGCACAGAGTAAACATCCTAACCTGATATGTTCGGGGCGACTACCCATAACCACGCAGTCCTAAACGGTTAGCCTAGGAGGCCTTCCCCCCCCCCCCCCCCCCCCCCCTTATTTTTCTACACTAGCCTAACATGTAGTAAATTCATGGAATAAAGATCAATGTAAAGGTGAAAGGCTCGACTTCAGTAGTACCGCGTATTATCTATCCCACATGGCTCTCTTTATCTCTACAGAACAGCTAACTGCCTGCAGAGAACGTTGCACACATCACGATCTCCGTAGTTCCGGCGACGTTCCCCAAGGGATCTTCGTAAAAATTGCACTCGTGAACTGACCAGCAAAAGGAACTCACGACCATCAGAGCTCAAGGCAAAAGGCCTCACCACTTCGCCGCGGAGACCCCTACAGACAAATACTAAAACAAAAGAGTGGAGCTTTAAAGCAGACTGCGGATTTTCGAAGGCGTCGCCTCAACGCATCATTGGAACGAAGATGTGTGGACAGGTCAAGCGCCATTGCGGTCTTGAGAGAACAACCCTCAAGGGTGAAGTTTCTAGAAAACGAGGCATATCCACCTCTGCAAATAGGGATACTGGATATTAAAGATACAGTAATTATGAAAGCACACACGGCTGGGGAATTGGCCATAGAAAGTAAGGCAGTCAGGTGTATGTGATGAAGAGAACGATGTCCTTCCTCTAGAGGAAAAGCTGGTTGACTGTTTGAGGTTGATGTGGATTTCACATACATTTACCTGTCAACCTCACCCCCTCCTCCCTTCCACCCCCTTAACTTTATGGATATAATAACTGATAGACATTATTCATAATCGCAACTCACCCTGCCCCCATTGATCACCTTCCCAGCGCCAACAGGAACGCAATGCCCCAAGCACAGAGCGTTATGTCAACAACACACTCCATAGAATCGCCGGCAATGAACAGACTTCACGTCTCCTCTGTCAGGGAGTTTAATCGAAGCCGATACTCACTCCTGGCAGTTGCCGCCACAAAGAAAACAAGAATTATATAATTTGTATAGGACCCATTTCTACGCCTTCAGGCGTATCGGGTATATAGGGTTCTTCATCATCATCAAGTGCCTTGCCAGCTAGCGTAGACTTTCATGACTCGCCACAGATCTTGGTCTTTGGTGTTCTGGATCAGTTCTACTGATGATATTCCTCCATGCCATTATCTTAAACCATCCACCATTATTTCTCTAAGTCTGCCTCTGCCTTTTCTACCAGTCATCTTTACAGTCGTCACGATATTTTTAAGTGCTCTTTTTCTCATTACATGACCAAAAAATTGTGTTGGTCTCCTTATCATTGTTATATATAATATTCTACTTACATTAGCCATTTCCCCAGGCATTCAATGCTGCTTATTCTGGCAGTCCACGGTATTCTCAACATTCTTCTCAAGAACCACATCTCAGTTGGGTCGAAACTCGTCTTCATTTGATTGCTCACATTGCAAGATTCACTGCGGTACAACAGAACAGGCTCGATGTAACATTTCAGTACTCGTTTTTCTGATATTTAATAAAAGTGATTTATTAAATAAAATACTTTTCATCTTCTGAAAAGCTGCATTTGCCTGGCCAATTCTGATCTTAATTACTGTCACACATCGTCCCTCTGATATTATGAATGTTCCCCAATACTTGAATTTATCGAATTGGTTAAGCACTTTTCCCTTTTATTGCTGTGTCATATTTTGGAGTTATTTTCTTTTTTGATATAACCATTGTTTTTGTTTTCTTGATATTCAAGGAGAGTACTTTTTTGCACTCTCTAGTAGAATAATATCTAATAGTTTTATAACATATAGAGCTAGAAATAAATTTTAAAGACAAAACGGCACTTGCTGGGTGATGTGGTCAGCATCACGCCGGCCGCCTTTACTTCTCAGGACTTTATCTGGTACCTATTCAAGGCTGGGTCGACCTGAGAGCCAAGTTAATTTTTTAATATAATATGTATAATACAGTCTTAGTTAAGAAACCTGCGAAAGATTCACTTTGTTATGTCTATTCTTGTCTTATCCACCGTCGAAGGAGTAAAACAGTTTTTATTCTCTACAGTGGTTAAAATCCACAATGGTTGAGTGAGACTCTAAGATATTCTAAAAACTATTGAAACAATACTGCTAATATTAAAAAAAAGCTACAGCCTGTATTTACAAATTTGTTCGGTGTAGACAAAGAGTTTTTTTTTATTAGCTGGAGGATTTAGGAACGAATTGGAAAATTACCTATCATTAAATTCATTAAGAAACAGACTGAGATGGGTCGACCACCTGAGAATGAATCCAACGTTGCCAGTAACAAGCCCCTACAACATAAAAATGGAAACACAAAGAGGTAGAGGAAGACACAGAAGAACGTGGATCTAAAGAGCCACGGCCAGCCGGAGAACTCGTTAAGTATAACCACAAACAAAATACCCAAGCCCGTGTTGGCTTAGAGATCTACGATAGTTACATCAACACATAAAGATGCAGCACAATCACTGAATATTTAAGGTTTGGGGTTTGAACAACGGATCAACGTCATGGCACACGGATAGTAACACATAAGAGGTCCGTTCAATTCTGAGTCCGAAGAAGCTCAGCACACTGCACAGACTCTGTTGCACCGGCGAGGATCCTGAAATACTTTGGGTAGGTTTTTTTACTCTGTTCGATTTCCAACTGCCAAGAGATTTTTTACGTGCACAACAATGCACACGGGCGTCCGATCTTACTACCCAGAGACAAGGGGGAATTCTAGAAGTCCAAGTTCCCCCTGTGAAAATTTCCAGACCTTACGGGGATTGACCCCCGAACCTCTATCAATTGAGGCGGACACCATGCCTCAAGACCACGCAGCCCCTAAACATTGAATATAGAAATGTGAAGTTATCCTTGTAAGTCGCATGACTATTATGGACTTCCGGCTATTTGACAAGCAATGTCTCGAGAGAGACAATATGTCTTCCGGTCGAAGTTATCACTTCTTGTAGCCCGGCTCGGTAGCGTAGTTGGCTAAACCGGATTGCGCGGTGACCGGGTGACGAACTCCTTGTCCGGGTTCACGCCCGGGGGTATTCAGAAAAGCCAGATTTCTCCCAGATTTACGGTATTTACAATGGAATCAGGGCCGAAAGGTTGCGATATCCATACTACCGAGCCTTAGGATAACAACGCATGGCTTCTAGATACTTAAACAAACAAACAAACATCACTTCTGGTACTGCATTTTATGTTAATGTTACTCTGCAGTAACGCGGCACACCGAAGTATGTCTGGAAATAAATCGTGCAATGTAATGGTTATGTCCCATTATTGAAAAAAGCAAATAACTTTGTTTAAACTCTGCGTGGAATTAATGCTTTCTCTTGTGTTTTATGTGGTGCCTGTTGTATTATTGTCTATCTACTCTACATCCATGTGTCTAAGATATCGCTTTCTGATACATACATTCCTATTTGCCATGAAACAGAACTATTCAACATCTTCTTCATTGGTATCTTTTGACTCTCCTTACTTTCTAGCTTAGACGAATACTAAATTCCCACTGGATATATTTCAGATCCAAAACACAATTATGACAAAATACCAAGCAAGATAGTGACTGACTGACTGACTGACTTTTTACTCCACCAGGACATCACACAAGCGATAAACACCCGATGACACAATGTGCCACCATGTGGATGAGGATCACCGTGGAGAAGTCCCACAAACTGCGTTCAGCCTTTACGCCATATTTATGGCCAAGCTATATTGCGGCCCCTGGCAAGAGCCAGAGTAGGGCTTCAAAAAACTATAAATTGCATCCTTAAAAGTACGGGAAGTATTATAGCAAGATAGTGTATTCAATTTTGAAGGAAGCGCCGCTGAAACTACACCGGCCATGCACTCATAATGGATAAGATAAGATTAACCAATCAAGCCCTCAAATGGACGCCGAAAGGAAAAGAAAACGTGGGAAGACCAACAGAAACATTACGTAAAACCATCAGCTTCTTCTTCTTCTTCTTCTTCTTCTTCTTCTTCTTCTTCTTCTTCTTCTCGTCCTCTTTTACCGCTGTGGGTGTCGAGAGAGATATAAGGTTCTGTTTCTAGCTCTTCTGGCTGCCTCGACCATAGGCACATCGTGCTGGTGTAGAGTTTCTCTGATGTTATCCTTCCATCTTGTTCTTGGTCTACCCCGTGCTCTACGTCCTTCTTCTCTTTCCATGTATGCTTTGTATGGTGTGGTGTCACAAGGCATTCTCTCTAAGTGGGCAAACCATTTCACTTGCTGTCTTTGTATGTAACCCAGAATTGGTTCTGTGCCGACTTGTTCTTTTATGATCTCATTCCTGATCTTATCTCTTATGGTCACCCCTACAGCCCTTCTCAGACATCTTATTTCCGTGGTTACTAATTTTATTTTATGGTTTGTTGTGAGTGACCATGTCTGGCACTGGTAGCACAGAGTTGGAATAAATATGCTTTGAATAAGATGTCTCTTTGTGCTGATTAGGATTGTCTTATGCTGTAAGAGGGGGGCTTGCTGTCCCAATACTTGGTTTGCTTTACTGCATCTGATGTCAATTTCATTATCCAATTTCTCATTTTCGGTTAAATGTAGTTCCCCAGCTATTTAAAAAAAAAATGCCTGTTTTTTTTTTTTTTTTTTTAATGCCTTTGTATTCTATTTGCTATGTTTAGATCTGTCTTCTTTTTTCCTATTGACATTACTTCTGTCTTTTTCAGTGTTGATTCTCATATTATTTGTTTTACATTCTTCATTCATGGATGTTAGATGTTGTTGCAATTTCATGGCTGTATCTGCTATCAAGGCCTGGTCATCTGCAAAGAGTAATTCGTTGATCTTACTAAGATCTTCATTCATGGGCTTGGCATTCTTGCATATACTGTCGATGTAGGTGATAAACAGCAGTGGTGATAAAACACACCCCTGTCTTACTCCAGATGTCACTGTGAAAGGATGAGATGTTCCCTGATTTATTCTAACTACACTTCTACAATCTCTGTATAAACTTTTGCACACTTCGATGAGGTGTTCGCTTACACCATATCTTGCCATTATTTTCCATAATAATTGTCTGTCGACTCTGTCAAATGCCAAACCATCAGCAGTTAAGGCTTAACCATGATTCTGGTATCAAACAGATGGCAACTAACCGCCAGACATGGAGAGATATGATTTCTGCATTCTAAATAAGATACTAAATAACTAACTCCAGGTGACCTGATTTCCCGTTGTACTCTTATTTCACGTTTTCAATTCACTTCAAGTAAAGCTTTGTGTCATGTAAGAAAAAATTCGTTGGAGTGTCAGATACATCCAGTAATAAATTGATAATGAATAATTTTGGCTATTAAGACAAATACAGTTGGGGAAAATGGAGTATTTTGAGCATGTAAAAAGACATTTAGATATGGATGAGATAATCATATGAGGAGGCGTTTCAGGGAAATAGAAAGGAAAAAAATTACAACGCAAATTGAATTAGGATGTCACAGATAAATTACTCATGCCTGCAACAGAGACATAACATATGGCTTGTGACAGAGACTGAGAAAGGTGTGCGGAGAGAGAGAGAGAGAGAGAGAGAGAGAGAGAGAGAGAGAGAAGAGAGAAGAGAGAGAGAGAGAGAGAGAGAGAGAGAGAGAGAGAGAGAGAAAGAGAGAGAGAGAACGAACGAACGAACGAACTTTATTTTCAAAGGGTTACAAATTAGGCACGCAGGCCTGTCTTACATTCGGCCCTTCCAAACTTCCATCTTTCACACAGCAGTGTATTTCATCAATGAAGCATGTTATATTCATGTAATAATATGCATATTATATATATGAAGTCAAAAACAAAAGCATGGCTGGTAAAATATGTACGCACGCTCACGCGCGAACACACACACCCACATACACACACAAGCCCAATGACTCACTTACACACGCTCTAAAACACACACGCATACAATCCAGACACATATAGGCACTAAGTACACACATACATCCACATACATACGAACATGCACACACACACACATCCATACATACATACATGAGAAAGAGAGAGAGAAAAGAGACAGAGAGACAGACAGAGAACGAACGAACTTTATTTTCAAAGGGTTAAGAATTGGGCACGCAGGCCCGTCTAACCGATATATATATATATATATATATATATATATATATATATATATATATATATATATATATATATATATATATATATATATAGAGAGAGAGAGAGAGAGAGAGAGAGAGAGAGGGCGAGAAAGAGAAAGAGAGAGAGAGTTTGTATTGTGTTCTTGTGGACACATTTTTGTACAGACTATGCTGATATTGAAGACGATGGTGATGAAAATCATGATGAGTGTAAATGATAATGATGATTATAATGAATAGTCACTTATTCCATTCACGTTTTCTTTCGATGCTCTTTCAATGTGTGGTTCATGTTCTCCCCCAATCGTTGCCAGCCGATTACATCTGAATGAAAACATGATATTCTCACATAAATAAAAGGTAAGAACTTATTTAAAACGCTAGAACTGATGATGAATATATTACTATCTTCATCAGTGATTGTTTGTAGGCATTTTTCTATTTCTTGTGCCGGTATTTTTCCCAAACCATTTCAAAAAACTATTATTGTTTTTAAACGTAAGACGGTCGTACAACAAAAACTGGCCAATAACCAATGTACCAGAAGTCTACGTAGCTTACCTTAACTAAATTTTGTTTGCTGAAAATGAAAATGACATTTAAAATGTTCATTGGCTATAGCTTTTAAGATATACTCGTTTACTTTATTAGAGTTACATTATACGTGTGATGCAACTGTTGTGGCCGATTGCATAATTTTTTTTAATAATGACTAATTGAACTGTAACCAGAAGTTGACGATGCAGTTCTACCTGTTATTACATCACCTTTGACAAAATGTTGCCATAATTAGTTAGTGTCTTTGTCTTTATTGATACTATCATAGTTAGAAATGCCTAGGACGTGTATGAAAGCGCTGATAACTTCTGTTATGTATATAGTGAGGTGACATTGCTGATAACTTCTGTTATGTATATAGTGAGGTGACATTGCTGATAACTTCTGTTATGTATATAGTGAGGTGACATTGCTGATAACTTCTGTTATGTATATAGTGAGGTGACATTGCTGATAACTTCTGTTATGTATATAGTGAGGTGACATTGCTGATAACTTCTGTTATGTATATAGTGAGGTGACATTGCTGATAACTTCTGTTATGTATATAGTGAGGTGACATTTCTCTCACATAAATTAAATAGAACTAAAGTAATTGAAAAGGCAAACAGTTTATATTTAGGTTGCAGAATAAGAGATAAAAGCTTGGCGCCGCACTGTGGTTGACCGGCAAAAAACAATATATGTATTTTGAAGTCCCAGTGGTTTGGAGAGTTCACTGATCATCTCAACAACTGTTACTTTTTCATGGTCCATTTAAATATGAAAGGCAAATCAAAGACGAAGAAATGGACCCTGGAGTGTCCTAACATCCCCTCTGCAATACGTTCGGTACCATATGGCAATGACCTTCCAGTACCCAGAATGCCAGAATTATTTTCAACTGCTTTCACTAATGGATAAGAGGACATTGATGGCCTTGAACCACCAACCTGAAGCGACCCAGTTTTTTGAGCGAACTACCTCCACTAAACCACACTTAAAACCTAAAGTAAACTCCATGATCTTGTAAGAGATTTGAATTTGAAAAAGAGACTCAAACAATAGATTGCACAATTGATATGCCAGGTAATAATTGTGCAATCTATTGTTTATGTATTCTTTGTTCAAATTTACAATGGGGAAACATTGTTTAGATTTGAATTTACCGAAGAACAAAGCGGAGCTTTTGGGGTTGCAGATTGCAACAGGGGAATCCTCTGGCAGAAGATGTAAGAATTTCTGTACATAAAAACCGACTGAAGTCGCTTAATTTATTTAGTTTTCAACGAAGTGGACCTTTCTGCATGCCACATTTCTGGACTAATGGCAGGCCTAAAAACCAATCACAAACCGGAAGTGTTGATTCATCCAAGACGAGTCTTAAAGCTGTTTTGTTGAGTAAGGTTATTTTGTATTACCCTCAGTTCCAGTTGGTCATGGAGTTCACACGAAATAAACTTATGCAAACATTAAGCAGCTTTCGAAGTGTATAAACTTCGATCGTCATCACTGGCCACTGCATCGATTAAAAAATGTTCGCTCTTTAGCTTGGACTGCAGGATGGATTTACCAAGTACTACTGCTTTCTCTGTGGATGGAATAGTTGTGCCCGACATGACCATAACATCAGAAGACATTGGCCAGTCAGGGGGGTCATTGCACCCAAACAGTAAAAAAGTAAATAACCCAGCACTTGTCGACACCAGCAAGACTTGGCTGCCACCCTTGCCATTTAAGCAGGGTCTCATGAAACACTTTGTTAAGGCTATGGAGAAAAAAAAAAAAAAGATGCTTTCAAGTACCTCATCAGAAAATTTCCAAGAGCCTACCAGGGCACCACACCGAGCGATAAACACGCAGTGACGCAGAGTGCCACTATACGGAATAAGATCACACGGGGACAGGTACCAGAAAACCCCTTTTAATCCATAGATTGGATTATAATAGGGCCCTCAGCAACAGTCAGTGTGGTGCTTTAAAACAAAAACAATTGCGTCTGACCTTGGGACACAGGCTTATTATAATAGCATAGTTCGTCTGTTGGTTAGTTGCGTATCCTTTACAGGACGTTGCAGAACCAACCCCAGCAGCCCCTGGCTGTTGTGTGGTTTCTCTAGGCAAATTTACGTCCAGTAGTTTGCCATTGCTCTCTGGACGGTCAGCCCTCTGATACCACTGTCGAAACCAACGCAATGTGCACGGTCCGCACCGCAGCTGGGATCGAACCCGGCACCCCGGCATTACGAAGCGTTCGCATCGACTTAGCCACAGAGCCGACATAGTTCGTCAAGTCGCTGGATATTCGCGATAGTCGCGTTACCTTCCTTGTTAACTTCTAATTTACCATTCTTCCATTATTTTCTCTTTACACTGACAGAAACAAAGTGGCAAAAGGCGGAGGGGTGGGGGTGGGGGGTAAATTTTTTTTTTAAAGCTTGTGGTAATCTGGTCATGCGCCTCCTCTCTGTGTGGTAAATAACACGAAAGGAACTTCATCTTGTCAGTGACATGTCCCGAATGAGTGACGTTCAATCACACCATAACCGCACTACGAGGTGTAAACACCTGGTGATACGAAGAGCCAAGATTCGGATAAGAATCACATGGACTCCAGTCCCAGAAAGCCCGTTCTACAGTTAGGTTATATTAGAGCCCCAGAAAACAGCCGGGTGGGGTTTTAAAAAAACAAACACTATAAGAGCAGAAATGATTACATTGTTCATTGCTCATTGTTCATTGCTCATTGTTCATTGCTCATTGTTCATTGCTCATTGTTCATTTTTTTAGAGATCGTCGTCATCACACATCAGACATAACCATAAGTGCTCCGACCTCCTCCTGGCTACGTCTCTAAGTGTTTTATGCTAACAAATCCCATTCTGTTCCGGCTGACGTAATGACGGGTGGCTCCCGCATAGTTTTCATGTCCGCAGCTCCAGTTGGTACACCCAGGGTATGCGGTCTATTCTGTGAAAACTCATGTTCCACGAAACTGAAAGTCTCACATCGTTTAGTCTCTCGTATGGCATTGATGATGTCCCTCGTATGGCATTGATGATGTCTCTCGTATGGCATTGATGATGTCTCTAGTATGGCATTGATGATGTCTCTGCTGTCCACAGATGGCCCATTCCTGATAGTCGCACTGCCAGCCAGAGCGTCTGCTCTCTTATTGCCTTTCACACCAGCATACCCTGGGACAAATATAAATTTGATTTTGGGAAACGCTGCGTGCAGTATCAGATGGAGCCACTGTTTCCGTATGTACCCCGCCTTGATCCGCTGTAGCATGCTCTTTGAGTCGCAGAACAAACATCCATTTGTGAACACCTGGGTTTTCAGTCATTCCAATGCCCTAGATGATTCATCATCATCAGATGCCTTGCCGACTGGCGTGGGCGATCATTGCTCTCCATAATCTACGATCTCGTGCAGCATGTATCAGTTGGTGTGCCGACACACCTCCATGCCATGCAACAAGACTGTCAAGCATCTTCTCTCGTTGTCTTCCTCTATCCCTCCTTTCACAGATCTTTCCAGTGGTCACAACATGTTCTTTTTTCCCTCTTCTCATAATATGACCGAAAAATGATGACTGTCTCCTTCTGTTGTCTGTGATAAGTTGTGATAATAATCGGGCAGATGATTACATGTCCCGAATCAAGCAAGTTAGTTAGTTAGACGACAGATTATCCTCATTGAACATCAACCGAATCAAGCAGTTGCGTTCTTTTGAAGATTTAAGTGATAATGTGAGTTTATATTTATATTAAACATCATATTATTATCCTTCATAAAAATGCATTTATATTTATTAATTTGTTTCCCCTCCACAGGTAACATTGTATTTCTGCCAGAGATTGCAATGAGTCCCTACTAAATCGCCGGAAACTGCAAGGTGAGATCGTCACAAGACCATCGCAGATTGCAATAGCAGATCAATTTTAGACAACCGGAGACTGCAAGAGTAGATCACTTCTTTCTCACTGGAGATTGAAAAGGAAGTTCAAAAGTAGGTCAGACGATAATGCAAAAGGAGGATTCCTTCTAGAGCACATAACTTTATTCAGTTTATAAACAGCTTCAGAGACAGTTTTCTTTGTAAATAACCGCAGGAATCTATATCCACAAACGAATATAGACGCACATATTTATTTTCAAGCAAAGCATTTATACCTAAACAGTCGTGTACACACATTTCCTAAACTATTTGCAATCAAGATGTTTATTAACACTTATTCCATTCAACCATAAATTGTACAAGTTGCCCACACAGTACTGCGGAGTCACACGGGGCTGTTGTCACCGTTACGAGAACCCTTATTCTACATTCATTGGAGGCTGAACGGAGTATCTGAGTTTTTACCATATTGACCTGTCACCAGCACTGAGATTATTTAATCTCACGGTGTCTAACCTTCAAGTCCTGTTCGTCGACCATCTTGACTAAGATCTTCAGATATCAAGGTGTCACATCTCGCATGCATTACTTTCAATGTTGTTTTTGATTTGACACTAGCAAAAGAGTAGTTGCTAACAACCTGGCTCCTACTTCAAATACATCGCCACAACTCTTTCAAATAAGACCAACATAAGCTAGCTTCATTGGAGACAACTAACACTACTTTCTTTCCTTCATAAAAGGAGAGCATTAAAACAACCAATGAACGTTTTCAACAGAAAGCCAAATAACAGTTTGTCAGCAACACTGTTTATCTCCATAAGGACAAGGCAAACAATAATAAAAAAAACACGTTTTCCCAGCGAAAACAGAACAAAGTTCGTCTCAAAAACTGAAATCTGAACTTTTTCATCATCCAAAAGACAACTCAGAAAACAACCAAAATACTTTCCTCAGAAAACAGCAAAAAACATTTCATCTTAAAAACTGAACCAGCAACACTAACAACGCAGCCAAAAAACAACAAAAGTAGCCTAGATGTGACAGGAAACTCCAGAATTGATCACATATATCCAATGGCTGTATTCGCTTGCGCTCGTTTGAGATTGTATCGAGTCTCTTATGGAAAGACCCAGAGGATTTGTACAGCAAAATTTGATTACTGAAATATTTAACGACAGCTTCATTTCCTCGTTCAGGTTCGATTATCGAATTACAACGTAGATATTAACACGGATAATAATTTTCCTAATTGCTGCTGCAAAATAATCTTTCATCGAGGTAAGGTTTTCATGCCAGTTTTACTTTGTGATCACGTAAGTTAGCGCCTTGATAATTGTTTCCAGATATGTCAAGAATATCTCATCGGCATTTATTGATTATTTACAAGGTATAAGATATTGATAAATTGTGAGAACATTGTATGTTTGTGTTGGATTATCTGTCACTGAATATTGATAAAGAAAATTCATACAACTCATTCTAACCGTCCCAACAGGGGATTGAATTTTCTGTTTTTTGAAAGCGCGTCCCGTCTTTTATAGGGAGCCGTAATATAATCTACCGTTTGAACTGGGTTTCTGGGACCTGCGCCGGGTGGGTTCTCATCCGAATATTGACACTGTATGTTAATCGTTAGTTGTGTTGTCCTGATAGGGTTAAACATCTCAACATTGATAATAGTCTATACTTTATGATGGTAAACGGAGAAGAGATTGGGTTAGTTTTCAAAAGCAACACCGTATCAGATACTTTACTATCATCACTCATCATCAGGTAGCAGATGTTTTGCAGAACGTCGCTTCCATCACGTTCTGTCTGAAAGAAAGTCAGTCACTCTCTCTCTCTCTCTTCGCGTACTTACGTACACAAGGAGCCACTTACATCATATGCCCATCTTCGTGTTGGTCGGCCCCTGCCCCTCCTTCTTTGTACCATGCCTTGTGCTATTAGATTTATTCCAATCCAATGTGGCGCTTGATATGACCAAAATATTTCAGCTTCCGAAACAAGATGCTGTTTATTAGTCAATCTTCCTTCATGTCCACATCTTTTAAAGTGTCAGCATTTCTTCTCTTCTTTGTCCATGGTATTCTCAGCATCTTTCTATAGCAATTCAGTTCAACCCTAAGGACTTGGACACGAAGCAGTCTACTACTCACATCCATATTTTGCTACAGGGAAGATGCATGCTCTCAAAATGTTAATTTTGTTTTCTATGCTAGTGCTTAACCATAGACTGTTAAGGCTGTTTAATCTGTCATCACTAGCATACAAAACATTTTGAAATAAATGGTTTCTATTTGTTCTTTTTATGTTTCTTCCCATCTCCCTCCCCCTGTATGCCTTCTTCTATACAGCTATGTGTTTTTATAAACTGATTGATCAGGATCCGTCTCTACACTGATTGTTGGTTGTAGTAGTTCTTCTACTTGCTTTTAAGCTGCTGGCTCGTGGGCATAATCAGGCCTGCAGAGACCTAGCAAGCGGCCCGCGGATCATTGCTATTTGTATGACTGACTGACTTTCTACCCCACCAGGACATTACACAAGCGATAAACACCCGATGACACAAAGAGCCACCATGTGGATGAGGATCAACGTGAAGAGGTCCCAGAAACCGCGTTCAGCCATTAAGCCATATTTATGGCCAGGCTATATTGCGGCCCCTGGCAAGAGCCAGAGAGGGCTTCAAATAACGAAAGATTTCATCCTAACAAGGACAGTGAATAGAACTATTTGTATTGTGTTAATACAAATTTTTATGCTAGAGCAAGGGCCTCTGGTCCGTGATGATCCATATTTCCACAATTTTGGCCCCGATTAAGTCTGGTAGTCTGGTAGTCCTAGTTTCAGCTTCATAGCAAACGGGTCACCCCATCTTTGCTCCTCTCCCGTGCCAACGAAAAACTCAAAGAATGTTTATCACAGTCCTTTGTGGAAGGATTGACAGATTGCTGTCTCAGCATATCTAGCATACTCTCGCATTAAAGCATATGGTAGCCATCCGAAGTGCTAACACAAACAGTCCGACATTAGAAATGCAGTTCATCATTGATGGTAACAGAAGTCACCATCAGATCTGCAGTTGCCTACGCGATCAATTTTAATCACATACGGGCACCACCAAAATTGCGACAACAGGCATAGCGCCATTTTCTGAATCTCCAATTCACACCACCACGTTGGTCACAGTCGAAAAAACATTCCAAATGAAATCCGCGGCTCACAGTGTCACACCATGCATTCAGCTCAGAAGCTGGGCGACGAAACTATATCCAGTCTACAAATGGAACAAAAATGCATCGGCCACCGTCCGGCAGAAGCAAAAAATTTGCCTCGGCTCCAAAACAGTGGCCCGCCTAGCGTCCATTTTGACCGAAAGGCCCTAATTAAACTTAAGTAAATAGACTCCATGACTACACTTTCTATTACTGATGTTCAAAAATGTCCTAATAATACCCCTAACATGTATCGTTGCATACATCTTGCTTGTTTGCTTTCAACTTGTCGCTCTAGTTTTGTTTGTGTAACATCTCTTTTCGTGTCGACTTTAAAAAAAAATATTGTTCCTATCTTTGATGGGATTTCCCAGCCGTATAAGTAAGTCAAGTGTTTTTTTTTTTTTTTAAAGTTAGTTTTATTGAAACCGTTGTCCCGTTTTGTGCATGGTCTTTCTCTTGCTCTGCATTTATAATATTTCCTCACTGGGTTCTCTGCGGAAGTTGGTACCAGAGCAATTTTAGTAGTTGTGGCCAAACCATCTCACCTAGTGCTCTTTAATGAAACACGTCTTTTCTTATTTTTTATTTTTAAATTGTGTATTTCCTTACACTCCTGACCCAACATAAGACGTCTCATCCCGATCGGTTTTGAAGAGGTAAAGTAATAGTAAGGCAGGTGCCTATTCAGTTCTTTTAAATCGATCAGCCTAGTGCCGTCTCCACAGTGAAGGTTAGCAGCATTGGATCTCCAACGGGGTTAGTCGCTCAACCTGGCTGTTCACAATCGGTGAATGTAGTTCCTTTATTTCTTGGTTGTATCCTAGTTAGTTAGTTTAGCAAGTTAGTTAGTTATTTAGTTAGCTAGTATAGTTAGTCAGTCAGTCAATTAGTAAGTTAGTCAGATGGTTGGTTGGCCCGTCAGTCAGTCAGTTAGTAAGTAAGGCAGTCAGTTAGTCGGTCGGACGGTCAGTTGATTGGTTGGTCCGTCAGTCAGTCAGTTAGTTAATTAGTCGACAGAATACCTCCATTGAACATGGAATCATTGAGTCAATAAGTGCTCGAATCCCCTCGTCAGTAAATCCCTTCACGTAGCCTTCTGTTGTGGATTCTTATTCTTCTTTGGCTTCCTGTATAGCTCTTGCCTGACCGCTCCCCCTTTTTTTTAACCACAAAACTGTTCTATCACAGCTGCAGAAGACCAGTCATCGCTTCGTTTTTTGCGAAATTCTTACTTTTTGTAGAGCATTCAGTATATCAGACTGGATCACGGCACGTCTGCCCTCCGCAGTAGCGTTACCTGCAAGCCACTCAGCATGTTCATTTCCTTGCACGCCTACATACCTGGCACAAATTTGAAACTGATATATGTCAGCCCTGACCGTCTCAGAGACTCCAAACACTGTTCTCGGACCCAACCCGTCGCTATATTCCTGAGCAGAGTCATTGTGTCACTATGAGAACACACGAGAGCCGATTTTGGTTTAGTCGTTTCCATAACCTCCATAGCTGTACCTTTCTAGTGGTATCCGTCACTGTGTATCACTCTCGGTGTATCCCCTATTGTTTATCCTTCTCTGTGTGTCCCTCACTGTGTATCCCTCACTGTTTATACTTCTCAGTGTATCCTTCTCTGTGTATCCATCATTATTTATCCCTCTCTGTGTATCCCTCTCTGTGTATCCCTCTCTGTGTATCCCTCTCTGTGTATCCCTCTCTGTGTCTCCCTCTCTGTGTCTCCCTCTCTGTGTATCCCTCTCTGTGTATCCCTCTCTGTGTATCCCTCTCTGTGTCTCCCTCTCTGTGTATCCCTCTCTGTGTATCCCTCTCTGTCTCTAGCTTATCTACCTTCAGCCCTTCCCTGCAGATTTTCACTGGCACAGAAACGGAGTAAGTAAGGGCTAAGTATTCTCGAAGTAAGGTTTTCGCCTCGAGTGATGGAGGTTCCGTGTCAAGTCCTGGTGAAGGCTGAGATTTTTTGAACGTGAACTTCTAGTAATTTCCCTGGTCACTGGACAGTAAGACCGGACGCCTGTGTGTATTGTTGCGCGAGTAAAAAAAAAATCCCTTGGCAGTTGGAAATCGAAAAAAAAAAATAGTTGCCTAAGCGCTACCCTAGCAAAATGTATAGTTAAAAATCTACCTAAAGTATTTCAGGATCTTGGCCGATGCCTCAGGGTTGTTGCACTACGTTGAGATTCTTCAGACTCAGGCTTGAGTTTGAAGTAGAAGAGAGCAATCATGGGTTACACCCGTGTGTCATGATGTTGATCCGTCGAATAAAGAAGCGTAGGAAGAAAGTGTGGGTTGGCCTCATTGCAGTGAAGTTGAAACTTCGACTAAGACCTCCAGTAGGATTTGTTTTGTTATCTTTAAAGCTCTTTCTGTCTTTTATGGTAGCTGAAATACTGTAAAAGCAAGTCAACACAAACTGAGTTGAGAAGAAAAATTCGGATAACATGAAGACAGTTTTTGTCCCGGCCAGATTTTTGCTATTTGGAATTCATGTTAACGAATTTTGACTGCGTTTCAATTTTCTTCTGGTTGGCGTGTGTGACTTAAGCGTTACGATCGCGCTTCGTAATGCCAGGATACCGAGCTCAATACCGGTGATTGAACAGCAGACCACCCTGCGTTGGTTCTGACAGATTTTCCAGAACCGACCATTTAGTAAGCAGTGGCAAACTACTGGACGTAAATAACCTAGAACAACTATAACTGCTGACAAATGCTGCAGGTAGTTCTGCGGCATCCTGTACAGAAATAATTTTTTTCTCTGATTAAAAAAAAAAAAAAACTTTTTTTAGCAGCTCCCTTATCATTCCGTCTGTCTAGAATCAGTGTATTATGCTTCCCTCCTCCCCCCCCCCCCCCCCCCCCCACCACCACCACCAGGATAAAATACGACATATTCTTATGCAAATAACATCACAATTTTCCCAGTCCCACTTTGTAATCGCTTTTTAGCTGTTCAGATACTTGTACTTTTGATTATATCAACACTAATTTTAAGTATATTACACAGAAAACAGTGTGTGGTAGCCGTGAAACAAAGTGGTAATGAATATTACAATTATCGGATTAATAACAAACCCAACAATACTGGACAATCAGCTAAGCGAGACGTCACGCACGCAACAAAGGCGACGCCATCGTGTTGTGTTTGGACGCCAAGTCCCAATGGCCGTAGCAACGCGTTTGAGTCTGTGACAGTATCGACACGGCGGTAGTAACCATTTCAACTCCACGACTCCGGCTTTGACTGGCAACAGGGAGATAAAGGTATCGGGCGTGAGAGATCAAGCATCTACGCTGTCGGCGATCGACTCTGAGTGGGCAAGTTTAGAGAAGGACAGAACACGTTCATTGGAGTATAATTCCATATTCTTCTGGTAGGTATTAATCTTTTTGTTATGTCTATGTGGTTGTTTTGTGTGGCATTATTTTAGTGTGTTTCTAATTTAGTTCGTTTGTAGAAGGCCTAAAGCGCAACTAAGCTGGGAGGCTCCGTTGAGTTGTTTCTTTCTTTCTTTCTTTCTTTCTTTCTTTCTTTCTTTCTTTCTTTCTTTCTTTCTTTCTTTCTTTCTTTCTTTCTTTCTTTCTTTCTTTCTTTCTTTCTTTCTTTCTTTCTTTCTTTCTTTCTTTCTTTCTTTCTTTCTTTCTTTCTTTCTTTCTTTCTTTCTTTCTTTTCTTTCTTTCTTTTCTTTCTTTCTTTCTTTCTTTCTTTCTTTCGTCCTTTTTTCTTTCTCTCTTTCGTCCTTTTTCTTTCTTTCTTTCTTTCTTCTTTTTCTTTCTTTCTTTGCGGAGTTTCTTTCTTTCTTTCTTTTTCTTTCTTTCTTTCTTTCTTCTTCTTCTTTCTTTCTTTCTTTCTTTCTTTCTCCTCTTCCGTCCTTTTTTCTTTCTTTCTTTCTTTCTTTCTTTCTTTCTTTCTTTCTTTCTTTCTTTCTTTCTTTCTTTCTTTCTTTCTTTCTTTCTTTTTCTAATTTCGGTCCTCTTGTGGATCTTTCTTTACTTTACTTTCAATTCCGTTGTGTCCGCCGTGGTCAGGTTTTGCAGAGGTCTCTGGTGCCATCCCTGCTGTATACTTTGATTTTTTACCTGTTTGGCATTTGGTTTGTTTGTAGTAAGTCAAAAAAAAGCAACTCAGCTGTTTGGCTATGGTGAGTTCTTTCTTTCTTTCTTTCTTTCTTTCTTTCTTTCTTTCTTTCTTTCTTTCTTTCTTTCTTTCTTTCTTTCTTTCTTTCTTTCTTTCTTTCTTTCTTTCTTTCTTTCTTTCTTTCGTCCTTTTTTCTTTCTCTCTTTCGTCCTTTTTTCTTTCTTTCTTTCTTTCTTTCTTTCTTTCTTTCTTTCTTTCTTTCTTTCTTTCTTTCTTTCTTTCTTTCTTTCTTTCTTTCTTTCTTTCTTTCTTTCTTTCTTTCTTTCTTTCTTTCTTTCTTTCTTTCTCTCTTTCGTCCTTTTTTCTTTCTTTCTTTCTTTCTTTCTTTCTTTCTTTCTTTCTTTCTTTCTTTCTTTCTTTCTTTCTTTCTTTCTTTCTTTCTTTCTTTCTTTCTTTCTTTCTTTCTTTCTTTCTATCTATAAGTCTTTCTTTCTTTCTTTCTTTCTTACTTACTTACTTACTTACTTACTTATTTACTTTCTTTCTTTCTTACTTTCTTTAGGTCATTCTTTCTTTGTATGTGTGTAAAGATGTAGGTGTATGTATGTATGTGTGTGTATGTATGCATGCATGTGTGTGTGTATCTAGGTGAATCTAGTAAGTATGAAAGTATGTATGTGTGAAGGTATGTGAGTGTATGTATGGATGTGTGTATGTATGAAAGTATGTATGTTTAAGTATCTGAGTGTATGTTTGGATGTGTGTATGCATGTACATGTAGTCCATGTATGTATGTATATATGTGGATGTATGTATGTGTGCATATATGTTTGTAGGTGCATGTATTATGTATGTCTGTATATGTATGAGAATGTTTCTATGTAAATGTATCTGTGTAAGTCTATGGGTGTATGTGTATTCATTCATGTATATGGATGTTTGTCGGTATATGTAGCTGTGGATGTGTGTGTATTTATGAATGTATGCAAGTATGCGTGTATGTGGGTATGTATTTTGTGTGTGTATGTATGTATAAAAGTATCTATATGTGTGATTTTGGGTGTGTGTGTGTGTGTTTATGCATGCGTGTGGATGTACGAGTGTATATTTAAGTTTGTTTGTGTGTGTATTTATGTATATGTTTTGTAAGTATGTTTGACTGTATATGAGTGTATGTGTGATTGTGGGTATGTGTGTACATAATGTAGGCAAGTATGTATGTATGTATGTATGTATGTATGTATGTATGTATGTATGTATGTATGTATGTATGTATGTATGTATGTATGTATGTATGTATGTATGTATGCATGAGTGTATGTATGTATGTATGTATGTATGTGAGTATCTGTATGGGTGATTGTATATGTGTGTATGCATGCATGTGTGGATATGTATGTAATGTGTGTCGGCATGTTTGTGCATGTGTGTATGCATTTGTAGATGTATAAGTATGTGGGTGTATGTGTGTGTATTTAGGTATGTATGCATGTATGTGTGTAAAGATGTAGGTGTATGTATTAATGTGTGTATGTATATGTGTGTATGTATATGTGTATGTATGTTTACATGTGAGTGTAAATGTGTGGTTGTGGGTGTCTGTACATGTGATTGTATGTGTGTGTATGCATGCATGCATGTGTAGGTGTGTATGTATGGAATGTGTGTGTCTTTTCTGTGTGTGTATATATGTAGATGTATATATGTACGTATGTATGTGTTAGGTATGTCTGTAGATGAGTGTGCATGTATGAGAATGTGAGAGCATATATATACATGTGTGTAAGTGTGTAAGATTGTGTACACATGATGTATGTATTATTTTCTAGAATGTATATTTTTATTCTATATCTATAACATGCATTTTAAATAACAGGCATTGGTACTCTGAAAAACGAGTGCTTAGAAGGGCCGAATGTCAGACGGGCCTGCGTGCCCAGTTTGTAACCCTTTGAAAATAAAGTTTGTTCGTTCGTTCGTTCTTTCTCTCTTTCTTTCTTTCTTTTTTTCTTTATTTCTGTAGGTCTTTCCTTTTTTACCCTAGTCTTGTTGTCTTTCATCGCCAGGTTATGATGAGGCTTTTGGGGACATCCTTGGTGTGTTCTGTGTTTGTTTTAGATGTTTTCCAATTAGTTCATTTGTAGTAAGACAATGGTGAATCTCCAGTTTTAAGCTCTTTTAATTTCTTTCTTTCTCTCTTTCTTTCTTTCTTTCTTTCTTTCTTTCTTTCTTTCTTTCTTTCTTTCTTTCTTTCTTTCTTTCTTTCTTTCTTTCTTTCTTTCTTTCTTTCTTTCTTTCTTTCTTTCTTTCTTTCTTTCTTTCTTTCTTTCTTTCTTTCTTTTCCTCCTCCTTCATATTCTTCTTCTTCTTCTTCTTCTTCTTCTTCTTCTTCTTCTTCTTCTTCTTCTTCTTCTTCTTCTTCTTCTTCTTCTTCTTCTTCTTCTTCTTCTTTTCTTCTTCTTTTTCTTCTTCTTTTTCTTCTTCTTCTTCTTCTTCTTCTTCTTCTTCTTCTTCTTCTTCTTCTTCTTCTTCTTCTTCTTCTTCTTCTTCTTCTTCTTCTTCTTCTTCTTCTTCTTCTTCTTCTTCTTCTTCTTCTTCTTCTTCTTCTTCTTCTTCTTCTTATTCTTCTTCTTATTCTTCTTCTTCTTCTTATACTTCTTCTTCTTTTTCCCTCTCACATTGTATCTCAGCAAAGTGTTGAGGTCAGATGTAACATTCGTTGATAAACTCTGTTAAGAGCATAATTAAGACTGATGTTCATTTCTGTAAGGCTGTTCTTAATGCCATCACTCCATATTTTCCGAGGTCTTCCACTCGCTCTATACCCGTTGTAACGTGGCTCGCTGTGGCAGATAGTACCATGGCATTCTTGTTAGGTGTTCAAACCACTTCATTTGTTGTTCTTTGATGACTTGTAAGACTGACCTTATTCCTAGCATTCGTCTGATTTCGTATTCTGTCTTTTCTTAAAACTCCTGTAGCTCTTCTAAGGCATTTCATCTCGGTTTGTCACGATTTTACGTTCATTGGAGGGTGTAAGTGTCCACTTTTGGCACTGATAGCATAGTGTTGGCCTAAAAAAACTTCTGCTTGTGTGTCAACAGGGGAGTTAGTTGCCCAATTACTTGATTAGCTTTGGCACATCTCGAGCTAATTTCTCTATCCAGGTTCCGTCGTATGTGAAAATAGCTCCCAAATACTTAAATTCCTCTGTTTGTCTTAAGATTGTTTTTTTTTTTTTTTTCTAAATTGTCTTTCTGTCTTCCTATCACCACTGTCACTGTCTTCGTAGTGTTTATTTATTTTAATGATAATAATTATATTAATTATATTATATTATATTATATTATATTATATTATATTATATTATATTATATTATATTATATTATATTATATTATATTATATTATATTAAATTACATTACATTACATTACATTACATTACATTACATTACATTACATTACATTACATTACATTACATTACATTACATTACATTACGTTATGTTACGTTATATTATATTTTATTATATTATATTATATTATATTATATTATATTATATTATATTATATTATATTATATTATATTATATTATATTATATTATATTATATTATATTATATTATATTATATTATATTATATTATATTATATTATATTATGTTATGTTATGTTACGTTACGTTACGTTACGTTACGTTACGTTACGTTACGTTACGTTACGTTACGTTACGTTACGTTACGTTACGTTACGTTACGTTACGTTACGTTACGTTACGGTACGGTACGTTACGGTACGGTACGTTACGTTACATTACATTACATTACATTACATTACATTACATTACATTACATTACATTACATTATATTATATTATATTATATTATATTATATTATATTATATTATATTATATTATATTATATTATATTATATTATATTATATTATATTATATTATATTATATTAAGCGACGACCGTGGCTTAGGCGTTGCGAGTCCTGATGGTAATTCCAATAATATACTAATATAATATAATATAATATAATATAATATAATATAATATAATATAATATAATATAATATAATATAATATAATATAATATAATATAATATAATATAATATAATATAATATAATATAATATAATATAATATAATATAATATAATATAATATAATATAATATAATATAATATAATATAATATAATATAATATAATATAATATAATATAATATAATATAATATAATATAACGTAATATATTAAAATATAAATAATATAATTATTATTAGAAAATAAATAAAGACCGCGATCGAAGCCTTCTGCTAGCTGTATGGATTTTTATCAAGGTATGGGGCGTCGCAGGTCGACCCAGCCTAAAATGGGTACTAGGATGGCTGTCCTGCGAAAGTACCATATTACCCCCCAGTGCCGATGGTCTGTAAAAATATGGGTGCTCTTCACATATTCCAGATGCGCCTAAAGCGTGAAAAGGTATCTACTTTTTTTTTATATTATATTATATTATATTATATTATATTATATTATATTATATTATATTATATTATATTATATTATATTATATTATATTATATTATATTATATTATATTATATTATATTATATTATATTATATTATATTATATTATATTATATTATATTATATTATATTATATTATTTTATTTTATATTATATTATATTATATTATATTATATTATATTATATTATATTATATTATATTATATTATATTATATTATATTATATTATATTATATTATATTATATTATATTATATTATATTATATTGAATAATCTGTCTGTGGTAAAGCTAGAACCTGGGCTTACAACTCACTCACTCACGATTATAATACCGATGATTGTGATGAAGCTGAATAAGTAAAAATCCGGTG
Source organism: Candidula unifasciata (assembly GCA_905116865.2). Classification (NCBI taxonomy): domain Eukaryota; kingdom Metazoa; phylum Mollusca; class Gastropoda; order Stylommatophora; family Geomitridae; genus Candidula; species Candidula unifasciata. Next base: position 39,305 of record CAJHNH020003620.1, on the reverse strand, counting down.
TAATTCATTTGATTAAATCGGACAGGCTGGTGTCTCCTTTGTTTCCAATCCATGTTTACACACAAACTTAATCCCTTTACCCTCCTTAAACGCCAATCATAACCTAAAATTTCATTTTCTATGTCTCAATGATTGCCTCAGGGGTTACCCAGTTTCTCCGTTGCTTTCTTGTATATGTCGAAAAGATGCCACATTGAAGAGATTAAAGCCCATATTTATTGCCCATGACAATACGACCCGGACCTCATCTATCTGGACGCCAAGGCAGCTGTGAAAATTCTGGCTTCTAGCTGTTTTCCCAGATTTCGCAGGCGTCCAAAAATGTTTCATGTGTTATTTCTGCTTGAGCATGAGATGGAAACTGACACATTTCTTGTAATTTAGGAGGGCTTTGTGCAAATTGCTGACCAGTTCTTTGGCGGGAGTTTATGGGCGGGAGTGACATTCTTAACTTTCAGAGCGGAAGATCTTTCGAAAAACCATCGGTTTATTATTTGCAAAGATAAACAGTAACAGACAGTGTTTTCATCCGTGGCGTATGGGGCAATTGATACTAGACTTACTGTTTTATAGACCAACCGGCAATCGGTGGTTGTTGTGGTCAACATCACGCCGGCCGGCTTTACTTCCCAGAAATGTATCTGATACTCATGTTTGACTGGGTTGACCGGGAAAGGCAAAACTACTTTTCATTACAATTTGATTCGATGCAGTTGGAATCCCAGACCTTCCGGCCGTCAGACTTGTGACCAACCGCCACACACCTAAACATCCCACAAGACCCATCTGTATTTTGTCATTTCGCGGGTTATGTGGTCAAGAGCACACCAGCCACTTTTACTTTCTATGAAAAAATATCGCACCAAACAAAAGTTAGAACTAGTCAGTTTCACATGATCCCAGTCATAAAAAGCAAGCGGACGTTGCAGCTAAAGAGCTTTTATAGGTGTAAGTCAGATCCCTTTGCACGCCTGTAGGCACATCGGGCACATGGAAAGAGCATCCCTGTTTTTACAGATAACTAGGTGGGTAATGTGGTCAGCATTACGCCGGCTGTATTTACTTCCCCAGGACATATATCCTGGTACCCATTTTAGGCTAGGTCGACCTGGGACACCCCATACCACGATACAAATCAACGCAGCCGGCAGTGGGTTTCGATCGCGGTACGTTAGAATGGCGAGTTGGACGCAACGCCTAAGCCACGGAAACCGCTTTCATAGGAATGAATGAATATTGTCTCACTACATACCTTTTGCTCCCTTAAAAAAACTATAGTGTGTTAAGCATATGATATATTTCTATTGGATGTTTGAGGTTTTTTTTTTTTTTTTACTGAAAGTTTTTATTCTTATAAAATGTAGGTGTCAATTGAACACATTCCAGCGTTTTTAACTAATATTTAAGTTTTGATGTTGTTTTTATTATGCAACCTGTTACAGTTACATCAGGTTTATTGCTATACTTTCTGAAAGTTCAGTAATATAAGTATAATTAGAGCACATTCCAGTTATTCAGAAGCTCGCTTTCAAATCCAGCTGCGACTTGCTGCAGCCACGGTCGGTGTTCGAAACCGGGCTTTACCAGGGGTTCACCCAGCCTCTATGAAATAGGTACCAGAGTTGACACTCTTTGGCAAATGGAGGAACGTCGCTGTAGCTACAGAGTTACGTGCGGATAGCGATACAGGCGGACAGTTTCTTATCAGCTTTCCGTACTGGTGGCAGAGCACTTAGGTTTATAACCGTGCGCAATGACGCTGGTTCACATCTCCCGACTTTACCGTTACCTTTTAACAGTTTATATATTTATATATATTCTGGGGTTTATTTTCATTATTATTACCTATAAAATGAGGCACCAATAAATAACTGTAAGCAAGAAGTGGACTGTAAATACAGAATCTCAGACAGGCCTGCGTGACCAGTTCTCAACCCTTCGAAAATAAAGTGGGTTCGTTCTTTCGTTCGTTCGTTCATCTGCACGACATGAAAATTCACTCTACAAATACGAACACGAATACACAAAATCACTGCAACGAAGTATCTCTGAAAGAAAAATCACATAAATGTGCGGGTGGTTGAATCTCTGACACGTGTGTGCCCCCTGGAAATAAACACTTGCTAGAAAAAGCTAAATATAGCAAGGGCCGTGATTCATAATTTTTTATAAAACTGTGTAGGATGTTAAGTATCCTAGGGGAATTAGAGCTAATTTGACAGATAACGTATTTTCTTAAAAAAAAAAAAAAAGTCTCTTAAATTAGTTTGCATCTTATACAACGGCACTAGATTTTATGTTATCATATAAATTTTTTTCTCACAATTTTTGGTCCAAACAGCAAGTTGCGTCGTTTACATTGGATCGTTGCTTTTTGGGGGAATACGGAATTTTTATTTCCAGTGGCATTCTCTGATGCCTGTATAGGCACGGTCTTTCCTTGGCCGCTAGGGTGTATTATAGAAAATCCATATCCATACAGACTCGAACCCTAGACCTATAGAGTGTATGCAGGGTTCTAGTCATAAGGCTAACCCCAGCTCCCCGTTTTAATTGTTTTGAGGGTAAAATTAATTTTCCAAGCCTATGTTGTCATGTTATCCAGTCGGGTTATCTAGCCGTGTTATCTAGTCATGTTATCTAGTCATGTTATCTAGTCATGTTATCTTGTCATGTTACCTAGTCATGTTATCTAGTCATGTTATCTAGTCATGTTATCTAGTCATGTTATCTAGTCATGTTATCTAGTCATGTTATCTAGTCATGTTATCTAGTCATGTTATCTTGTCATGTTATCTAGTCATGTTATCTAGTCATGTTATCTTGTCATGTTATCTAGTCATGTTATCTTGTCATGTTATCTTGTCATGTTACCTAGTCATGTTATCTAGTCATGTTATCTAGTCATGTTATCTAGTCATGTTATCTAGTCATGTTATCTAGTCATGTTATCTTGTCATGTTATCTAGTCATGTTATCTAGTCATGTTATCTAGTCATGTTATCTTGTCATGTTATCTAGTCATGTTATCTAGCCGTGTTATCTAGCCGTGTTATCTAGTCATGTTATCTAGTCATGTTATCTTGTCATGTTATCTAGTCATGTTATCCAGTCGGGTTATCTAGCCGTGTTATCTAGTCATGTTATCTAGTCGGGTTATCTAGCCGTGTTATCTAGTCATGTTATCCAGTCTGGTTATCTAGCCGTGTTATCTAATCATGTTATTCAGTCGGGTTGTCTAGCCGTGTTATCTAGTTATGTTATCCAGTCGGGTTGTCTAGCGGTGTTATCTAGTCATGTTATCCAGTCGGGTTATCTAGCCGTGTTATCTAGTCATGTTATCCAGTAGGGTTATCTAGCCGTGTTATCTAGTCATGTTATCCAGTCGGGTTATCTAGCGGTGTTATCTAATCATGTTATCCAGTCGGGTTATCTAGCCGTGTTATCTAATCATGTTATCCAGTCGGGTTGTCTAGCCGTGTTATCTAGCCATTTTATCCAGTCGGGTTATATAGCCGTGTTATCTAGTCATGTTATCCAGTCGGGTTATCTAGCGGTGTTATCTAATCATGTTATCCAGTCGGGTTATCTAGCCGTGTTATCTAGTCATGTTATCTAGTCGGGTTATCTAGCGGTGTTATCTAGTCATGTTATCCAGTCGGGTTATCTAGCGGTGTTATCTAGTCATGTTATCCAGTCGGGTTATCTAGCGGTGTTATCTAATCATGTTATCCAGTCGGGTTATCTAGCGGTGCTATCTAGTCATGTTATCCAGTCGGGTTGTCTAGCGGTGTTATCTAGTCATGTTATCCAGTCGGGTTGTCTAGCGATGTTATCTTGTCATGTTATCTAGTCGGGTTATCTAGCCGTGTTATCTAGTCATGTTATCTAGTCGGGTTATCTAGCGGTGTTATCTAGTCATGTTATCCAGTCGGGTTATCTAGCGGTGTTATCTAATCATGTTATCCAGTCGGGTTATCTAGGGGTGTTATCTAGTCATGTTATCCAGTCGGGTTGTCTAGGGGTGTTATCTAATCATGTTATCCAGTCGGGTTGTCTAGGGGTGTTATCTAGTCATGTTATCCAGTCGGGTTGTCTAGCCGTGTTATCTAGTCATGTTATCTAGTCGGGTTATCTAGCCGTGTTATCTAGTCATGTTATCCAGTCGGGTTATCTAGCCTTGTTATCTAGTCATGTTATCCAGTCGGGTTGTCTAGCCGTGTTATCTAGTCATGTTATCCAGTGGGGTTATCTAGCGGTGTTATCTAGTCATGTTATCCAGTCGGGTTTTCCAGCGGTGTTATCTAGCCATGTTATCCAGTCGGTTTGTCTAGCCGTGTTATCTAGCCATGTTATCCAGTCGGGTTATCTAGCGGTGTTATCTAATCATGTTATCCAGTCTGGTTATCTAGCCGTGTTATCTAGTCATGTTATCCAGTCTGGTTATCTAGCCGTGTTATCTAATCATGTTATCCAGTCGGGTTATCTAGCCGTGTTATCTAGTCATGTTATCCAGTCTGGTTATCTAGCGGTGTTATCTAGTCATGTTATCCAGTCTGAAGATGTTACGCGCATTCTGAAGGTCTCACACCCAATGACCACAGCCACAAAGAAATCATTAGAGGCAAAAAATGGGTTGGTGGGAGGTGTGTGTGTGTATGTGTGTGTGTGTGTGTGTGTGTGTGTGGGGTCCCGTTAGGTTAGAATGTTCCTCTGTCCTTAAGGGATTGAGCGATATTTCAGCGCGCAATATTATTATTATTAGGCCAACAGTATAATTAAATATTTGAAATAAAATGGAATGAATAAATAAATTACCTTAAAAATTCAAAAAAATATATTTTTTTAAAATCCGCCTACGCAAATATTCTATGGGGAAGGACGAGCAGACGGCACAACTTTTAGTTTTTCAATAATACAGACTGCATGTCTTATCTTAAGGTGCAATTCTTGTTCATGCAATATTTCTTATAATAAACAGTCTGTGGCCAAAGGCGAAATCTTGATTCAGTGTTGAGACAATGATGTATATGTTAGGGGTATAACAAAATTGTAACGGGAAATTTGTGAATTGGTTTATGATACATTGTTGAAAAAACAAATATGTGTTCGACGATTGTTTCAGTTGATGGGAGCGCTGATCGAAAGGTGGGAATGTTAGACTTTCATTTCAAAGACTCGAGTTCGAAAGATTTATGAACATTTTACTACTGCTGCTGACTTTGCTGCTCCTGCTGATTCTTTTGCTGCTACTACATATCAGAGCCAATAGTAAAGATGCTGAGCATCAGTCCAGGGCTACTTATTAGTTCATCAGCGTGTACCTTCCCCCGACAACATATGCTGTCATGTCTCGCTGTCGCACACGACCATCAGCCTGTATTTTACCCGACAACTTATGTTGTCATGTCTTGCTGTCTCACACGAACATCAGCATGTACCTTGCCCGGCAACATATGATGTCATGTCTCGCTGTCTCACACGAACATCAGTGTGTACCTTGCCCCTACAAAATATGCTCTCATGTCTCGCTGTCGCACACGAACATCAGCATGTACCTCTCCCGGCAACATATGCTGTCATGTCTCGTTATTTCACACGAACATCAGCCTGTACCTTGCCCGGCAACATATGCTGTCATGTCTTGCTGTCTCACACGAACATCAGCCTGTACCTTGCCCGGCAACATATGCTGTCATGTCTCGCTATCTCACACGAACATCAGCCTGTACCTTGCCCGGCAACATATGCTGTCATGTCTCGTTGTCCCACACGAACATCAGCCTGTACCTTGCCCGGCAACATATGCTGTCATGTCTCGCTATCTCACACAATAATCAGCATCATAGATCAGGACAAGGTTCTTGCCTCATTCCACCCATGTGGCCGAGTCATTCAGGTATTCATCTCTGTTCTCTTTCCATCAATCTTGCCAGTCATCAACGACTTCTCTGGTCCTTTCCTTCTCATAACATAAAAGACGGCGGAAAAGGGGCGGGGGGGGGGGGGCGAATACTGTGTACATACTGTTTATGCCTCACGTTCATATGACAACACAGGCTCTACAAAAAACTGTGAGGCTTTTTTCTGCACATTGTTGAATCAACATCACAGGACTCAGTACACTCCCATAAGTGCTCCGTCCCCGTCTTCAGCAGCAAGCAAAGAGTTCCAATTCTGATAGCACCAGTAACCGTCTGATTGTATATCCGTCTCACCCTTCCCCTGAGTGTTGAACGTCGGTCAGATCCCATGTTAACTTCTCGCAGCGTCATTCTCCTCAGACCGTAATGATCTATCTGCGCCTTGGCACTGTTCACTCGTTTTTCAAAGGGTTCTCATAATATCTAGCTTGTCATACATCAGTTCACCACCAGGTGGCGCAGAGCTCGCCAGTCAATCTGCCTTCTCATTCCCAAGAACATGACCTAGAGAAAATATCCCAACGATGCTAACTACCGTTTTTCTGCAGTTGGTCTACATCCAGAAATCATCTAGCCATAAATATGACGTAGGCGATATCCACGTCAGCCCAACCTAAAACTGATACCAGGTACTTGCTTGGAAATTGATCCAATGAACTGAACTGAACTTCTACCCCATCAGGACATCACACAAGCGATAAACACCCGATGACACAAAGTGCCACCATGTGGATGAGGATCGCCGTGGAGAGGTCCCAGAAACCGCGTTCAGATATTTGGCCATTTATATGGCCTGCCTATATTGCGGCCCCTGGCAAAAGCCAGAGTAGGGCTTCAAATGACAAAAAATTTCGTCCTAAAAAGAACGAAATTGGATATAATAGCATCCAATGAACTGTGACTAAAAAGCCTAACAAAATGGAGGAACAGAACACGTGCACAAAACACAAATCGACGTTTCGGCCGGGCACTTTCTCGGCATGAACTACCTGCACAACAATAACAAAGCGGAAAGTACCCCAATCACCAAGTATCGAAGTAAAAGCGGCCGGCGTTACTGTCGTTTGATAATTGCCTTTATTAGAGTTTCCCCCTAATCAGTCAGAAAGACAATCTGAAGTAACTATATGTTGAAACGTTCGCTCGCACTGGTCTAGGTGGAATCCCACGGATCCAGTAAACATCCAATCCACTTCAGGGGTGAGGCGACCCAAATTATGGCACTACAGAATTAATAAACATTCCTAGGCTCAACTTGGTCTGACACCCTCACTGCTTGATAGCCTCCAGACTAAATAGCAAACCTATCCTCGTCACACAATAATACAATAATGGATCAGACAGACGATCTTGCAATCACAAACACCCTTATTTACAAGAACTGGAAGAGATGTAACGTTAAAAATCTGAATCCAGAATAATAAACATATTGTAATCAGAACAACATAGGTAAGACTCAGAAAATATAAGTCAAGAAAAAGACAAACAAGTGTCACTGATGAATCAAGAACAGGAAGACTGGAACAAAAGCTGCAGCTCTGCTTTTACTGGTGAAGGTTAAAATCGAGCAGCCTCAATCGATTGTGACATCACTTGTCACCTCTGGAGCTGCTCCTTCAGAAGAACATCAAGCGAACACTGCATGACCGCACTAGACTGAGATGAGGCTGGTGTGACGGATAATTTGCACTGTAGAACATGTGTGCATCATCAACGTGGACTATGACTTGGCCCTCAGAGAAGTCTCAAGCATCTTGGAAGTAAGAGGGAACCAGGAATTAGCTACAAACTAAACACTGTACCCTATTACTCACAATATACCTGGCAATCCATTGTTGCTCAAAAGTAAGTATTGGGCCAGTACAGACCCTTCCTCTGAATGAATCCCCGGGATCGTCCCTGGTGACACAGATGATAGTGATAAGACCTGCCCAACACTTCTGCACTTTGAACAGTTCTAGGCTGCCAATCCAGCCAAAAGAATGTCCCCAAACGGTCTATTTCCACCACAAGTCACCTATAATCAGCAGCTAGAAAATGATGGAAAGTCTGAAAACGTCTCCAGTTGTTTGCTCGTATCACCTCCCCCCCCCCCCCCCCCTACGTCCGTCACACATACATCACCACTCCCGTCCGTCACACATACATCACCACCCCCGTCCGTCACACATACATCACCACCCCCGTTTGTCACCACACATACATCACCACCCCTGTTTGTCACACATACATCACCACCCCCGTCTGTCACACATACATTTGTACAGGTTGCAGTGCATCTGACTGAGCCATGTTTTTTTTCCCTAAACATTATTCTCTTCTTCTTTAATGGTGACGATAATATGAAATTTATTAACAGTGTTTTAATCGACTGTAATATTAACGGACATAAAGGCAAAATTATATATGTATATATTCTCAAGGTCGGCTCTGTGGGTAAGTCGATGCGAACGCTTCGTAATGCCGGGATGCTGGGTTCGATCCAAGCTGCGGGCCTTGCGACTTTCATTGGTTTCGACAGTGGTATCAAGAGAGCCGACCGTCCAAGGCAATGGCAAACTTCTTCTTCTTCTTCTGCCTTTCTATCCCCCAATGGAGCATAGGCCCTCAACCAACTCACGCCAAGTCGTTCTTGCATGGAGCTCTCCCCATGTCCTCCCAATCTTTCTAACCTCGTTCCCCAGCTCTCTTCTCCATGTGTTTTTTGGCCTTCCTTTATTCCTATGCCCCTGTAGGTTCCAATGCAAAGACATTCTAGTTATGCTGTTCTCCTGTTTTCTCAGTGTGTGCCCTATCCAACGCCAGCATCTTTTCCTCACTTCCTGATCCACTGGAGCCTGTTTAGTTCTCTCCCAAAGTTCTACATTAGTTATTCTATCATACCATTTTATTCCCTCTATTCTGCGCAGGCACCAGTTAATGAATGTCTGTAATTTATTAGTAATTGCCTTGGTTGTTCTCCATGTTTACGCCCCATACAATAGTACTGATTTGACATTAGAATTAAAAAATTTTAATCTAGTATTTCTTTTAATTTCTTTTGACCTGGAAGTAAATTTGCCTAGAAAAACCACACACCAGCCAGGGGCTATTGGGGTTGGTTCTACAACGTCCTGTAAAGGATACGCAACTAACCTTATTCTTAAGAAATGAAATGTAATAACAATATTTTAATCGACTGGAATATTAAATAACGTCTTCATGGGGATTTCCATTATTTTCGATGCAAAAGTTGATGCCCTTGGCAAAATTCGCTTGAAATGGATGTAATAAATCCAAACTGGCATCGGTTTTAGATAAAGACTCATCTTTTCTGCGGGCAGATTAAGGGGCACTGGCCCGGTCCAAGTGAACAACACAGGACAACAATGGAAAAAATGTGTCTTCTTTGTTGTTAGAAAATGTTTTCAACACGTGCAGTTTCCAAGTGGTGACGCATCTAAGTACTAAACACGCCCGGCGTTGCTTGACTTCGGTGATCGGTGATTAGGGTGTGAGAGAGAAACGGCTTGACTGTTTAAACAGTTAGAATCTACATAAAGAGAAGATAACTCTGATGTCGTTTGGAGTTATATTCTATTACAAAAGTCGTACCCTCGGACTTTAACAAACATCTCGAAAAATTATGTACAGATCAACACGAACTGTAAATATGCTTGGAATAACCGTCTGTTTTTCACACACCACAAATAATGAAAGTTTTTTTAAATTAAAAATAAATTATTTTGTGTTGCACATCTCCATTTGTTGCATTAAATATTTTTTCAAACATGATACATCGGTGACCACCACGTCGCCCATTGGCTCGCCGGGAGACGACGTCGTCATCGTAGGGACAGCATTTGGGGCTGTCTCCTTTGGTCGCATTAACACTGCAGGAGTCTTCTTCAGGGCAGTAGGTAGCTTGCAATGCCAAGCCACCTTCATCTGGCGCACATAGGCTGGTCACAACTATAACCTAGCGATTTCCCTTCGGGAATGCTGGTTGAACGAGACCATGCCTTTTTTTCCCATCCAAAGCAACGAAACGGACTTATTCATATGCAGACTGTTTTGTCTTGCCTCCCAGGCAGGTGCACTCCGTTTATATACAGACTGTTCTTTCTTGCCTTCCAGGCAGGTGCACTCCGTTTATATGCAGACTGTTCTTTCTTGCCTTCCAGGCAGGTGCACTCCGTTTATATAGAGACTGTTCTTTCTTGCCTTCCAGGCAGGTGCACTCCGTTTATATGCAGACTGTTCTTTCTTGCCTTCCAGGCAGGTGCACTCCGTTTATATGTAGACTGTTCTTTCTTGCCTTCCAGGCAGGTGCACTCCGTTTATATGTAGACTGTTCTTTCTTGCCTTCCCGGCAGGTGCACTCCGTTTATATGCAGACTGTTTTTTATTGCCTTCCCGGCAGGTGCACTCCGTTTATATGCAGAATGTTTTGTCTTGCATTCGTTTATACGCAGACTGTTCTTTCTTGCCTCCCAGGCAGGTGCACTCCGTTTATATACAGACTGTTAATTCTTGCCTCCCAGGCAGGTGCACTCCGTTTATATACAGACTGTTAATTCTTGCCTCCCAGGCAGGTGCACTACGACTTCGAAAAAGAAACCGAATATAATTAATCGCCATTTACCTGCTTGAGAGGGGGAGCAGTTGGGGGGGGGGGGGGGGGGTCCTTTCCTGCACCCTCTTCCCTCCCTTTTTCCCCACAATGTAACTCCAGAATCCTTACGGGTTGATTAACATTTAACACAATCACGCATCTTCCAAAAACTATTTAACTTATCAGTTCTGTCCCTAATGTTTTGGGATAAGCCCAAAAAACTTCCAAAAGTTTGCGTCTGTGAAGAGTTTGGGAGACAACTGGTTTCGTGGATGAATTAATTAAAACGTTTTTTTCTTTGGAGCCGAACGCTTCGTCCGCATGACATCCCGTCTCTGCTTGGAGAAGATAAATTTGTCCAGGGGGAAGTGCAGCCAAGCTGGGATCGCGTCTCGTTGGCTTTCAGGGAGTGATCCGGATCAGCGGTGCTTCTATAAGTACATTTCTGGTGAAGTTGCAGATTACGTTGCCTTTTGTGCACAGATTACACACATATTGTATGTTAAAGATAGCATATAACATTGTGTCACATATCACTACACGTCATTTACAGTAGATTATGCAATATGACACAATTATACAGCGTTTTAAATCGTATAGTCCATTCTGTGTGGAATAGATAGTCATATACATCAACAGCCTTCTGTCTCGTGTACTTTCAAAAAATTAATCTTCTTCTCCCTCTTCTTCGCGGTCACCATCTGTAAACTAGGACTGAAAGTTCTGGCTGTTCGTCCACTTCTGGACTTCCGTCTTGTTCCAGAACTAACATTTTATTACACTTCCGTTTTACAGATCTTGCTTATTTGTATAGAGACTGTTGGTGTCTCGCCATTCAGGCAACGTAATCCGACTTTAAAGGAAACTGCTACCTAGTCGCCTCTTACGACAAGCTTGTTAGGGATTGATACCCCACACACTTCCTCCCCCACCCCGACAATAGGGCCTAGAACCGAGATTAGGAAATCTTTTCTGAAACAGACGATCTTCTATGGCCCAGTTTGGTCTGTCTTCTTCTTCCCGTGAATCGTTTCCCCTGCAACTTTACCGTGGCACGAAGTACCCCAGTTGTTTCATTCTCATAAAATGACCAGAGAAAGAAGTTTCTCTCCTTCTGACTTGGACAGCGAGTGAGCTTCTTTCAAGACATCTTGTTACTCTTTAGATCTGTCCTTGGTATTTTTTTTTTATTTTTTTTTTATTCGTTTATAAAACAATATGTTCATCGCCTCCAAATAATTCTTCACTTATTATCCAGCTGTATTTTCTGCTTTCTCTGTCTGTCATTCGGAAAGAGTGTTTGGGAGAGATTGGTTTTCTTCTTTTTATTCTTGTTCTTCCGTTCACACACCCGCAGTAGAAGAGACTGAGTGAGAGAGAGGGAGAGAGAGGGGGAGAGAGAGAGAGAGAGAGAGAGAGAGAGAGAGAGAAAATTAACGTAATAAAAGGATAAAAGAAAAATAAAAACCTTTACAGCTGTCCTTTGCAGATTATTCATTTGAGAAACACCGAGTTTAGCTAAACCATATAATTTTTAAAGTACAGAATTATAGATAATAACTGCAACACAAATAATCTGGTAGACATGCTGGAGCTTTCAGATAAAAAGAAATGGTCCATTCAAACCAGCGGCCACAATACGAAGGTCTTAAATGATTGATGGACACATTCACATCTTACGAATAACAAAAGAAAACATACAGGCAATTTATATTTGAAGCGCTGTGGTTTGAGCAGACAATTAACGGCGATTTTTGTAATCATCCAAATTTCTCGATCCCATTTCCTCTTCGGACATTAACCTTATTATTTATTTTAAAGCCATTCTTCTATTCTAGTCTGATTCGTAATATCTTGTTGTCCGTTGTAGCAACTGTTTCCAGGTTTTCCTCGTCTTTCCTAGGTTTAGAGCCGAACAGTGTTGCCACTTTTCTTTGACAAAAAACATCCAAAACGCAGTCAAAAAACATCTAAATTTGCGTGGAAAACATCTTAAAAAAACACCCAAATGGAAAGAGTCACTAATTACATAGCAATTGATATGACTTATCCTATAGAATTGTGTCCTCATATTTACCGAAGTCTGCCTTACACAGGATAAACTTAGCTTGGATGATGAAGTTCAGGCTTCAGATCCAAAATGACTCTGATATGCTTTAGCTGTTCCAATTTCTTTTTAATACCCAATCAGGGAGATGATAAGTGGAACAGCCTTTTACTACTCTAATCAGGCTGAATTGTATTGTCAAGATAGCATTTAAGAGGTCAAATTTCATCCTGTTTCTTACGTTAGATTTGATAAATCCAGTTCAAATAAAAAACATCTAGAAAAACTTCTACCATCTTAACGTCAAATCGCCATCTAAATACAAGGGAAAACGTCTAAATCTGGATGTAAAACATCCAAAGTGGTGATTGCTGCATATGGCGGAACTTTGATGGTCATTCCATTTACATATTTCACTACTGCAAAATTCCCCAATTTCTAATTTAGTATTCTCTCTTTCATCTCCTCTAGTTTTCACGTAAAATATAAATATCATTTTATTCATTTTTCTAGTACAGTTATTCTTCTTCTTCTTTGCGTTCACCAGCTGTAAACTCTGGTGGAAAGTTCTGGTTGTCCGTCCACTTCTGGACTGCAGTCCTGTTACAGAACCTGAGTGTTGTGTGTGCATCGGTTTGACCGATCTGACACATTTGTGTGCAGACTGTTGGTTCCTTGCCTCTCAGACAGATGCACTCCGACTTTGAAGGAAGCTCGCAATTAGTCGACTCTTACGACCTGATTTTGGGTAGGCAGTGGGTCTATTCTTGTTTTCCCTATAAAAGGGCTCTGGAATGCACACGGGGGAGTACAGTTATTAAGTTTCAAAACCTTTTCTTTTGCCCCTCCATTTTCTGTTCTTATATCCGCTGACTGGACTCTCTGCCCGTATATCGGAATGTCGTGGGTTCAAATCCTAAGTTAGTTTTAGCGAGACATCTTCATTCCTTTAAAAAAAAGCAAATATACACCTGTCATCTCATCATTCGTATTATTCGCCTGTAAAACCAAACCTCTGCCGCTTCCACATAACTGTCCACTAACTGTCCGACTACATACAAAGCAACTTCTTTTAACATTATGAATTAATCAAGTCACAGAAAGTGTATTGATCGGCACTCGTAGAAAGAAGAAGAAAGATAGAAGAACACACTAGACAACATAAAAATCGAAAGCTATAATTACCGTGCCGGGACTTGAACCTGTCACCTCCAGACGGCGTCTGCGCCTCGCCTTGAATACAAGTGCACTAAGAACATAGTCGACTAGGCACCCCCAAAATAAAGGTATCTTATTGGCCATGTCTATCGTACAGCTTGAAATCCACAACTATGGAATACGGACAGAATTCATTTCAACCCATGAAATGGCACCATATGTTACAGAAATTTATTTTAACCAAGCAAATATCGAATAACAATCACAGCAACAATTTACGAACACAGCAGACCTTATTGCTTTGTATAGAATACACAAACATTTAAGAAAGGTATTTGATTGGTAGGTTCCGGTGTGTATACATCATTCCTATAAATAAACAGAGGGAGAACCTTTGAGGCCGTTAAATATTATGATTTAATCAAGTAACAGAAAGTGTATTGATCGGCACTCATAGATAGCAGTAGAAAGATAGAAGAACACACTAGACAACATACAAATCGAAAGCTATAGTTACCATGCCGGGAATTGAACCTGTCACCTCCAGACGGCGTCTGCGCCTCGCTATGAATACAAGTGCACTAAGAACATGGTCAACTAGGCACCCCCAAAATAAAGGTGTCTGATTGGCCATGTCTATTGTACAGCTTGAAATCTACAACTATGGAATACGGACAGAATTCATTTCAACCCATTGAGATGTCACCATAGGTTACATAAATGTATCCTTTTATCAGTAGGTTATCATGTCACCAAATAACTTGAGGTCTACTTCATATGGTTATTCATTACTGAAACCTGTCTGTGGCCCGACGAAAGGCTATTAAAATCTTCTATTATTGTCTTCGACTATCCTTTTTACCATAACTATTTCCAGTTTTAACTATTCACAAGCTGTTCTTCATGTACTATCAACTGTTCACAGTTTTTAATCTGTAAAAATTAGGATTTCTTGGTAGGTGTAACACTATATTAAACATCTGATTTAGACATTTAGAAATCAGTAAGTGCTTTACGAAACGGCGCTCTTTTCACGGCATGCCTGAAAGTATCTCTTTCCCTAGCCAGCTCTCGGGCCACATGTGCTTTCAATGCCAATGTATCTTTAATGTCCTCTATCCATTTTGCGGAGGTCCACCCCTGCCTCGCTTTCCACACATTGCACCCTCCATCACTTTTCAAGCCACCATGACGCTTGATTTTGAAATTGCGTTATTCAATAATTAAGTTAGCAGCTTTAGATTAGGTTCATTACGTTACTTCTTTATTTTATTTTCTATTGAGTGTGGGCAACATGAAAGAGATAATAAAAGTAAGATATGATTATATGGCAGTATAGCCAAAAAACATTAAGAAACTAAGCGTTAAACTGTAAATGAAAGGAATTTCTGGCTATCACCAAGGATAAATACCAAGGTATGAAATACACGCAGACGACAAAATCTTCAAGAGGTGAACGGATACAACAGTAGTGAAACAGTCATAACATCTGATGCACGACAAAAACAGCCGTAGCAGAAGTGCACATTAGCAAGGTGCAACAGATTCTCACCAATATAAGAACATAACAGCTGCAGTGAGAAATAAATACTGTTAAAGTTTTCTACAGAACCTGTCTTGTTGTATGCACTCAAAACACCAACACCAACACTTGGACAAGTACAGTAAATGTTCCATTTCCACGCCTTTAGGTGTAAAGGGCATATAGGGTTAGACCTATATTTTTATAGTTCAATCAGAAAAGATAGTTGATGTGGTCAGCATCACACCGGCCACCTTTACTTCCCTGGACTGCACTCGGTACCCACTCAAGGCTAACTCGACCTGGGAGTTGAGATAATTTTTGGAAGAAAAATCAGGCTCTGCCAGGGAGCGAATCCACGACCTTCCAGTCGGCACGCGAGCGTCTAGCCACGGCGACTCCCACATGCAAAAAAGCTGAAGACAAAATAGACTAGCGGCAAAGATGTAATAGACTGCACATAATATATTGATCCAAGGGTAGCCGAGTTATCACTATTACTTACTGTTCAGTAAAGAGACATTAAAAATGTGTCATCATCATCATCATCATGTAGCAGGTCCTTTGCAGAACGTCGCTCTCATCAGTCTGCCCGAAAGAAACTCGTTCTGTCGCCAGTTTTCCCGCCTCATGCGCTTTCACACTCAAGGAGTCACTTATATCCTGTGCCCATCTTGGTGTCGGTCGACCCCTGCCCCTCCTTCCTCGTATCATACCTTCTGCTATAATTTTTTTCCAATCCGTCGTGGCGCTTGATATGACCAAAATATTTCAGCTTTCGAGAAAGGATGCTGTTTATTAGCCAATCTTCCTTGATGTTCAGATCTTTTAAGATGTCAATATTTCTCATCTTCTTTGTCCAAAATATTCTGAGACTCTCTATAGCATTTCAGCTCAAAAGCCCCTATTCTCTTTCTTAAGGACTGAGAGATAGTCCACGACTCACATCCGTATGTAGCCACAGGGAAGATGCATGCTCTCAAAATTATAATTTTTAATCTCCTTGCTGGTGCTTAACCATAGACTTTTAAGGCTGTTCAATCTTTGCATTGCTCTGGCTATCCTCCTGTTTTTTTTCTATCGAACAGTCTCCATTACTGTTTATTATAGAGCCTGGATATTAAAAATGTGTAGGGGAATAAAAATAAAGTGCCTATAACTGCAGGAAGAATACTGTAACATTTGGGTCAGAAAAGTGAACAAAGAGGCTGACGGCAGTAAGGCTGTTACCATCGCCTGTCATCTCCAGAGTGACAGCATAAACAAACTCAACAGAAAAGAACAAACAACAATTTTTAGACTTCGGACTGGACACTGTGGTCTTCGAGCACACCTGTACAGGATAGGAATAAAAGAATCTGCTGCTTGTGATTGTGGAGCAGAAAGACAGACCCCTGGGCACATACTACAGTACTGCCCTTACCTCTCCCAGCAAAGACTGTGGATCTGGCCCAAGCGAGCCACATTGAAAGAGAAGCTATGGGGGACCGGTGGCGGCCTTAAACGCACAATCCTATTTGTGACCCAGACGGGACTCAATATTTAGCATGACTGATGTCGAACGCAGAAGAAGAAGAAGAAGAACCATCGCCTGTCGCCTTCAAGGTCAACCTTCATTTACCTCCCCCAACTTCTGACCCTGAAGTTCTATCATAAACATGTTCCTCTTAAAAGCACATTCTCTCACAACTAACATCTTCACATTTGTCCTTTTCCTCGAGATATTCAGCAACGATTCTTTCCCGCCCTTCGATGTGTCACTCCTTAGCTAATTCACCAGAAAAGCTGGCCTCTGAGTGAATCAGAATCCTCATCTCGGGACTCGAGTTACTCCTCCTTGATAGCGTTGAATGAATATTTTATGAGTAATAATTCACACAGCATTACCTTACCCCGACACCGCATTTTCTATTAGACCTTGGACTCCACTTCATAGCTTCTTCTGGCGAGTGTGAAAACTGTACATTTCTCATTCATTTGACGAGGATTAGAGAGTTATTGTTCACGCTTATCTGCTCTTTGCAGAGATGCCACTTTAAACTGCTCTGTCATTTCTTGGTGGCATTGATATTTCTTGATTTCTTTTTTTTTTTTTTTTAGCAGATCTCTTTATAGGAGTCTTGATTAAATTAAAAATGTCTAAGGGGATTTATTACGAAATATGAAATTTATATTTATAGTTGTGATATAATTATTATCATCATTTAGAAGGTCTTTTAAATAAAATTGCTCTAGTCGGCACGCATGGAAATGCATCGCTGGCAGTTCTTTATGCGCCATGTGCTTTCATAGCCAATGCGTCTTCAATGTTTTGTTAACTTCCTTCACGGAAAGGGCCTACTGCCTCGTTTTCTAAAAGCTGTACCCTCCATCACCCTGGTTCCCCTCCCCCCCCCCTAATCCTCAGACCTCCGTGATGCTTAAAAAAAGTTAGTTGCGTATCTTTTGCTAAACGTTGCAGAAACCAATCCCAGCATTTTTTTGTCGTTATGATTTTTCTAGGCAAATTTACGTCCAGTAGTTTGCCTTTGCTTTCTAGACGGTCGGCTTCTCGTTACCATTGTTGAAAAGCTAGGCAAAAGGCACACAACTGGAATTGGCAACCCGGCATTACAAAGCGCGTTGCAACGCCTCAGACACAGACGACATGCGCGATGCAAAACACAGCTTTCGGGACAGAGTGAACTGTTAATGGGCTAGTTCGCCCCAATGCTCACATAATATAGGATGTCAATGATCAGATAATATAGGATGTCGATGTTCAGATATTATAGGGTGTCAGTGTTCAGATAATACAGGATGTCGATGTTCAGATAATATAGGATGTCAATGTTTAGATAATATTTGATGTCGATGTTCAGATAATACAGGATGTCGATGTTCAGATAATATTTGGTGTCGCTTTTCAGATAATATAGGGTGTTTATGTTCAGATAATATAGGATGTCGATGTTCCGATAATATTTGATGTCGAAGTTCAAAACATATATGATGTCGATTTTCAAATAATATAGGATGTCGATGTTCAGATAATATAAGATAAATATAGATATAACTCATTTGGTACAGTTATATCCTGTGATGCGCGATGCCTTGCAGAGAACAAGTATCATTAGGACACGTCGCAAGATGCGACAGAGAATCACCAATAAGAAGGCGTCAGCTGTAATAATTAAAAGGGGAAAAAAAAAAGAATGTGACATTGTTTTATAGCACGTATGTTAAGACGTATGTGAGACGGACAATAAGCAGACAAGCGGAATAATATTTACTCGCAGGAGATATTGTTTCTGGGAATAATGGACCAACGCCTTCCTTAGATTATTAGACCGAGGTGCTGAAGGTTCACAGTGTGGGTTCTGGGGTCCTATTGTGGGGGGGGGGGGAAATAAGAATATATTCATTGCCAACCCAGCAAGCATGTTGTAGATACAGACTAACTGGGAACTTCCATAGAAGTCGAAGTGCATCTGCCCGAGCCGCAAGGAACAACCAGATGCACACAAATAAGTCACTAAAAACGGATGTACACACAAAACTCAGGCCCTGGCACAAAGCGAGAGTCCGAATGGACGAACAACTAGGACTTTCCGCCGGAGCTTACAGTGAACGAAGAAAAAGCAGAGGTGCTGACGTCATCAGCTTGACGTGACGTCACCATCTCGGCGCTTAGGATACGTTCCGTGTTCGATTTGACAGTCTCCGTTTTGTACAGTGTGTCCCCGACCGTCCCCTTAACTACTTCCCACAGAAATTCTAAGAATAAGCTGGAGAAAAAAAGGCGTAAATAGGTATATATACATACATACAAACTAAAAGGTAACACTAGAAAAATAAAAAATAAAACATTCAAAAAATAATTAATTAGTGGTGCTCATAAAGTTGATATGGGAGTCATCGTAGCGGAGCGGCTAGACGTTCGCCACGGATCAGAAGGTCGTGGGTTCGCTCCCTAGCGGAACAGGACTTTTTCAAAAAATGATCTTGGCTCCCAGGTCAACCCAGCCTTGAGTGGGTACCGGGTGCAGTCCCAGGAAGTAAAGGCGGCCGGCATGATGCT
>CAJHNH020003620.1:0-15000 GCA_905116865.2 Candidula unifasciata | reverse complement strand
AGAATCTTACCTCATTCAGAACTAGTTCAGGTACATATAATCCGCAAAGAGCAATCAAAATGACGTAAAAAAACAAGCACAAGACGCATCAGTTAAACACCCTTTGATCTTTTATGAGCCCTGATCAGTAGCGAAAGATTGGTTTTGACTTCATTCCTTCTGTTAAGTGGATGGAGTCAACTGATCTCTGATCTGCCGGTATCGCAGTTAAATGATGCATACTACCGACTTTCTCTGGCTCCTGCCAACCGTATCAGCACAAATTTCAAATAAGCCTGTTTGTTTTGTTCTCGCTTGGCCGTTCCCTGTGTTGGTACAAATTTGCCTGACTAATTTTAATAGTTAGCTGCGCTCTTGTGTTGTTTCTGAAAGGCTGTCATGGAGACTTGATGAGGATTTGATGGATTTCCTGTGTGCAGCCATGTTTACCTGGCGAGTTAGAGAGATTGATTTATCATAAATGTTCCGATCGGACCCGGGTATAATAGTGTGTACTACGCTGAATACGAAAATAGAGATACCCTCTTTTTTTGGCCACAATTTTTATGTTCTAATTTTGAGCTGTAATGTCGGTCAAGTTATTTCACAACTGTGTGTCTGCGTGGTATCGAGGTAACTTAAACAGCCGTTTTGTTTTCATAGTCATTCGTTAGGGAAAATAAAGTATTTCCTGCCATGGTCCCTCTCTCTCTCTCTCTCTCTCTCTCTCTCTCTCTCTCTCTCTCTCTCTCTCTCTCTCTCTCTCTCTTAGCCCCATTTCTTTTCTTGTCTCTCTCTCTCCCTCTCTCTTTTACTCTCTCTAATCAGGTTGTAACTGGTACTATTAGCATGTCAACATGGCTACTGAAGCAGGGGACAGAGCACGTGTGGGAATGTCTAGAGTGCACTGATGAAAATTCATTCGTTCATTTATTCATTCATTCGTTCACTCATTCATTCATTCACTCTTTCTTCGTATTTCTCTTAATCTCCAACTCACTTTGTCTCTTTTGTACTCTCTATTTCTCTTGCTGGCTGCTATATCCTGCCCTATCTTTCTAACTTCATTCTCCATAGTTTGATTGTGTGTGTGTGTGTGGCCTTCCTTTATTCCTGTGGGTTCCAGTGCAAAGAACTTCTAGTTATATTGTTTTCCGGTTTGTCTAAACCAATAAATCAAGTTTATGTTGGTCAGAAAGGCACTAAATGAATCTTCCACATACCCAAGACGCAGGGGGGACATATGATGCGAAGCTCACATAAGTTTCTGTGCCGATCAACGCTCGGTGAGTACTTTCATCAACATCACACTGGACGCCTTTTTATCTCACAGCTTTTTCTGGTAGAGTACGTTTCAAAATTCGTGCCCTCGTACATTAACAAATATCTCGAAAACGCGTGTATGTATTAACATGAATTTTTGTAGTTGGCCAGAGATTTACCATGTTCTTTTAGTTTTATAATTTACAATTGTACAGGTGCTGCTGTTTTCTTAAAGCCGCGAATTTTTGTAAAAATCTTTGTTTGGGTAATAATTTATGTACCTCTTGGAAAAAAAAATTACAAAAAGTAGGATACACAGTAATTGTAGATTGTTTGCATTTTTTGTAACATGTGCAGCAATGTATGGTAATTTTTGGGGGCCTATCCCACATACAAAGAAAAATTCTAGTCATCTGAAGCATCTGACCACCTAAGCGGGAAACGCCCGAGAACGTGTGTAATCTGATGTATTGAAAAGTTGCTGTTACTGTAAACATGTTGATTGTTTGCTTTTTTTTTTTTTTTTTTGGTCATTTACCGCAAAGAAGGAAAATTAAAACTAGTTTTTTTTTTTTTTCTAATTACCGCAATCAAGGAAAATTAAAACTAGATGTTTGTTTCTATTTACCGCAATCAAGGAAAATTAAACCTAGATGTGTAATTATATTTTGAAAGAAAATTTTCGCAATGGCATGCTGATTATTATTTTGCATGCTAAATAAGGTATGTGCAATTTATATTAAAGTCATTCTCTTGAGCGATTCCAGTAAGCCTAACCTTTCCACATAGATTAATTTTTCTGTTAAAGAAAAAGGTTTCTTATACTCAAAGATCTGATGGTGAGGCTCCCGGGCCAGGCAGATTACAAACGCCAACTGGGGAAGAGAAGGATGACTGACTGACTTTCTACCCCACCAGGACATCACACAAGCGATAAACACCCGATGACACAAAGTGCCACCATGCGGATAAGGATCAGAGTGGAGAGGTCCCAGAAACCGCGTTCAGACATTTGGCCATATTGATGGCCTGCCTATATTGCGGCCCCTGGCAAAAGCCAGAGTGGGGCTTCAAATAACAAAAAATTACGTTCTTAGAAGGACGTGAAGAATGTACAAAAAAGAGAAGGATGACAGAGCAAGTAAGGGTAGTTATGATGAGGGCCTCAATAATGACTGTACTACAACAGAAAACTCTGTCACCGCTCTAAAGAAAATTTTAAAGTTAGGAACATGGAATCCTTGAGTATGAAAGTACATGAGGCGGGAGAACTGGCGAGAGACCGGGTTTCTTTCAGGCAGACAGTAATAAGAGCGACGTTCTGCAAAGGACCTGCTACATGATGATATTACATAATTTAATAAACATCTTTTAAATGTGTTCATCAAGTCGCAGGGGACATCACCCAAAGCGACGCCACAGACACTACTGTTTTACATACGTTAGTGGCGTCCCCTGATTAAAGACTATATTATAGGGATTACGATATTGCTGCTGTGTACTAGTGTGGTCGTGAATTTCGTTCCATTAAACGTGGCAAGCTGGTGATTTTGTTGCATTGATTTGTAATGTGATTCTCAAGTAAACTGGAAATAACTGCGTAGATTATAACGACGTCAAGAGCTGACGCGAACCTGTTAATATGCTTGCAACACTCCTAGTTTGATTGCGTTGTGTAGAGCTGTGCTTCAACATCATCGTGTGGCATATCACAAGCTTAGACTTCAGTGAAAGGCCCTCCCAAAGATTTATGTGATCGTCAAGTTATTATACATTTAGTCCATTTAGTGTAGTTCCTGTCTATATTCATATTGTGTATTTTGCTATAAAGCATAAACACATTTATAGATACAATGTGTGAAATATGAGTGTCAAATTTATCTTCAAGCATCTTGAACCCAATCCTGCTGCCATAAAACTCTGTCAGTGTTATGGCAGCATAAAACTCTGTCAGTGTCAGTGTTATGGCAGCATAAAACTCTGTCAGTGTTATGGCAGCATAAAACTCTGTCAGTGTCAGTGTTATGGCAGCATAAAACTCTGTCAGTGTTATGGCAGCATAAAACTCTGTCAGTGTCAGTGTTATGGCAGCATAAAACTCTGTCAGTGTTATGGCAGCATAAAACTCTGTCAGTGTCAGTGTTATGGCAGCATAAAACTCTGTCAGTGTCAGTGTTACCTCTTTTCGTCCTTTTTAGGACGTTATTTTTTGTTATTTGAAGCCCCACTCTGGCTTTTGCCAGGGGCCGCAATATAGGCAGGTCATCATTATGGCCAAATGTCTGAACGCGGTTTCTGGGACCTCTCCATGGTGATCCTCATCCGCATGGTGGCACTTTGTGTCATCGGGTGTTTATCGCTTGTGTGATGTCCTGGTGGGGTAAAAAATCCAATCCAATCCTCTGTCAGTGTGGTAATTGGCTCCATAATCAGGTGTGAAAGTGCTCATTTGATGTATCTGTACGTCTTTCGTTCTATTGCATAACTATTATTGACTACCTTTAATTACCTGACTTCTCCCCGGATCGTGGAACAAAATATTTGTCTCCCGTCCTAGCCCTCTTCTTAGTCTCACATCTGACCTACATGTAAGCCTAGTGGAAATAGTGTCTAACTAAAACCCTATTTTGAATATTCCGTCTTCTACTTAAGGGGTCACTACACCAAAAAAATTTATTTTTTTATTTACAGAGTTAGAGCAGTTATTTTATAATGGTTATTTGTAGGGATACATGTTATTACATTTGTACACTTTAAGTGTTAAAAAAATTCATAGTTGTCATGGCAATAGTCGCCATCTTGTGAAAAAAAAAACAATATGTACTTAGAATCCTAAAATTTTAAAAACAAACATAGGTATTCAACAATAGATGATGGATTCATGAATTTTTATCGTATTTACAGGTACAGGTCTAGTGGTCTAGTTTATTTACTTTAAACATGTTTTTAAATATTTTTCGTAGAGTCATTGTCCAAAAGTGTGCCAGAGACATATCCTGTAAAACTAACACCAGTTTCCTAATTATTCTGGAGACACACAAATGCATTGTTTCAGACACCTATAGATTTTGGTCGGCTCTCTGGCTAAGTCGATGCGAACGCTTCAACATGCTGGGGTACCGGATTCGATCCCAGCTGCGGGCCATGCGCCTTGCTTTGGTTTCGACAGTGGTATCAGGGAGCCGACCATCCAGGAGGCAATGGCAAACTACTGGCCGTAAAATTGCCTAGTGAAACCACACAACAGTCAGGGGCTAATGGGGTTGGTTCTTCAACGTCCTGTTAAGGATACGCAACTAACCTTTTTAATAGACATTTTGTTTCAAGGAAGATAACAAAGAAAATTAACTTTTAAAATTTACATTCTTAACGGAAGTAATTTGAAAAAAATATTCAAACGGATTTAACGCCAGCGAAACTTTACTTGTAGTGATTGTCGCAATTAATAAAGAAATGCACGATAATATAGGCCGAAAAATTGACAGTTAAATTAAACATTGTAGACATAATAGCAAATGGAAATTTAACCCGTTTTTGGTCACGGTTTGGGAGGAGTTAACGCTTACTTTAAAATAAACACACGAAGTACAGAAAGGTTTGTGATTTATAGTATAGAAGTATATCGCATTGAGCACATTACTACTAATTTTGCTATTTTAGTATGATGCCAATAGGCCGGGTTCGATCCAAGCTGCAGGCCATGCGCCTTGCGTTAGTTTCGACAGTGGTATCAAGAAAGCCGACCGTCCAGTGAGCAATGGCAAACTACTGGACGTAAATTTGCCTATAAAAACCACCAGTTCTGCAACTTCCTGTGAAGGATACGCAACTAACCTATATAGTATTTCTACATACTTAAATTCGTAATACCGAGGTGCAGGGTTCGAACCCAGCAGCGGGCCTTGCGCTTTGCGTTGGGTGGTTTTGACAGTGGTATCGAGAAACCGACAGTCCAGAAAGCAATGACAAACTACTGGATATAAATTTACCTAGAAAAACCACAATAGCCCAAAAAAGTGCTGGGGTAGTTTTTGCAGTTCCCTGTTAAGGGATATAAATACCCCTTCCGACCCCTTTTTCCGATTTCAACCCCAACCCTTATCCCACTCCCCAAAGCTCTCCACTGTTTTAATTTTTGTCTTTCTTGTACCCGATGAAATGTGTGTTCTCTCTCCATCAGTTTATAAATCGTGGGCACGCATCACAGGTATTCAGTTCCCTGCATTGAACTTCTTACAAATAAGCGTTCACTAAGTCGCACAGACCAAATGTAATGTCATTTCTCTGGGATGTTTTGTTCTCGTTTATCACCCCTAGCGACGCTACAAACACTACTGGCTTACCGCCCTTAGTCGCGGTCCAAATATCCCTTTCTAATGATCATGTTATAGGGGTTACAATATTGTTGTTGTTATTGTTGCTGCTCCATTCTAGTGTTGTTGTCTTGATTAGCTTTTAATGAATTTCGTTCCATTGGACGTGGCTGGCTGGTGATTTTGTTGCATTGATTTCTAATGTGATTCTCAAGTAAATTGGAAATATTGGCGCAAATTATAACGACGTCAAGTATTGACGCTAAATTGGTAATATGATTGGAACACTCACAGTGAATGAATGAATGAATAAAACAAAAATTGACATCACTTGGGGTATTTTCATGCGTCTCCCCCCCCCCTAACCCCCCCCCCCCCCTTTCTCAGTAACTGACGGAGAGTCTATATGTTAAACAACTAGTTGCAAACCTGGTTTTGATGCAGAGAATTGTGTACCGTCATTGTCATTATGTGGCGTGTCATAAACGGATACTACTATGATTAGTTTTCTCACACGATCTTAGGTTTGTCGAGGTCAGCATATCATCGGCCACCGGGTCTCCAATTGGCTTGCTGGTAGACGACTTCGTTGCCGGTCGGGACAGTATTTGGATCCGTCTCCTGTGATCGAAACACACTTCATGAGTCTTTGTCACTGCTCTTGGTGGTGTGTAATGCTAAGCCATTTTATATGGCGCACATAAGCTAGTCACAATTATAACCTATAGCTCTCCCTTCGGATTATTTCATAAAAATCAGATATGTTATGTATACTTAGTCTGCAGGTATAGTACAGAAACATGGACAATGAACAGAAAACTAGAAAATTGAACTGAGCGTCTGTTAATATTAGTAGACGGAGGAATTTGTCGTAATTTATGTGAACAAAAATAAATACGGTGGTTCTGTAAGGACTGCGAACGGAAAGAGAATTAATGAAAAAAATCAAGAAGAGACTATTAAAATATTTGGGCCACATTAAAAATTTTAATACAATTTTGAGAACCACATTATAGTGAAAGGTTATGGGCAATAGAGCAAGAGCTAAACAATGACATAATACGGAGGACAACATCAAGAGATGGAGGAAAAGCAGTTTGAGAGAATCTACATCTAAAACAAGAGACACGCTCGTTTGAGATCCATTGCAGCCAATTTACCTTTGATTGTATTCATCGTTTTATTATTATTATTATTATTATTATTAGCAGCAGCAACAGCAGCAGCAACAGTAGTAGTAGTAGTAGTAGTGGTAATAGTAGTAGTAGTAGTAGTTGTTGTGGTAGTAGTGGTTGTAGTGGTAGTAGTAGTGGTAGGGGTAGTAGTGGTGGTGGTAGTGGTAGTAGTGGTAGTGGTAGTAGTAGTGGTAGCAGTAGTGGTAGTTGTAGTGGTAGCAGTAGTGGTAGTTGTAGTGGTAGCAGTAGTGGTAGTTGTAGTGGTAGTAGTGGTGGTGGTGGTGAAAATCCATTGCAGCCAATTTAACCTATATGGTATTTACCATTTTATTATTATTGATATTATCATTAATAATATTATTATTAGTAGTAGTAGTTGCAGTAGTATTAGTGGTGGTGGTGGTCGCAGTGGGGCTGCTGGTGGTGGTGGTGGTGGTGGTGGTGGTGGTGGTGGTGGTGGTGGTGGTGGTGGTGGTGGTGGTGGTGGTGGTGGTGGTGGTGGTGGTGGTGGTGGTGGTGGTGGTGGTGGTGGTAGTGGTGGTGGTGGTGGTGGTGGTGGTGGTGGTGGTGGTGGTGGTGGTGGTGGTGGTGGTGGTGGTGTGGTGTGGTGGTGGTGGTGGTGGTGGTGGTGGTGGTGGTGGTGGTGGTGGTGGTGGTGGTGGTGGTGGTGGTGGTGGTGGTGGTGGTGGTGGTGGTGGTGGTGTGGTGGTGGTGGGGTGGTGGTGGTGGTGGTGGTGGTGTGGTGGTGGTGGTGGTGGTGGTGGTGGTGGTGGTGGTGGTGGTGGTGGTGGTGGTGGTGGTGGTGGTGGTGGTGTGGTGGTGGTGGTGGTGGTGGTGGTGGTGGTGGTGGTGGTGGTGGTGGTGGTGGTGGTGGGGGATGGGGTGTTGGTAGTACTGGATAATGAGGTTCTGCTTCTCGGTCTTTTGGCTGCCTTGGCCATATATACATCGTTCTGTTGTAGAGTTCATCTTATGTTATCTTTCCCTCTGCTTCTTGGTCTTGTCCCCACCTTGACCATATATACATCGTTCTGTTGTAGAGTTCATCTTATGTTATCTTTCCCTCTGCTTCTTGGTCTTGTCCCCACCTTGACCATATATACATCGTTCTGTTGTAGAGTTCATCTTATGTTATCTTTCCCTCTGCTTCTTGGTCTTGTCCCCACCTTGGCCATATATACATCGTTCTGTTGTAGAGTTCATCTTATGTTATCTTTCCCTCTGCTTCTTGGTCTTGTCCCCACCTTGACCATATATACATCGTTCTGTTGTAGAGTTCATCTTATGTTATCTTTCCCTCTGCTTCTTGGTCTTGTCCCCACCTTGACCATACATACATCGTGCTGTTGTAGAGTTCATCTTATGTTATCTTTCCCTCTGCTTCTTGGTCTTGTCCCCACCTTGACCATATATACATCGTTCTGTTGTAGAGTTCATCTTATGTTATCTTTCCCTCTGCTTCTTGGTCTTGTCCCCACCTTGACCATATATACATCGTTCTGTTGTAGAGTTCATCTTATGTTATCTTTCCCTCTGGTTCTTGGCCTATCTCGTTGTCTTCAGTTATCTCCTATTTTGTTGTATCCCTTGTATAATATGGCATCACCAGGCATTCTGTCTTAGTGGGCATACCATTTGATTTGCAGTCTTTGTATGTAATTTATACTTTGTTGTGCGCCGATGCTTTCTCTTATGAAATCTTTTCTGATTTTATACTATTCGGTTACTTTTGCAGTACTCAGACATCTTATTTCCATTTATCAGCCCGTTTAAATATCAGTATATTTCTAATAGCGATCATAAATCTATTACCAGCCTGCTAGGCCCGTCGCAATTAACATTATTATTATTACACACTTTAATAAGTGATAGACCCCCTCTCCCCTTAGAAATATGCAATCCGCCTCCACTCCCGTTAGTTTTACGTAACGTACACACTTAGCAATATATTCGGTAAATATGTAAGGTGCTTACTTATCACCCTCCGCCATTAGTTTTTGCGTCAACACATAATAGATCTACCTAGCACTATTATAGTTTTACGTATAATACCCCATTATCCTCGCCATTACGCCCCCCTGTTTCACTTATTTCTGTGTTTGCATAAATGTTTGTCAGTTTGTTTATTTTATTTTTTTCCTCTGTTATTCTATTGACTTGTCTTCTGGTCTGGATTATTATCTGCTTGACTATCTGCTCCAAGTCTGCTCATTTGTAGGCAACATCGATGAATGCACGAGTAATTTAATGTTTTTTAACACTCTCATCTTATTTCATCATTATGATATTCTCTAAAACATATCTAAACCTCTTTCCTCTATTTTAACTCCAACACAATCTTCACTATCTCTTCTATTTCTTTGCCTGCCAGTTGTCTCTTTAAAATTCCTAATATTTTTCTTGTTATATAATCTTTCTCTTATACACACCCTATCGACCCTTTTCCGCAAAATATTGTCTCACTTTCTGCCACAACAAATGTAACAATTTTTCCCAAGCCGCATCCGCGATTTCGCTTATTGATTGTCTTCTATCTCTTCTATTCTTTTATCCCCTCATTGTCTATGAATTTATCCATTTCTATCTTTGCTTTTGCTACCTTCACATTCTTACCCCAATCTCTGTACGCAGTCACCCTCTCCCATCCCTCTCTCTCTTTCACGCAAACACTTTCTCCCCCCAGTCTCTCCAACACAAACACTCTCTTCCACAACTCTCTCTCTCTCACGCACTCTCCCCCTCTCTCTCACGCAAACACTGTTTTTCCCCACTCTTTCTAACGCAAACACTCTTTTCCCCCACTATTTCTTTCACACAAGCACTCTCTTCCTCCCCTCTCTCTAAAACACTCTCCTCCCTCGCTCTTTTTTATGCATACTCTGTCTTCCCACAGTCTTTTATGCAAACTCTTTTCTTATCTCTCACGCAAACACTCTCCTCTCCTACTCTCTCTCTCACGTAAAAATGTTCTCCCACCACCCCTCCCCCTCAGGCATTATATTGTGCCTATGTTGTTGTGTAAAATACGTATTTATCTTTCTTTCTTTTTTTTCACTTATATTTGTGTGTGTTTTTATGTTATTTATTGGCTCTTTTCATGTTATTTATTGTCCACCGTTTTCCCTTCTTTATTTCATTCTTTCCTTCTTTCTTTCTTTCTTTATATAGTTCTTTGTTTATTTCATTTCTTCTTTCTGTATTTCTTTCTTCCTTATTTCATTCCTTCCTTTTTTTGCAGTAACATTTGAGATCCAGATTTTCTCATGTACTCCCTTCCCCCTATATTCCTTTCCTCTCTCCTGCTTCTTCTACTGTTCTCATTTTCTGCCTCACTCTCTCCCTCTCTTTCCCACCTTAATCTTACCCATTGTAACTCACATAGCACTACGTCCACATTCTGACACGAGTACATTGTTTACCATACGACGTGGCAAACACGACCCACTTGTGGCCAGTATTTGGCGTAGATTGAAAGCCATTCTCTTCGATTTTATAGCGCCGTTAGACAATCAGTCTTTGCGTACTTTTGAGCCTGCCAACTACAGACACACAGAGAGCACTATGCACTGGGCAGCCGACTGAAGTGATTTGTTATTTAACATATACAAAAGCCTGTCCTTCAGAGTTCATGTGGAGGTAGTTGTGGTGAAATACCAAAAGGGACTCAGTGCGCTTAAAGTTATTACAGCAATGGTCATGGAACAAAGAATGTTATTCACAATGTTCCAGAATTCTATCTGGTCACTGATAAATTATGGACTTGGAATGCTTACAATATTAAAGTGTTAGCTGATGAAACTTGATCGCATACAGAATAAAGACTTGCGGGTTTTTTGGGGGATCTATAAGAGATACCCTGGTAGTATAAATGCAATATATACTTGCCTTGCCGACCAACCATTACAAACAGACTCGAAGCGCAGCAAGCAATATCATATCTCAAAGTAGCCGCAGATAAGACTCACCTCCTTTATGAAGCCCTAGAAAGAGCTAAGGGTCAGAGACTGAAAAGAGATAGGGCTTCTATTTCGCAAGACACAATCTGACATCTGTGCAGGCTCGGAAACACTGGGAGAGGAGATGTTGCTCAGAATATCGCAGCAAAAGTCATACTTGTCTAGGATTATGATCACACTGGGCCTTGAGTGCATGGACTGGCCAGCGAGCTCTGCAGAAACTAAAGTTCAACAAATGATTCATGATAATACTCGCCCAGGTGATGTGGTGTGGTATTCTATGGAAATGGCTCTGTGTTGTGAGGCAGACGACTGACTGACTGACTTTCTACCCCACCAGGACATCACACAAGCGACAAACACCCGATGACACAAGTGCCACCATGCGGGTGAGATCACAGTGGAGAGGTCCCAGAAACCGCGTTCAGCCTTTAGGCCATATTTATGGCCAAGCTATATTGCGGCCCCTGGCAAGAGCCAGGGTAGGGCTTCAAAAACGAAAAAAATTTAACCTAAAAAGGACGAGAAGTAATAATAAATAAAGAGGCAGACGAATCTCATGGTTTTTTTTAGCGAAATTGAATGGACGTCGCTTAGTGCAACAAAGGCTGGCATAGGACATTGCAACATCTTGTTTTAGATTGTAGGTAAACGCAGTAGCTGCAGCCTTTCGCTAGATTGAAAATCCTTTGTACACACATGTCATAATTGTAACCAACTCAAAGAGTATTTGAGAAAGGTGAAGAGGTGTGCTCTGTGAAGAGTGGCAAGCATCGCTTCAGATGTCCTGGGTAGTTAGTATGTTAGCGTTCTTTGGATATTTTCCTCAGGAGATGCCGGTGTTTTAGAAAATGAACAGGCAGAAAAACTGGCTGGTTTTGCTCAACTTGATGATGAACTAATGCCTGACGAGCTAGATGTTTTAAGGACCCTTCTGTGGCGAGTGAACATGACGGAACTACATCTGGATCATCATGGTCTGTCGAGGAGTGGCCAGTGGATCGGGTCAACGATGAGCACTCTAGTGAAAGGTGAGACGGATATACAATCAGATTGTTATTGGTACCACGAGAATTGGAACTGCGCTTGCTACTGAAGATGGGGACGGAGCGCCTATGGGAATATCATGAGTGATGTGATATCGATTCTTAATTCAACATTACCATATATAAGAGTGACACAATTATGTTTAGGTGACGGATTAACATCATGGCACTATGGTTAGTAACCCATAAGTGTTCCGTTCTACTTCTGATTCAAGCCTGAGTCGGAAGAGTCTCAGCGCAGAGAACGAACTCTGTTGCACCGGCGAGGATCCTGAAATACTTTGGGTAGATTTTTAACTCTAAATTTGGCTCGCACAGCGACGCTAAGCTATTTTTTCGATTTCCGACTGCCAAGGGATTTTTTAACGTGCCCAACAATACACACGGGCGTCCGCTCTTACTACTCAGAGAGCAGGGGAAATTATTAGAAGCCCACGTGAAAAAATCCCAGCCTTTACTGCGTCTTGGACCTGGGACCTCCAGCACTCGAGGGGGACGCCATGCCTCGAGAATAGTGACACACTGTCTCATATTTTTTCATACCATCGGCATTAGGTGGGTAATGTGGTCAGCATTACGCCGGTCGACTCTACTTCCCCAGGACACCCATCCTGGTACCCAATTTAGGCTAGGTCGACCTGCGACGCCCCATACCACGATAAAAAAATCCACGCAGCCAGCAGTGGGTTTCGATCGCGGTAAGTTGGAATTACGAGTCGGACTCGCAACGCCTAAGCCACGGACGCCGCAGTTGCATTTTAGATAGGGTGAAATGTAACTCTTTTATTTCTTCTTTTTTTTTTTTTTTTCTATATTGCTGTCTAAATTTCGTTGTTCCGTTGTGTCTTCTGCAATTTATTTAGTTTTTCTATTTCTTTGTTTGTTACTTTCTTGTTTTCTTTTAAACGTTGTTACTTCTTTTTTCTTTGGTCCCATCTTTTTAAAAAAAATTTTTACTTGGTAACGTTAGGCGTCTTAGAGAAGTTTTGAGACCAACGTTGATGAAAGAGGCCAAGGGTTGCTTCAATGAATTCCAACCACGATATCCAAAATTTAAAATTGTAGCAGGTAAATGGAATTAATAAGTTGAGTGGAGCTGCGTTTCATGAGCCGTCATCACAGTACGTAGGGAATTCCCATATGCGCCCTGTCCCCATCTGCAGCAATCAGCGAAGAGTTCCAACTCCGATGGTATAGTATCTGTCTGATTCTATGTAAGTCTCGCCTTTCTTCTGAGTGTAAAGTGTCGGCCAGATCGACTAGTAACTCTCCGTTGCACCGTTCTCTTTTGACTGTTAATTTTTTTTTTAGTATCTAGAAGCCATGAGTTGTTAACCGTTAGGCTCGGTATTATGGATATCGCAACCCTTCGGCCTTTATTCCATTGTAAATACCGTAAATCTGGGAGAAATGTGGCTTTTCTGCCTTCCCCCAGGCGTGAACACGGACCACAAGGTGTTCGTAACCCGGTCACCGCGCAGTCCGGTTTAGCCAACTACGCTAGAGAGCCGGGCCGACTGGTAATTTAATTTTACCTCTGCACTGTTCGCTCTCTCCCAGAGAGCCTCGACCACGTCTAGCTTGTCCTGAATGCATAGTCTTCTTCTTCTTCTTCTCTTCTTCTTCTTCTTCT
The DNA here is from genome assembly GCA_905116865.2 of Candidula unifasciata. Taxonomy (NCBI): domain Eukaryota; kingdom Metazoa; phylum Mollusca; class Gastropoda; order Stylommatophora; family Geomitridae; genus Candidula; species Candidula unifasciata. Next base: position 1,635 of record CAJHNH020003620.1, on the reverse strand, counting down.
CTTCTTCCACCTTGTACCTCATCGAAGTGCCGGGGGGAGATGTAACGTTCGTTGATGAGCTCTGTCAAGTGCACTATTAAGACTGATGTTCATTTCTAAAAGGCTGTTCCTAATGCCATCACTCCATATTTTCAGAGGTCTTTCACTCGCTCTATACCCGTTGCAACGTTTTAGTGTGGCTCGCTGTGGCAGATAGTACCCGGGCATTCTTGTTACGTGTCCAAACCACTTCATTTGTTGTTCTTTGATGACCTGTAAGACTGGCTTTAGTCCTAGCATTCGTCTGATTTTTTTATTTCGTATTCTGTCTTTCCTTGAAACTCCTGCAGCTCTTATAAGGTATTTCATCTCTGGTGTCACAATGAATTCATAGCAGAAGCAGTAAAAGTAAAGATCTCTTTTCACGCCTTTTAGGCGCATCGTGCGTATGGGAAGAGCACCCATATTTTTACAGACCAATCCGGCTGCATTGAATTCATACAATAAAAGGTAAAGGTAAAGTCGGGAGATGTGAACCAGCGTCATTGCACACAGTTATAAACCATAAATGCTCTGCCACCGGTACGGACAGCTGATAAGAATTGTCCACCTGTGTAGCCATTCGCACGTAACTCTGTAGCTACAGCGACGTTCCTCCATTTACCCCAGAATGAACCCCGGGAGCTGCCCGGTTTCAAACACCGACCACGGGCTACAGCGTGTCGCAGCTGGATTTGAAAGCGAGCCTCTTATTGACTGCGCTAACGCGGTCCCCGAAAAGAACAAATGAACTTTGAACCACGAACCAAAAGTTAGATACGGAAAGCCGCCCTGGTGTTGAGGCTGGACGCTAGCCTGCAGATCCCAAACTCATGGGTTCAAATCCGAAAGCTGTCAGACTGGTTTTAAAAATGACTTGACTCCCAGGGTGTCAGATTAAATCTCGGGAAGTAAAGGCGGTCGGCGGGATGTTGGCCCTATCGCCAACCGAGTGCTGATTAGTCTATAAAGTTTACGTCTAGCACTAGATCCCAAATACGATGGAGGATATGGAAAAGGGTCGTTTTACACAACACAGAGATAATATAGATGATTATAATGATGAAGATGATGATGACGATAAAAATTACAGCACACATTTTAATCACAGGTGCCGTAAAAGATTCCTGACAACACAACAGTATATGAAGAGACTTCTTACATATTTTGAAAAAAAAAATTTGATAGAACCCATAATATCATTTTCCATAAAAATATCGTAAATTTCTGAATATTGACGTGTCAAAACCGCGATCAACTAGACCAAGTAAATTAAAACTATCGAGATTGCCATTCTTGGACCAGTAAATTCAATTTTGTATCATGGGTCGGCTCTAAGTAATTACTGAGGAAGTAATGGAAAGAAAACTACAGCTGATCGTTAAAGTGAAACACTTCGATGATCCGGGCTTCTTTTTTCCTCTGTGAACAAGAAAACGAAATAATTGAAGTTTCTTTTTTTTCTCTCTCTCTTTCACGTTTGAGAAGAGCTGGTGACACTTAGAATCGTAAACCTCTTAAAGGTCATTGTGTCCATTTCGAAGCGCATAAGATTTACTTTATATAACACTTTGCTACCCCCCCCCCCCCCCGGTCCCTCCTTTCCGTCCCTTTTCA
>CAJHNH020003619.1:0-62785 GCA_905116865.2 Candidula unifasciata | reverse complement strand
TTTTCCACAGGTCATAGTCTTTATAGCCCTCTTTGTGACTAGTAAGAGAATATAGACAGAAACATTAAAGGGTTAAGAGACAGCAACATGAACATATAATCAGACAACTAGACTAGATGATATTACTTATATGTGAAAGAAATTATAACACCCACTGGCAAAGCACCAGCAACTTGTAAAAACTTCAACAAAATTTAAAATTATATGGTTGTAGAACCAAGTTACCTATAATCAATTTTAATGTTAATTCAGTTTTAACGTATGAACTACTAAAGATATAGAACATAATTTAAATGCATTTAAAAATAAACACCTGAAGATAATACTGAATATAGAATGGGATCAACTCAAGAGGAGTACAGAAATAAGATCAATGTCTGGACAACGACGAATATGAACAGTTATAAGACAGAGAAGATAACGCTGTACTGGGAAATTGAGAGACTGGCAAAAGGAAGATGTCTAAAAGACACCTTAAAGAGGACAATGATGAGAGAAGCCAAAGGTGCTGAACTAAATTCTACCTTCCCCGTGCGGATCCTGGGGCCCCATCATGGGTGTAATGACTGTACTAATGAATGTAATGTGTCTCCTCCACACTTGATCTTTCTAGTGCAGATTCAACACTGACTCCACTGTCTAGGTGTTAGGTCACAATTCATTCTAGCCAGACGGCACTTCTCGCTACGGCCACACAACTTCAAATGACGGTCGACAACAGCTGACACATTTCACAGGTTTATTGTCAAGGTAGCACAAGACACGAATCAACAGATGAACTAACTTACGCCATTCGGGCAATCTCGCCTTGCTCACGCATTGAGTCTCTAGCCATGCTTCAAACGATGGACACTGGCATCTACACGCTGGCTGAACAAACATACCGTGAAACACAACTGCTGGCCTAAACGATCATTCAATAACGCTGCCTGTCTTGTCATTCAGCACTAACATTCATTCCGCTCTTATTCAGATCCACGTGTACTTCTCACGCTGGATTCACCTTCACATCCTTCCAATCTGGGGCCCAGTCACCGAATAACCACCTCATTCTCAATCCCCCAGATCTCGCAATCACATGTGACTCACTCACTCTTGTCTTTTTACCATATCTCCGTGAAACCCATGCTATCAGGGACTTAACCAATTATGCCAGTCATCCCCTGACGTTATCCCTATTTATAGCATCATTACAATGGGGTTATAAGGAACAGACCCATTGCCCCCAACAAGCATGTTGTAACAGTAAACTAATAAGGGATGATTCCATTAAAGTACACCTGCCTGAGAGACAAGGAACCAACGGTGTACATACAAATAACCCAGGTCTGTCAAACGGATGTGCATGCTAAACTCAGGTTCTGGAACAAGATTAAAAGTCTAGAAGTAGATGAACAACCACAACTTTCCAATTAAAATTAGTACCAGGTCATTTCAGGGGAAGCAAAGGCACTGATACAATGCTGACCAGTGTCCACTAGTCTATGGAACTCTGAGTCTAGCATCATCTACCTTGTGCACCACAGGCATAAAAAGGGGGCATTTTCCTGTCAAATCAAACACAGAAATTTTCAAAAAATGCTAGCCAGAGTTTTAATACAGCAGCTAATCAGAGAACAAATGTGACCAACCTTCTGTAGAAATGTTCAAAACATTCATTGCAGTAATGTTCTCCTAATGTCAGATGAGACCACCTTGATGTCCAGCCACTTCCACAACATCTGCGAGAACAAAATGATTAGCAGTGTGGTATGAGTACATTAACCACCTTCATATATACCTGCCTGTACAAGGACAGATCACCAAACCTGATATACCATTTGTGTTAATGGCTTTGGGTGGAGGAGCCTACTGAGGAGGATACTAGTCTTATCATAGGATGATGAAATGTAACCTAAAAACTTGTCTGGGCAGACAGGACCCTTAGTCTTGGTTTGCAGCTGATCTAGGAGGGAATCTCAGCAGGGCAGACAGATGGAGCCTGCTCTTCAGATCTGGCAGCTTCAGCAGAATGCTTTATTCCAAACAAATCAGTGTTACCTTTCCTCTGGAGTAAACAAGGCAGTATGAGACATAAATCATGAGGCAACACATGGTTTCAACAATACTGCTACGGTTTCGTGCAGTGGAGAGAAAGAACATCCCTCAAATGATATTTCATTCTGCATTCTCCACTCCCCAGACTAGTTATTTTCTATTTTATAGCAATAAATAATTTAAATAAGCACCTTAAACAGATGTTTAAACTAAGGACCACAAGGCTAGCAGGCAAACATACTTTTTCAGCAATCCAAGCCTCTGCCATTCATTGCTGCAGATATTGCCTGTAGCATTAATCTCTCTGGTTGGCCTACTCTTTCCAGCTAGTGACTCTAGTGTTTGTAGGTCCGCTTGTATATTATCTCTCAATTTTCCTTGGTCTGCCTCATGGTCTACTCCCAATGAACTCTTTTTGGTATGCAATTTTTGTCTCTCTGTTACCTGTCATTCTTTCTTTGACTACATACATCTCTATAAAAAAGGAAGCATAATTTGACAACAGTGACCAGGCATAACTAGACAACAGTGACCAGGCATAACCGGACAACAGTGACCAGACATAACTAGACAACAGTGACCAGGCATAACTAGACAACAGTGACCAGGCATAACTAGACAACAGTGACCAGACATAACTGGACAACAGTGACCAGACATAACTAGACAAACAGTGACCAGACATAACTAGACAACAGTGACCAGGCATAACTTGACAACAGTGACCAGGCATAACTTGACAACAGTGACCAGGCATAACTAGACAACACTGACCAGGCATAACTAGACAACAGTGACCAGGCATAACTAGACAACAGTGACCAGGCATAACTAGACAACAGTGACCAGACGTAACTGGACAACAGTGACCAGGCATAACCGGACAACAGTGACCAGGCATAACCGGACAACATTGACCAGGCATAACCAGACAACAGTGACCAGACATAACCGGACAACAGTGACCAGGCATAACTAGACAACAGTGACCAGGCATAACCGGACAACAGTGACCAGACATAACTAGACAAACAGTGACCAGGCATAACCGGACAACAGTGACCAGGCATAACTAGACAACAGTGACCAGGAATAACTAGACAATATTGACCAGGCATAACTAGACAACAGTGACCAGACATAACTAGACAAACAGTGACCAGGCATAACTAGACAACAGTGACCAGGCATAACTAGACAACACTGACCAGGCATAACTAGACAACACTGACCAGGCATAACTAGACAACAGTGACCAGGCATAACTAGACAACACTGACCAGGCATAACTAGACAACACTGACCAGGCATAACTTGACAACACTGACCAGGCATAACTTGACAAACAGTGACCAGGCATAACTAGACAACAGTGACCAGTCATAACTAGACAACACTGACCAGGCATAACTAGACAAACAGTGACCAGGCATAACTAGACAAACAGTGACAAGGCATAACTAGACAAACAGTGACCAGGCATAACTAGACAAACAGTGACCAGGCATAACTAGACAACACTGACCAGGCATAACTAGACAAACAGTGACCAGGCATAACTAGACAAACAGTGACAAGGCATAACTAGACAAACAGTGACCAGGCATAACTAGACAAACAGTGACCAGGCATAACTAGACAAACAGTGACCAGGCATAACTAGACAAACAGTGACCAGGCATAACTAGACAAACAGTGACCAGACATAACTAGACAACAGTGACCAGGCATAACTAGACAAACAGTGACCAGGCATAACTAGACAACAGTGACCAGGCATAACTAGACAAACAGTGACCAGACATAACTAGACAACAGTGACCAGGCATAACTAGACAACAGTGACCAGGCATAACCGGACAACAGTGACCAGACATAACTAGACAAACAGTGACCAGGCATAACCGGACAACAGTGACCAGGCATAACTAGACAACAGTGACCAGGAATAACTAGACAATATTGACCAGGCATAACTAGACAACAGTGACCAGACATAACTAGACAAACAGTGACCAGGCATAACTAGACAACAGTGACCAGGCATAACTAGACAACACTGACCAGGCATAACTAGACAACACTGACCAGGCATAACTAGACAACAGTGACCAGGCATAACTAGACAACACTGACCAGGCATAACTAGACAACACTGACCAGGCATAACTTGACAACACTGACCAGGCATAACTTGACAAACAGTGACCAGGCATAACTAGACAAAACAGTGACCAGTCATAACTAGACAACACTGACCAGGCATAACTAGACAAACAGTGACCAGGCATAACTAGACAAACAGTGACAAGGCATAACTAGACAAAACAGTGACCAGGCATAACTAGACAAACAGTGACCAGGCATAACTAGACAACACTGACCAGGCATAACTAGACAAACAGTGACCAGGCATAACTAGACAAACAGTGACAAGGCATAACTAGACAAACAGTGACCAGGCATAACTAGACAAACAGTGACCAGGCATAACTAGACAAACAGTGACCAGGCATAACTAGACAAACAGTATCCAGGCATAACTAGACAAACAGTGACCAGACATAACTAGACAACAGTGACCAGGCATAACTAGACAAACAGTGACCAGGCATAACTAGACAACAGTGACCAGGCATAACTAGACAAACAGTGACCAGACATAACTAGACAAACAGTGACCAGGCATAACTAGACAAACAGTGACCAGGCATAACTTGACAAACAGTGACCAGGCATAACTAGACAAACAGTGACCAGGCATGACTAGACAAACAGTGACCAGACATAACTAGACAAACAGTGACCAGACATAACTAGACAAACAGTGACCAGACATAACTAGACAAACAGTGACCAGACATAACTAGACAAACAGTGACCAGACATAACTAGACAAACAGTGACCAGACATAACTAGACAAACAGTGACCAGACATAACTAGACAAACAGTGACCAGACATAACTAGACAAACAGTGACCAGACATAACTAGACAAACAGTGACCAAGCATAACTAGACAAACAGTGACCAGGCATAACTTGACAAACAGTGACCAGGCATAACTAGACAAACAGTGACCAGGCATAACTTGACAAACAGTGACCAGACATAACTAGACAAACAGTGACCAGACATAACTAGACAAACAGTGACCAGACATAACTAGAGAAACAGTGACCAGCCATAACTAGACAAACAGTGACCAGACATAACTAGACAACAGTGACCAGGCATAACTAGACAAACAGTGGCCAGACATAACTAGACAACAGTGACCAGGCATAACTAGACAAACAGTGACCAGGCATAACTAGACAAACAGTGACCAGACATAACTAGACAACAGTGACCAGGCATAACTAGACAAACAGTGACCATACATAACTAGACAACAGTGACCAGGCATAACTAGACAACAGTGACCAGGCATAACTAGACAAACAGTGACCAGGCATAACTAGACAAACAGTGACCAGACATAACTAGACAACAGTGACCAGGCATAACTAGACAAACAGTGACCAGGCATAACTAGACAAACAGTGACCAGACATAACTAGACAAACAGTGACCAGACATAACTAGACAACAGTGACCAGGCATAACTAGACAAACAGTGACCAGACATAACTAGACAACAGTGACCAGGCATAACTAGACAAACAGTGACCAGACATAACTAGACAACAGTGACCAGGCATAACTAGACAAACAGTGACCAGACATAACTAGACAACAGTGACCAGACGTAACTGGACAACAGTGACCAGGCATAACCGGACAACAGTGACCAGGCATAACCGGACAACATTGACCAGGCATAACTAGACAACAGTGACCAGACATAACCGGACAACAGTGACCAGGCATAACTAGACAACAGTGACCAGGCATAACCGGACAACAGTGACCAGACATAACTAGACAAACAGTGACCAGGCATAACCGGACAACAGTGACCAGGCATAACTAGACAACAGTGACCAGGAATAACTAGACAATATTGACCAGGCATAACTAGACAACAGTGACCAGGCATAACTAGACAAACAGTGACCAGGCATAACTAGACAACACTGACCAGGCATAACTAGACAACACTGACCAGGCATAACTAGACAACACTGACCAGGCATAACTAGACAACAGTGACCAGGCATAACTAGACAACACTGACCAGGCATAACTAGACAAACACTGACCAGGCATAACTTGACAACACACTGACCAGGCATAACTAGACAAACAGTGACCAGGCATAACTAGACAACAGTGACCAGGCATAACTAGACAACACTGACCAGGCATAACTAGACAAACAGTGACCAGGCATAACTAGACAAACAGTGACCAGGCATAACTAGACAAACAGTGACCAGGCATAACTAGACAAACAGTGACCAGGCATAACTAGACAACAGTGACCAGGCATAACTAGACAAACAGTGACCAGGCATAACTAGACAAACAGTGACCAGGCATAACTAGACAAACAGTGACCAGGCATAACTAGACAAACAGTGACCAGGCATAACTAGACAAACAGTGACCAGGCATAACTAGACAAACAGTGACCAGGCATAACTAGACAAACAGTGACCAGGCATAACTAGACAACAGTGACCAGGCATAACTAGACAAACAGTGACCAGGCATAACTAGACAACAGTGACCAGGCATAAAACTAGACAAACAACAGTGACCAGGCATAACTAACAAACAGTGACCAGGCATAACTAGACAAACAGTGACCAGGCATAACTAGACAAACAGTGACCAGGCATAACTAGACAAACAGTGACCAGGCATAACTAGACAAACAGTGACCAGACATAACTAGACAAACAGTGACCAGACATAACTAGACAAACAGTGACCAGACATAACTAGACAAACAGTGACCAGACATAACTAGACAAACAGTGACCAGACATAACTAGACAAACAGTGACCAGACATAACTAGACAAACAGTGACCAGACATAACTAGACAAACAGTGACCAGACATAACTAGACAAACAGTGACCAGACATAACTAGACAAACAGTGACCAGGCATAACTAGACAAACAGTGACCAGGCATAACTTGACAAACAGTGACCAGACATAACTAGACAAACAGTGACCAGACATAACTAGACAAACAGTGACCAGACATAACTAGACAAACAGTGACCAGACATAACTAGACAAACAGTGACCAGACATAACTAGACAACAGTGACCAGGCATAACTAGACAAACAGTGGCCAGACATAACTAGACAACAGTGACCAGGCATAACTAGACAAACAGTGGCCAGACATAACTAGACAACAGTAACCAGGCATAACTAGACAAACAGTGACCAGGCATAACTAGACAAACAGTGACCAGACATAACTAGACAAACAGTGACCAGGCATAACTAGACAAAACAGTGACCAGACATAACTAGACAAACAGTGACCAAGGCATAACTAGACAACAGTGACCAGGCATAACTAGACAAACAGTGACCAGGCATAACTAGACAAACAGTGACCAGGCATAACTAGACAACAGTGACCAGGCATAACTAGACAAAACAGTGACCAGACATAACTAGACAAACAGTGACCAGGACATAACTAGACAAACAGTGACCAGACATAACTAGACAACAGTGACCAGGCATAACTAGACAAACAGTGACCAGACATAACTAGACAACAGTGACCAGGCATAACTAGACAAACAGTGACCAGACATAACTAGACAACAGTGACCAGACATAACTAGACAAACACTGACCAGGCATAACTAGACAAACAGTGACCAGACATAACTAGACAAACAGTGACCAGGCATAACTAGACAAACAGTGACCAGGCATAACTAGACAAACAGTGACCAGACATAACTAGACAACAGTGACCAGGCATAACTAGACAAACAGTGACCAGGCATAACTAGACAACAGTGACCAGGCATAACTAGACAACAGTGACCAGGCATAACTAGACAAACAGTGACCAGACATAACTAGACAACAGTGACCAGGCATAACTAGACAAACAGTGACCAGGCATAACTAGACAACTATGACCAGGCATAACTAGACAAACAGTGACCAGACATAACTAGACAAACAGTGACCAGACATAACTAGACAAACAGTGACCAGACATAACTAGACAAACAGTGACCAGACATAACTAGACAACAGTGACCAGGCATAACTAGACAAACAGTGACCAGGCATAACTAGACAAACAGTGACCAGACATAACTAGACAACAGTGACCAGGCATAACTAGACAACAATGACCAGACATAACTAGACAACAGTGACCAGGCATAACCGGACAACAGTGACCAGGCATAACTAGACAACAGTGACCAGGCATAACTAGACAACAGTGACCAGGAATAACTAGACAACAGTGACCAGGCATAACTAGACAACAGTGACCAGGCATAACTAGACAACAGTGACCAGGCATAACTAGACAACAGTGACCAGTAAGAACATCTAGTAAGAACATCTAGTGGTCTTTCTGAATGGTTCAAAGTCACAACTGGTGTCAGACAAGGATGTGTACTGTCACCATTACTTTTCATAACATACATGGATAAGATCACTGTAGAAGCAAACCCAGACGTGTATGCTATAAACGAATTACTTTTTGCTGATGATCAAAGCATACTGTATCAAAATGAATATGATCTACAGGAACATCTGACTACTCTCAACAACAGCTGTTTACAACATAATATGAGAATCAGTACAGAAAAAACAGAAGTTATGAAGATCAGCAGAACACACAGGCCACTGAATATAAATGTTGGAAGCGCCAAAATCAAGCAAACCAAAGAGTTCAAATACTTGGGCAGTATATTTACAGAGGATGGAAGAATGGACAGAGAGATAGAAACAAGAATACAGAAAGCAAATGCTGTCACATACCAACTATCACCTCTGCTTAAACATCCAGATATAACCATGAAGACCAAAAGACAATTGATAAACACCATCTTCATTCCAACACTCTGCTACCAGTGCCAGACATGGACAATCAACAAGACCCACGAAAGAAAAATAGAAGCCTGTGAAATGAAATGTCTAAGAAAAGCAGCGAATAAGACCAGACTAGACAGGATAAAGAATATAGACATTAGAAACACTGTCAAAACTACACCATGTTTAGACTACATAGAACATCAAAGAATGAAATGGTTTGGACATCTAACCAGGATGAATAATGATCAAATAACATCGCAAATTTTCAACCAAAGAAGCTCTGGATATAAGGCAAGAGGAAGACCAAGGAAACGGTGGATTGACGGGGTCTCCGAAACCTGCCAAAAGCATGGCCTCAGAACATCAGATGCTGCCCGCCTTGCTTACGACAGGAACTTGCATCTCCCCACAACGCTTAGCGGCATACGTGGAAGGAAAAAGTAAGTAAGTGACCAGGATGTAGACTCTTGCTCTCTTTATTTCCTGAGACAAAAAGTATCACTGTTTCCATTCATTTACCTGTCACTAACTCGAGCAAAACAGATTGGTACTGTGGCTGTACAACCAGTCCTCTCACATTTCCTTTTAGGTTCTTCAGGAGATGTTGTAGCTTTGTTGAAGTATTTAGAGTTTGGTTTCACAGGACGAGCTGATCTGATATTTACAAACAAACAAAAAAGCTAATAACTTTCTTATTTGTTTAAAAAATGCACAATATATATATATATATATATATATATATATATATATATATATATATATATATATATATATATATATATATATATATATATATATATATATATATATATATATACATACATACACATATACACACACACATATATATATACATGTGTGTTTGTATGCTATTACAAAAAAATAATTCGCCATGTAGAGAATAATTATTGCAATGCAAATTACAAATATTGTAAGTCATTTATAGACAAGCAAGCTGTAAATACACTTAAGGCAGACAAGAAGAACTAGATAAATTTGACAAGTAAAAAGATTTTATAAGCAGAAATAGAGACAGATGTGAGAAGCTTGTTAGCCTCCTTCTAATGTAGTAGAGAAGGGTGTCAGCTCATAAATTGCTACATGCAGTTGGAGACTGGAAGTTTGGGAACAACAAGATCACCCAAGAAAGCCACTTTCTGACTTTCACATGTTTTTTTTTAATGACATTATGTCTTTAGGAAGTGGCAAATCCTGCCCCTCCACAATCTGCATCTGTGTGTATCAGTTTGTGTGTTGACACCCATCCATTCCATGATAAAAGACTGTCAAGAATCTTCTCCCACTGTCTTCCTCAGTCTCTCTTTCCACAGATCTTTCCAGCAGTCACAACATGTTCCATTTTCTCTCTGCATATTGGCAGTGGCCTATGTCTATATAACAGCTATGGTGTCGGTTACAAATGCACAACGTGCAGACATGGTAGGTGTGATGACAATTACTCCCCAAAAATGCTTGAGACATTATCAGGAGCGAAAAAAATAGGTTGGGGGGGGTGAGAGGGAGCATGATAAACTTATGATGAAGTCACTTTGCTCTTTGTAGCTGTGTCAACAATACTCCTGTTGTCCTGGTAATGAAAACAGTCATTTCTTTGTAGTTTGTGATTATTTCCCTTTATATTACAAAAAAATCAACCTTTGCGCAAAATAATAATTGTAAATATGAAAAATCGATCTTTTTAATGACTTGGGAGCTGCAAGGATGCAACAGCTTGCAGGCCTGCCAATATTCTCAGTAGTCATAGGTTTCTGTATTTTTATATAAAGTGATCAAGACTTATAATGTTATTCCTTTTTAATGACATTTGAAAAATATATTTCTTCTTAAAGAGTTTTACAGGAAAACAGGGTTAGTATGAAAATATTCACAGTGACAGAAGAAAATAAATATCAATTTCCTTAGGGGGAAAAAGGAATTATAGCACAGATGGGTTCAACAGATTACTGAATAGACTCTAGCACAGCAAACATAGCAGAGTGGTTTTTCTGACAGATGCTAGATCAGTTCTACTAGCAATTGCTAACTAAAAACAGTTTGTAGACTCGATGCAAACACTGACTCCTTTAGGCTTTTCAGTAGAACATTCTGCAGGGCAGTGGATTCCAGATCACTGGGGTTTGGAAGGCAGTGTAATAACAGAATAATATATAAATGTCTGCGCAGGCATGAACACAGCCAATAGCATTATCTGTATGTCTTGTAGACATGCTACTAAAGACAGGTCGTAAAAGTGACATATAAGGGAATCAGACCCAATGGGAAGTTTCAGTTCTGTGGTTTGTCTGGGTGAAAGATGTAAGAGGCAGTTGGCCTAAATGTTTGTGAAGGCAAGAACACAGCCAATAGTATTATCTGTACGTCTGATAAACATGCTACTAAAGACAGGTCGTAAAAGTGACATATAAGGGAATCAGACCCAATGGGAAGTTTCAGTTCTCTGGTTTGTCTGGGCGAAAGATGTAGGGGGCAGTTGGCCTAAATGTTTGTGAAGGCAAGAACACAGCCAATAGTATTATCTGTACGTCTGATAAACATGCTACTAAAGACAGGTCGTAAAAGTGACATATAAGGGAATCAGACCCAATGGGAAGTGTCAGTTCTGTGGTTTGTCTGGGTGAAAGATGTAAGAGGCAGTTGGCCTAAATGTTTGTGAAGGCAAGAACACAGCCAATAGTATTATCTGTACGTCTGATAAACATGCTACTAAAGACAGGTCGTAAAAGTGACATATAAGGGAATCAGACCCAATGGGAAGTTTCAGTTCTCTGGTTTGTCTGGGCGAAAGATGTAGGGGGCAGTTGTAAATGTTTGTGAAGGCAAGAACACAGCCAATAGTATTATCTGTACGTCTGATAAACATGCTACTAAAGACAGGTCGTAAAAGTGACATATAAGGGAATCAGACCCAATGGGAAGTTTCAGTTCTCTGGTTTGTCTGGGCGAAAGATGTAGGGGGCAGTTGGCCTAAATGTTTGTGAAGGCAAGAACACAGCCAATAGTATTATCTGTACGTCTGATAAACATGCTACTAAAGACAGGTCGTAAAAGTGACATATAAGGGAATCAGACCCAATGGGAAGTTTCAGTTCTCTGGTTTGTCTGGGCGAAAGATGTAGGAGGCAGTTGGCCTAAATGTTTGTGAAGGCAAGAACACAGCCAATAGTATTATCTGTACGTCTGATAAACATGCTACTAAAGACAGGTCGTAAAAGTGACATATAAGGGAATCAGACCCAATGGAAAGTTTCAGTTCTCTGGTTTGTCTGGGCGAAAGATGTAGGAGGCAGTTGGCCTAAATGTTTGTGAAGGCAAGAACACAGCCAATAGTATTATCTGTACGTCTGATAAACATGCTACTAAAGACAGGTCGTAAAAGTGACATATAAGGGAATCAGACCCAATGGGAAGTTTCAGTTCTCTGGTTTGTCTGGGCGAAAGATGTAGGAGGCAGTTGGCCTAAATGTTTGTGAAGGCAAGAACACAGCCAATAGTATTATCTGTACGTCTGATAAACATGCTACTAAAGACAGGTCGTAAAAGTGACATATAAGGGAATCAGACCCAATGGGAAGTTTTCAGTTCTCTGGTTTGTCTGGGCGAAAGATGTAGGAGGCAGTTGGCCTAAATGTTTGTGAAGGCAAGAACACAGCCAATAGTATTATCTGTACGTCTGATAAACATGCTACTAAAGACAGGTCGTAAAAGTGACATACACAGGGATTAGATCCAAGGAAAATGTCAGTTTTGCGGTTTTTCTGCGTGAAAGACTTGCTTTGTTATGAAGACCAATTTTCATCAAAGTAGTAATGATCAATGATTATGAGTACAAAGGTGGCTGAATAGTCCCATATAAGCCTGGAAAGTTTTTCAGTAGTGCGGACAGCAGGTGGAAGTCACACTGAAAGACTTACCAGGCAGTTTATCTAACCCCCCCCCCCCCCCCAGAACTCACTCACATGGAGATATTAGAGTGCCCAAAACCTAAGACATTAATAGCATCTAACATGATTCAACCATTACCAAGCAGGCATCAAGTTAAATAAGTATGTTCAAAAGAACATGCAGAAGGTTTGGCAGGAAAAACACATTCAACACTGCTAAAATACTACTATTATAACGAACCTTTTCATTATGAATGTTGTCAAATCGAAAGTAGCTACAACACAAAGTCATATCTGAAAATAGCACAAAGAACACAAGATTATAATGAAAAATCATTTATTTACAGTTAAATTGTAAATTTGGTGCGAGTGGCTCACCATGCATATGATGTTAAGACTGAAAATATCAACAACTTAACACAAATAGACATTATGGTGTCTTTCAAACACAGATATGTGTGTAAATAAGAAATATATATATATATATATATATATATATATATATATATATATATATATATATATATATAGATATATATATATATATATATATACATATATTATATATTTACACACACACTTAGAGGTGTAGATTTAAAATTTAAAGGATGCAATCAAGTTAATCTTCTTAATTCTTTAAACTTTAAAGACTCATAACTAAATAACTGATTATAAACATTCACTAACAACAACAGAATTAACTAAGAAATATCCCTCAGTTCAATAGCACCTTACGCTATATTTGTGTAATACACACTGTTAAAAAAATTTTCTTTAACTTCTTCAGCTTCTCCAAAACACTTATTCAACATCTACATGTGTGGACATCTTGTCTGTCGAACTAGACGCTGAGTTATTATGTCAATACTAACACTGTTGATGTTTGCTCTTTCTTGCCACATAAAATAACTTCAGCGGTAAAATGTGTTCATTTATTAGTGATTTTGTTTAGCCTATTTATTTTTTTAAACCTTTCACTTTAGTAAATTAGCAACAGTGTGGTGTTTATTTGAGTGGCAGAGTAGAGATTAACTCTTTGAGTCCCAAGGAACGCATCATACGTATAAAGGTCCCGCCTAGAGGCCCAATGAACTCAAGATGCGCCGATTTTACATATCTTTTTGACAACCCCTTGGGCCTCTGATGCTAAACCCCCTGAGACTCAAAGAGTTAAAAACTAATTCTACCCTACCTGGGTAAGAACTTTGAAAACTGAATTAATAATATTATAAAAGAGGTCAGTTAATTCTATTCCTATTAAACTCAATGAATAAAGTTTAAATTTAAATAGTGGTACCTCTGTCTTGTTTAGATGCAAAAAATGAAGGTTGTTAAACGAGCTTTGTTTGGAATATGATTTGCATGCTAGAAACTGATTCAAAATGAGTCATGCTACCACGCTCTACCCGTGTTTACCCCCTCTCGAGACAACAGCAAAGACGACATTCGACCATCAAAAAACCAGTTCCTGCCAAAAAACACCAGAATTTCAGGTTCTTGAATTTTTTTTTTAAATTCTAAACTGCTTTTGAATTTTAGCATTAAGCAGTATTTAAATTATTTTATACAACCCCATCCTTATGTTTATGCCAATAACAACAGGATTTTATTTTCATGGGAACTGATTAATCATTCTCCCTTTATACTTTATTACTTGTGGTATGGCAAAATGTGTTTCTTATATGTCCTGTCTGTTTATATTTAAGTTTATTCAACAAATCAACATCATGGCACACGGGTGTGACCCATAAGTGCTGGTTCTACTTCTAACTCAAGCCTGAGTCTGAAGAAGCTCAGCCCAGTACATGAACTATGCTGAGCTGGGAAGGATCCTAAAATACTTTGGGTAGATTTTTAACTCAAAATTTTGCCCGGGCGGGGTTGTTAGGCTACTCTTTTTCGATTTCCATCTCCAAAAATTTTTTTTAATGTGCGCAACAAGACACATTGGCGCCCGGTCTTACTACCCAAAGACCAGGAGAAATTACTAAAAGTCCACGTGAAAAAATCCCAGCCTTTACTGGGGTCTGAACCTAGGACCTCCAGCACTCAAAGCGGATGCTATACCTCGAGACCACTCAGCTCCTAAAAAAAGTTTGTGTCAGTTGAGAATCGAACCCGGATTGACTGCTAACCTTTACATCACCTACAAGTATGTTAGTATGAAGTGTGATTCATACTGTCTGGCTGGCTCAAGTCCAATGCTCTGGAACAGACTAATGATGTTAACTGTATACAGAGGTGCCACGGTCATTGTAATCTGATATGTAAAGAACCACTTTCATGACACAATTTGTTAATAACTTAATTGCATAAAGCTCATGTCCTACTCCTATAGATAACAGTAATCACACTTCATAGAATGCTGTTCTTACGCACTATCACTAACAACTGATAACTACAACTCCAACTACATAATATATATTCTGCGTACTAGATTTGAGACATATATATTTAGTCATCTATTTATAAAATTTAAAGCAGGCTAGATAGTATATGAACCTTGTCTTTATTTTTAGTTTTTCCCTTTATCACAATCATAATCCAGTTGAGGTACTTCATTCTTATCGAAATTTAAAAAAAAATTAACTGTTAAGGGAATTTCAGAATGCCAAGTGTGTTTCAAGTCATTCAGTCCATCCCGTCGTAAGAATAAATATTTATCTTATTTATATATTTCAATATTTCTTCTTTCTTTGTACTGAGTTATGAGAGATTATCTTCAAGGCACTCCGGACACATCCATAGGCGCTCAGATTCCCCTCTCAACATATTAAACAGCGTTGTGTGGTTAATAGTACCAGTCCTATGTTGGTTAACAAGACTTTGTGTGCGTCCAGTGTGCTTCTCAAGCTTGGCTGTGCTGCTCTTTACTCCCAGTTCGTGTATTCTTAGCAGTGATGTTGCTTTTAAAATCCTCAGAACGTCCTATCTCTTTAAGGGCATTGACAATGACTGTGTGATTCATGGGCCGGCCATCTTCAATTAATGCAGCACCTGCCAGTCTATCAGCTCTCTCCTTACCAACAACACCTGCATGCCCTGGGATGAATATGAAAGTTACTGCACACACAGGAGAATTTTGCAACGACTCAAGCCACTGTCTGCGTAACCAGCCTGCCTTGCCCAGCTGGATCATGCTCAAAGAATCACTCAGCACACACACACGGGAATAGTCCTATGATCCCAGCCACATTAAAGCCTGTGTCACCGCCATCACCTCCATCGTCATGCTGCTTGTGTGGTCATGGAGAAGGCACCGCTGGCTTCCTTAACTGTTCTGCCTGAAGAGCGAGCTGTAAATGCCCATGCACTCTTATGTCCTCTTATAATGGACCCGTCTGTGAAGATCAGTACATCTGTCTCATGTGACTTGTCACTGATAAGCACGCATACCTCGGCATTGACAGCAGCTGGATTCTGCTCCCGACAATTCCCATCGAGCGTCACGACACAGGAGAATGTGAGATTGGGCGCTTTAGACTCTGTTATCCACTCCTCACCTGGATGGATGTCTGTAAGGCTGCAAACCTGCATGATGTCATCCTTTGCCATACCTAGCCATGATTTGCCCCTTTTAAGCCTATTGCCCGTTTTCTTGAAGAGCATGTGGTGCAAAGGGTGCTTCAGATCTGAGCTTATCTTGAGGTGTGCACGAGCCCTCCAGATCTTGATCCTGCAGTTCATGGTAGGCAAGTCAAGAAGGTACCTCATTGCTACACAAGAAGTGTCTCCAGTGCACCCTAGAATAATGTGCATTGCTTCCTTTTGCACCTTCTGAAGTCTTTCAATCTGAGTATGGCTGACACTGACAGTGAGCATGGCAAAAGCATATTCGTTGGGAGAAAGTACAAGTCTCTAGATGTAGAACAGAAGCAGAAGCAGTCTCTGCTCAGTGTTAGCAGCAGCAAGGTGCCTCATTGCTGACAGGCCTTTGTGTGCTTTTGTTGACATGGTCAACATAGTCTTTGAAGGATAGGCTGCAGTCAAACCTCACTCCAAGGTATGTCATCAGATTTGAGATTTGTTCTCGTCAAAATCTCCTCGCTGCTTTCCACTGCTGGTAAGTCTGCCGTCACTATATGCATGTTCAAGGAGAACCACATTTATTAATATAGTAATATATATATTGAGGACTGAGTGTGTTCAGTGTTGTGTTGCTGCTCTGTAGCTGTGGCTTCCTTGTTTTATATGATTTATTTATCGTGGCATGCGCCTCTTCAGTCTCATTTGACAACCATGTTACTACTGATGAGATAATTCTCAAAAACTTGTCACTGTCACTTTATTTAAAAATTATTATAATTAAGAATAATTTTTTTTTTAAATCTTATTCTTAAACAAAAAAAATGTATGTCTAACACTAATTAATTTTTATTTAATTAAAAAAGCTAACAAGTGTGAATTAAATATGATTTAAACATCTTATATTGTCGTACACCAACATTAAACAGTTGCTTACCACGAACTAAGATCCATGAACAAAAGACTACGCACAAATGTCAAACACACATCGAAACTCATTGGGGAAAAGGGAAGAAAGCAGCCATATTGGAATTGTGTAGATCGGATTGATCTCCCTTGAGATTGTTCTACGATCATCATCATCAAGTGCCTTGCCAGCTGGCGTAGTTTTCATGCATCTTAACAGATCTCGGTATTTGGTTTTCTGGATCAATTCCACTGATGATATTCCACAATGCCACTGTCTTAAGCCATCTGCCATATTTCTCTTGGTCTGCCTCTGCCTCTTCTAACAGTGATGTTTTCCAGTCGTCAGGTTTTTCCAGTGCTCCTTTTTTCATCATATGACCAAAGAACTTTGTCTCCTTCTCATTGTTGTATTTAATCTTCTACTTTCATTAGCCATTTCCAGGCAATCGTTGTTAGTTATTCCGGCAGAACAATGTATTTGCAACATTCTCCTCAATAACCACATCCCAGTTGCCTCCAGATTCTTATTAAATTTTTAGCTCACATTCCAAAATTCACTGCCATACAACAGAACAGGGTCTATATAACATGTCAGTGCTCGTTTTCTGATGTTTGATGAGAGTGCTTTATTACATAAGATACTTTTCATCTTCTGATATGCTGCCTTTCCCTGGCCAATTATGCTCTTAATTTATGTCACACATCGTCCATCTGATGTTATAAATGTCCCCAAATATTTAAATTTATTGACTTGGTTAAGAACTTTCCCTGCTATTGCTAGTCACATTTTGGAGTTATCTCCTTCTTTAATGTAACCATTGTTTATCATAATACAGGTACTGGAAATAGGGAAAAGGTTGTAAGGAAGGCCAAGGCTACGTTAAAATACTATAAGGACATATGAAAAGGTAATCTGAAAGATTCCAACATTGACACAGACACTTGGGAGATATCAGCTGTAGACTCATATAAAAGCAGACAACGAAAGACGGACTGTCGCAGTTTGCAGGAGACCAGGCGCAATAAGCTATAGGGTAGAGATCTCTTAGAGAAAACAAGCCTCAATATGACAGAGTATCAACGTTTTTATGTGGACTATTTGGCAGAGACTGCCCCTCACGCATTGGGCTTTACAGTCATAGTAGACGCTGTTCTCAAAACCAACGGCACAGCTCCTTGGTCCTCCATAGGCTGACGGTTCTCTACAGGGGCACGTTTGTCAAGCCAAAAAAAAAAAATCCTGGCACACCTTTCCTTAGAACGGTTGAGTACTCAAGGAAAGAAGACAGTGCAGATTTAACGTTCAGTTGCTTTCAATGCGATGAATGAAACTGTTTGTATGAATTTTTATTTTCATTTTAAGAAGTTCTCTCCAGCATGAATGACCCTGTCCGAAGACGATGTCTTAATCCGTATGTACTAAATCAGAATGATCGCATCCCAGATGTCTCTTTAACACACATGCACACACATACACACACACATAAATACACCAAAAGAACACATTACCTGTAAATACACGTACTTACTTGACCAGGCTAACAGTTACTACTGTACAGACAGCATTTTCTACCTTCAAATTTCAGTCAAAATGCTACCACAGCTCTATTTATCGACTGCACCTTCATGAATGTAGGTAGAGGATCGGTCGCACCTCGAGATAAATACTAGGACAATTTTTCGCACATTGCTGTTGGCATTTTATGCAGTATGAAACATGTATGAGTGTAAAACAAGAAATAAACTCTTCTCGACAGTGGCTAGGGAGGACAACTTAAATTGTAACTTTTAAATATCTACATGCCTTCTTTAATAACTTCACACTTTTTAGTCAACTTTTTTAAATTTTTGCTTCAGCACCCCTGGCATACGCTCACGGCAACCTAGGGTGCCGCGGCATCCAGTTTGAGAACCGCTAAGTCTACAACAAATTACAAAGTCACTGCTCAGAACTTCGGTGCAGCAGCCACTTTATGGAACATGTGCTGATTGTTCCCATGAGAAGTTGATTACAGTTATCCTCTCTGTTCAAGCTTCTCGTCTTATTCGCTATCGCATTACTTCAAACTGGTCCGCTCGCTCGTTACCTTGTACTCCGGCATGCACGGAGACTTCCAAATGCTTTCTACCAATTCAGAGCGTAGATTACTTGTTGCGATTTTCTGAAGCACGTTCATAGTCTGAACAGTGGTTCGTGTGTGGCTGCTTGTTCTGCCACCCACGCGTCTGCTCTGGAGTAGCGCTCAACTCCATAGTCATGCATGACGTAGTTGCCATAGAAGCGCCACTACACTCTTTTATTGTTTTACCCATCTGTCATGGCGTGTATGACCTTGATGGAGACTTCATTAAGCCTTTTTCCCGGGCGTGAATCTGATCTAGAGGTGCCCTCATCTAGGTATCTACTGTGAGCGGAACATGTTTGCTGCAGTATCTTCCCAATAATAAAACAACATTAGATTCGGTCATGCGTATTTACTTGTGTATGCCCCCCACTCTTTTCCGTGACTGATCTTGTCCTGCTCCCATTACTGATGGATAAGATTTCAACCTTGGCGAACAAAGTACAGCCTCTTTTGATATACGTTCTTTTTATAATATTATTAGCTTTATACAGTGTGTGGTTAGTGTCTGCCGATAACCTCATGAACGCTTGACCAGTGTCACTTTATATGTCTGGTAGTCATCCTTGGTAAACCCAGGACACATAGCATGGCGTGGCAAGTGATATCTTTTGAGCAGTCGTCGATGAGTCTCATGGCTCTATTTAGTACCTGGTCCAGTCTTTCTAGCTGGTGCCATCGGAGTTGGAACTCTTTTTGGCTGCTGAAGATGGAGACGAAGCGCTTATAATGATGTCCTGAGTGCTGTGATGTCTGTTCCTGAAACTCAACTCATCGAAATCTCTAATTAGTTTCATCTGCATCGAAGATAACTGCAGTAGCCACCCTTATAATATTTGATTTGATTGATTTGATTTGATTCAAGAACCGACATCACAGCACTGATAATATTATACAATATAGTACTCTGAATGTTTTCAAAGTCAAGTGCTCAAGTACGTGCTGATAGAACGCGACCTCTAATTCCACAAACTTTGACTGACTGTGTACCCCACCAGAACATCACACAAGCGATAAACACCCGATGACACAATGTGCCACCATGTGGATGAGGATCACCGTGGAGAGGTCTCAGAAACCGCGTTCAGCCAGTAGGCCATATTTATGGCCGGGCTATAATGCGGCCCCTGGCAAGAGCCAGAGTAGGGCTTCAAATTACGAAAAATGTCATCCTAAAAAGGACAGGATCTGCCTAATTGAGGCAGGTCAATTAAGCTCCACACACTTTGCCTTTCTTCGGGATTCCATCGAGACTACTTTGATGTTTAACATTGTATAGCTTTTCAGCCTTCAATATAGGATATTGTTCAATGGTCTGTTTTCTTTAACGTTCAGCGCTCTTAGAATGCAAATACAATACAATCTCGATTATCCGTACTCTATGTTATCAAACAAAGTCCAACATGTGTCCGGTAAACCAATCGTAAGCTTGTCGCTCGGTCGTCCAGGTATGCTGACTGTTCTAATTAGGCGACCGCGGCGGGTTCTTATCTCACAGTACCTTCTGCAAAACCACCAAGTCGTCTTGTCCCTATCCGAAAGAAAACACCATCCGGTAATTTCGTGCAGCAGGGTACCAGCCCTGAGCTTCATGAACTCAGGTGGGCCCACCTCTGAAAACGTCTAGGAGATCGTGGGCCGAAACGTTTCTCAACGAGGATAACTTCTACTGATGACTGGTAGATCCCTGCTGTACTTGCTCCCTGTGAGTTTATTCCTATCCTATCCGGCTTGGTTTAAAAAAAAATATATCTTAGCAATGACAAAAGTAATAATTTACTTTGCCAAGTCGCTGCAAGCCTGCGTTGACGGGGGTTTGGGGCTGGGGGGGGGGGGGGGGGGGGGGGGGTGTTGGTTAGATTTTCAGAAAGCAGCAGAGGGGTGGAAACGGACATATTCATTACATGAATAACTGCTGCATTTTCTTCGATAGCGGAACAAAAAATATTTTAAAAAATAAATAGGAGGATGAGGATAATAGGAGACGGAGTTAGAAAATGCAGAGGATAGGCTGGAAAAATAGGAGCAAGAAGACGGCACCCGTTATTTGGTTTTATAAATACGTTTAATTTTACAACTAGTTCCATTTCATAATGGGCCAGACTTTTTTTCAAAAATGACCTGGGCTTAGAGTCGACCCAGCCTTGAAGGTGTACCAGCTGCAGTCCTGGGAAGTAAAGGCGACCGGCATGATGCTGACCACCATTTTCCATCAAGTACCGTTTGGTCTATAAAATATAGGTTTAGCTCTATATACCCAATACGCAAGAAGCGTGCAGAAGGGTCCTTTACTTTTTTATTAGTTTCAATTTCAAAAAGCTGTTACGAGAGAAATCGCATCAGAAAATTTGCTGGTGACATTCTACATTCACACTAAATGACAATAACCAGTGCCGCTCCAATCGAGCCAACATCTATTCCTTCCCACAAAACTAGATGGCAAAAGTGGAAGATCTTTACCCCCCTGGTTACTTCATCGAAGATTTTAGGTTTTAGCTTTTAGACGACGGATCAACATCATGGCACAAGGGTAGTAACCCTATGGGTTAGACCTATAAGTGCTCCGTTCTACTTCTGACTCAAGCCTGAGTCAGAAGAATATCAGTGCAGTGCAGGAACTCCGTAGCACCGTTGAGGATCCTGATATATTTTAGGTCGATTTTTGACTCTAAATTTGGCAGGGCAGCGCCGTTAGGCTACCCTTTCTCGCTTTCCAGCTGTCAATGAATGTTTTACGTGCGCAACAACCCCATAATCTTACTACCCAAACCAAGGGAAATTACTAGAAGTCCATGTGAAAAAATCCCAACTCTCACAGGGGCTTGAATCCGGGACCTCCAGCACTCAAGGCAGATGCCATACCTCGAGACCACGCAACCCCCTCATCGAAGTGTTGGGCATCAGTTGATCTTCCTTTCTTTGAGGGCGTGCTCGATGTCCAGATTGTCCATGGTGATCCCTTTCGCCGTGATATCATAACATTTCTCTATCGTGGCTCTGTGTGGCAGTTGATACCAGGCCATACTCGTCAGATGACCAAACCATCTCATCTGTTGCTCTTTAGTGTGACTGGTTTCAGCACTAGTCTGGAACATCAACCGATTTGTCCTCTCCGCGCTGCTACATAAATGTTCACCATTCTGAGATTAAAAAAAAAAAACGGAAAACTCAGTCTGGAAGGCGGACCAAAAAGGTAGATCCAAGATACCATGTTCAGCTTTGTAAGAAGCTACACAAATATGGTATCCGTAACCTAACAACACCAGCCAGGTGTAACCGAGTCATGTGCGGGTAAGAATGAGTCTGGAGGATGGTGATGTTGTTCGTTTATCACGAGTGATAAAGACCATATTTCACTCAAAGTAATAATGATCAATGATTATGAGTACGAAGGAGACTGATTCGTCCAAAATGAGCATGGGCAGTTCTTGAGCAGTGGGGACAACAGGTGGAAGCCTCGGTAAGTGTTAGATTAGCGACACGGTTCTTTCTAATCTGCCTCCATTTTTCTGCTTGTACAACCTCGGCTGCCTGGCAATCTGATGCACCATTCCTATGGCATGTACGCCATCCAGAAAGGTCCTGTGCCGCAGCCTTCCATGTTGCTGTGTTGATGCCATACGAACTGAGAGTAGTTTCTTCTTCCTCTTCGCGTTCACCAGCTGTAAACTCTGGCGGAAAATTCTGGCTGTTCGTCCACTTCTGGACTGCAGTCCTGTTCCAGAACTTGAGTGTTGTGTGTGCATCCGTTTGAGAGATCTGACGAATTTGGATGCGGGCTGTTGGTTCATTGCCTCTCAGGCAGATGCACTCTGACTTTAAAGGAAGCTTCCAATTAGTTGACTCTTACGACATGCTTTTGAGTAGGCAGTGGGTCTATTCTTGTTTTCCCTATAACAGGGCCCCGGAACCCACGGAGAGAAAGTAGTTTGAGAAAGCCCTTATAGTATAGCGCTTTTTATATCCTCCCTGGTGATACTTTTTAATAATAGACTTTATTTGTCTTCGAGACAAGAGAGCTCTCTTGTATACAGAGCGGCACAAAACCTGGTGGACACGGCAAAATGAAGTTGCTAGGAAGGTCATTCATTGCTTCCAGTATTCGTCTGCTCTCTTCGCGGCAGGTCTGTTCAGATTTCAAAATTTAAGCAATGCATTTGCACAACGCCTTAGTTTTTTTCAAAACTTCACTGAGTAGTTTTCTTGTTCATAATAATATACATACAGGACCACCACGCAAAAGTTAATCAAGGTTCAGTCAGAAAAAAAAACACACATGTTACGTAATGTAGTGTTTTTGGCACCTTTCCGTCTTCCATACCCATACGATGTCGGGTAGTATATTGTTGTGCTATAGGGATGCATGATCATTATCTGATGTAGAAGTTATTAATTGTAAGTAAACTAATAATAATTCGCTCATCAGTTATGTCTGAAAATAATAACCACGAACTGATCTGCCCCCAAAGTAGGGGAAAGTAAGTAGTAGATTGAGTAGCGCCTCAGCCTTTTATTTTTTATGATGGGAAGGTTGCCTTCACTATATTTTAAAATCGCAGCTGAAGGTTATACAACGCAGTAGAACTAAAGTATATTAGTTCTGTAGGAGTGAAAGAAAGGCACATATCTGGTTTTCAATCGTTTTGAATTTGCTGCCAGGGCCAAATGATCTGTGACTGAATTTATTTTTTAACATATATTTAATTAAGTATAACAGACAGTTAAAAGTTAGTTGCATATCCTTTCTTTACAGGTCTTGCAGAGCCAATCTTGTAATTAATATTATTTGCATTATTATTAGACATTTACCAGATTGATATGAGTAATGGTATTATTTTGAGTAGATGCTGATTGAAGTACTTGTTTTATGAATTGTAATAGATTATCAGCATCATCATTATTCCAAGGAACTTTCTAGGAATAATTTGAACTATTTTCAGAGTCATCATCAGTTCAGTTTTCATAATGGCGGACAGCAGCTGTGCTTATTTTCGCTGGCTGTCAATTCTCTCGGATTATTCTGTTTCATAAACATGGACTGTTATTTTATGCGCATTTCCAACGCAGGATATTATGTGTTTTTCATGGGAACAGCGTGTATTGTGGTTGTGCTGTGTCCGGGCGGGATAATGACCGATAGTTTTGGCAGCCTCGGCCACGCTGCCTTCGCAATGTTTTAATCGCGGCGGTCCACTCGGGAAGACAGAATCTTGTCAGCAGGGGACTGCAACTGTCTAGAGAGCAAACTCGATAAAAGCTGTCCCCAGAAACGGAATGTGTCAACCATATATTTGGTGGGGAGGAATCGACACATACGGTTAATGGCCATGGCCAGAGTCATCATCATCGTCAATCGGAAAGAGTTGATACTGTTAATTTTTAATTATTTCCAGATTCATCATCAGTCGGATGGAGTTGATGCTGTTCATTGTGAATTATTTCCAGGTTCATCATCATCATTAATTGGAAGAAGTTGATTTTGTTAATTGTGAATTAATTCCAGGTTGAGCATCATCATCAGTCTGAAAGATTTGAAATCACTAATTTTTAATTATTTCTGTTTCTTCATCGGTCATAAAAGTTTCCCATCACTATCGCTGAATTATTTTCAGATTCATCATCATTTTCAGTCTGAATGATTATCCATTGCCAATTTTGAATAATTTCACATTTATCATCATCGTCATCTTTCTATAAGATTTCTTGTGCAAAAAGCAATTTTTTTTTCGGGAATTAAATTGAGTGACAAAAAAATGGAATAATAAATTGTTGTGAATAAAATTCTGGGAAACAAAAAGCCACACATATCTTTTGCACAGCAAGTGTTTCTGTGTGGTTGAAGACAATTATTGAAGGAGTAAATAAGAATTTATAAATTCTGTCAGTGGTTTATACAGACATTAAGGATTGTTGTATTTACTGATTATCATTATCAATTAACTATGCTGCAAAAGTTGAATTTGTTATATAAAACCATATTTTGCAACATTTTGGTGGGGATTATACATTTATTGAATATTATTATTGGTATTGGTCATCTTTGCCACACACAAATTTAAAGATACATATTGTTGAAACAAAAGTCCAAATGGATGGACAACCAAGACTTTCTGCTGAGCTTACAGCTGGTGAACAAAGAAAAAGAAGGATTCCAGGTTTACGCAGTCTGTGATCGGTTCTAAATTATGCTCTGGGAAGTAACAATGGCTGTCTTGATATTGGATGCATCACCAGTTGAACACCCTTTGGTCTTTAGAATATGAGCCTAACAGCTTCTACTTGTTATATGGGAAAGGTACTGGGTCTAGTAAGTCATAGGGTCTGGTTTATTTTAGAGAACTTAATTTTCTGTAACCATTCATGTCACTGGGAGTCGCCGTGGCGTCGTGACTAGACGTTCACGTGTGGATCGTAAAGTGGTGGGTTCACTCCCTGGCAGAGCCAGACCTGAACTTTTAAAAAAAAATGACCATAGACTCCCAGGTCGACCCAGCTTTGAGTGGGTACTGAGTGCAGTCCCGGGAAGTAAAGGCAGCCGGCGCAATGCTGACCACATATAGCCTCATGAACTATCAGTCATTTCTGATACAGATGTTCTTAAATGCGATGATATTAAACTGTCTATAAAATCTTCTGTCTTGTTCTCCCTCATCACTCTTCCACTGCAATGTTTTTATTGTCACAATTCATACCACAGTTAATATGGTTTTTGATTTTTGTTTGTTTGTGCAGCCAAAATCACTTTTCTCAACTCTGAAGTACCAGACCTTCCCACAATGTTCTGTTTGCAATTACAAGCAAATTACTCAGCTGTCGTGCACAGTTATACAACAGGTAAGATTCCTGTTCTTCATTTGTTTATTCCCCATTTTGCAATTAGATTTATTGAAAAACAAAGAAATGGTTTGGCCACCTATGAATACAGCATCACATGTTGCAAGAGCATTCAACATGAAAATATAATTATCAAGAAGCAGAGAGGAAGGCCAAGAAAAAAAAGATAGATGGAGTTAACTTACTTAAACTTATCAGTATTATTATCATGCAGCAATCTAAGGAGCGCGCACTTGCCCCGAAACTGATCATTAGCCAAACCTGCCACACTTAAGAGCATTGCGCAGAGAAAGACAATAGATAGATAGATTGCCCATTAGAGCATAGGCCGTCAATCAACTCACACTGAACTGTTTTTAAAAACTGTTTGAAGCATGTTTATGCCAACTCTTCAGGATCAAGCTTGAAAAAAATTATTTTAATTTCAAGGGGCAGTGGTTTTACAGTGTGATTTGGATGTTCTGTTGGCCCCAACCAAACAAGCTGTGGCAGATCAACAGTTGACAAGGACTGTAAGATGATCCCATGTGTAAGACGCACCTTGATTATGGGACCAGAAATGTTTGTTAACAAAATAATATGATAGTACCATTGTAGAAGAGGCACACTGTTTTAAGACCCTATAATTTGCACACGAGTCCCAGAAACCCTGTTCAGCTCTTACTTATATTGCCCCCCCCCCCCCTCCAACGAAAGCCAGGGTGGGGCTTTAAAATAACAACAAATTTGTGTCCCATTTTGTGACAGAGTAAATAGCAATTGTGATAATGTAAAGTAAAACCAGATTATTCTTTCTTGTCATTTCTTGTAGCTCATTTCATCACACATGGGGTGATGCACAAGGCGGAAGTGTTTCATCACACATGGGGTGATGCACAAGAAGCAGAGCTCACACTGGTCAAATCCGATCTACACCTGTCTGCGATCATCCTAGAAACGATTTCCCAGCTAGAGGCCTCACCACCGTAGATAAGAATACTGTTTCGTTCAAAGTCACAATGCATTTGCCTGGGGAGGGGGGGAACCAGTAGTCTGCACACAAATAAGCCAAATCTGTAAAACAGATGTGCATACAACACTTATGTCTTGGAACAATATCAAAGTCCAGCAGTGGTCGAACAACCAGAACTTTCTGTATTGTTTTTGGTAGTATTTTCACTTTTCCTCTTTACTTGTGTAATTTGGTTTAAACAAACAATTATTACCCTGTTTCCCTTTACATTTGCCAGAGGTATGTTCACACACCGACAATAGCTGATCAGGAAAGTATGTCACCCTGGCAACGAATCAAATTGAAAATGGGTTTTCATGGGAAGTTACAATATCCCAAAATGGTAAGCTGTCTTTTTCTTTCTTTCTTTCTTTCTTTCTTTCTTTCTTTCTTTCTTTCTTTCTTTCTTTCTTTCTTTCTTTCTTTCTTTCTTTCTTTCTTTCTCTTTCTTTCTTTCTCTTTCTTTCTTTCTTTCTTTCTTTCTTTCTTTCTTTCTTTCTTTCTTTCTTTCTTTCTTTCTTTCTTTCTTTCTTTCTTTCTTTCTTTCTTTCTTTCTTTTCTTTCTTTCTTTCTTTCTTTCTTTATTTATTTGTTCTTTTCTTTCCTTTGCTCCGTTCCCTTGGTACCTTACCCATTGTAGACTAGGTCAGCCTGGAAGCCAAGGTCATTTTTGAGGGTAAAAAAAAAGATGTATGCAGATTCGAACCTCAGACCTTCAGCCTAGCAGATGAGCTTCTAGTTACTACACCACCATGGAGCCCACCACAATATGTACCATATTTGTATAGACAGACCAGTATTAGCTCTTGATGGATGAAGAGCTCAGTATTACATCAACCTATCTTTATATTCCAGAACTGTGCCTGGTACACTGTTTACTCTTAAGCTCAGTATTACACCAACCTACCTTTATATTCCAGAACTGTGCCTGGTACACTGTTTACTCTTAAGCTCAGTTTTACACCAACCTATCTTTATATTCCAGAACTGTGCCTGGTACACTGTTTACTCTTAAGCTCAGTATTACACCAACCTACCTTTACATTCCAGAACTGTGCCTGGTACACTGTTTACTCTTAAGCTCAGTATTACACCAACCTACCTTTATATTCCAGAACTGTGCCTGGTACACTGTTTACTCTTAAGCTCAGTATTACACCAACCTACCTTTATATTCCAGAACTGTGCCTGGTACACTGTTTACTCTTAAGCTCAGTATTACACCAACCTACCTTTATATTCCAGAACTGTGCCTGGTACACTGTTTACTCTTAAGCTCAGTATTACACCAACCTACCTTTATATTCCAGAACTGTGCCTGGTACACTGTTTACTCTTAAGCTCAGTATTACACCAACCTACCTTTACATTCCAGAACTGTGCCTGGTACACTGTTTACTCTTAAGCTCAGTATTACACCAACCTACCTTTATATTCCAGAACTGTGCCTGGTACACTGTTTACTCTTAAGCTCAGTATTACACCAACCTACCTTTATATTCCAGAACTGTGCCTGGTACACTGTTTACTCTTAAGCTCAGTATTACACCAACCTACCTTTATATTCCAGAACTGTGCCCAGTACACTGTTTACTCTTAAGCTCAGTATTACACCAACCTACCTTTATATTCCAGAACTGTGCCCAGTACACTGTTTACTCTTAAGCTCAGTATTACACCAACCTACCTTTATATTCCAGAACTGTGCCTGGTACACAGTTTACTCTTAGCCGTTCTGTGATTCCAGATAACTTTAAATAAATCTCCACTTTTGTGGATATTTGAACACATTACCACTGAATCAGAGGATAAACAAACTTGCTACTTCTCTACTGTAGCTACCAAATATGGTATATAGCAAAGGAGCCGTTTCCACATTTGCAGGCTTATTGGTCATATAGGGCTAGATCTATATTTTATAGACTAGTGGGCGCCCAGCTCTCTAGTGTAGTTGGCTTAACCGGATTGCGAGGTGACCGGGTGACGAGTTCCTTGTGGTCCGGGTTTACTCCCGGGGTAGGCAGAAAAGCCACATTTTCCCCAGATTTACGTTATTTATTATTGAATCAAGGCCGAAAGGTTGCGATATCCATAATACCCAGCCTAAGGGTTAACAACTCATGGCTTCTGGATACTTAAACAAACATAGACCATTGGGCACATGGTGGATGATGTGGTCACCATTGTGCTGGTCGCCTTTACTTCCTAGGACTTTACCTGGTACCTATTTAAGGCTGGGTCAACCTTGGAACCAAGGTCATTTTTAACAAATGTCCAGTTCATCAGGGCCTGAACTCGTGACCTTCCAATCTGCAGGTGAGCGTCTGGCCGCTTCACCGTGGCAGCTTCCAAATATGGTTATATTTGAATTATCTTGACCACTGGCTGTCAACCTTCCTAATGCCGCGACCCTTTAATACAGTTCCTAATGCTGCTACTTCACAGTTTTAATGAATATGTGTTTTCTGATGGTCTTAGGGGAGGAAAAGAAAAGAAAGAGTCATTCGACCCACACATGGTCGCAACCCACTGATCTAGACAGTTATTGTTATCATCTGTCTTTCCTACACAGTTGATCATTTGTTAATAGTAATTGGTCAGCTTTAAAGGTATTATCTTCTTTTTAGCTCTTTCGGTACCAAACAACTTACTGAACATTTTTATTAATCATTCCGAAGATAGTGCAGTCTTCTTACTGACTTTTTTCGCAAAAGTCTGTGTTTCAGATATGTTCTGACTGAGAAGGAGTGGGCTTTAGAACTTGCTAATAAATGGCAAATTTAATGGAAAGAGATCAAAGGGAAAGCAAAGAGATAAATACCTGAACATCTTAGCCATGTATGAATGGGGGAGAAAGAACTGACCTGGTTCGCTATAATTGTGATCATAAGAGGCGGCAAAATATAACAACTTATGATGAATATCTGAGTTGTTAGTGTACCTATTTCTGTCCTATACTGTTTCTGTTCAACTGCTTCAAGCCTATGTCGTTGTGGCTTTTCTTTTTCATCCTGTAAAAATCTCCACACAAAAATTTCCACTTTCAAAATTTCATTAAGATGAAGCACATCATTATAATTGGGAGTCGCCGTGGCGTTGGCGGCTAGACACTCGCCTGTGGATCAGAAGGTTGTGGGTTTGCGTCCTAACGGAGCCGGACTTTTTAAAATAATGACCTTCACTGCCAGGTCAACCCAGCCTGGAGCAGGTACCAGGTGCAGTCCTGGGAAGTAAACCACATCACCCACTAAGTGCTAATTGGTCTATAAAAATAGGTCTAGCCCTATATTTAAAATGCATTATAATTATCTAAAAATCTGCCCTAAGAAACCAGAAGGAAAAAAAGAAGAAATTTGAAGTCTTGGTCTGTTTTTTTTGTTTATGTGAAAAGAATTAATCGCTAAATACAAACTGAGCAAAGAAATAACTGCTTTCCTTCCCTTTGAGAAAGAAAAACAAAAACCATGGGTTTTTCGTTACACAGCAACAGATAGCAGGGTGACATCATCATAATTTTTATCATGATATCACAGTGTTGAACAAAAAAAAATTTTTTTAACTTAAATTAATATCTTACAATTTTGTTGTTGTAGATATAGTCATATCTACCACGTCTACACACTGTGCAGCAGTAACTGGTGCCAAAGTTGTTGTATGGGCATATTGGCTACTACCCAAGGATGTCATGTGATCAGAAACCTGTAAAAATAGGGAAAAGGTGGAAGACTGGCTTTTTTTTTAGAGGCGACAGGGCTAAGTTAAATTCTTGGGGATAGGAGTTAAAAATTAACACTGCTTGGCCCTGAAAGAGTTATTATGTGTGCCATCATTCTGTAAATCCTTCATTGATAAGATATTTTTTCCTGTTTTCCTTCAGAGACTTGTTCTTTCTGGCTGCAACCTCTATATTTGTTGCACAGACTGTATAGATTTCTCTGAATTCGTGAAAGGTTGGTATTCTTTGATGTTTGAATAAATTGTATATCACTAAAAATGTTATCAGATTCATACCGTGAACTATGTAATGACAGATTTTATTTCATTGTTTCGCTAATTCACTAGCCTGCTTTTTAACTGACAAAACTCCCTGTGTGGGTTTCAGGGCCTATTTTGGGGGGAAAAGAAAAGGCTTACTGTTCCCCTAACAAGTATATAGTAAAAGGCGACTAATTAGAGATTGTTCCCCCCTCCCAAGCCGGAGCGCATCTGCCTAAGAAACGGGAAGCCAACAGTCTGCATACAAATAGGCCAGGTCTGTAATATGGATGAGCATGCACAATTCAAGTTCTGGAAAAAGACTCAAGTCCAGAAGTGAATAAAAAGCCAGAACTTTTTACCAGCGTTGACTAGCTGTGACTGCAAAGACAAAAAAAATTATGTTAGAAATTTCTTGTGGAAGGGAATTCACAATGAGAATTTATATGTACATTATAAGAAGACCATCCACACTCTAGGCATATCTTGAGGAAGGAAACCTAGAGTGTGGCATAACTGCAAGGTAATCTCCCCTCCCCATCCCCCCGCCCCACCCACCCACCCATGTGTAGAAGTTCTTTTTAATTATTCTGTTTAAGTGGCAGGGTTCTCTTCTGTGCACAGTCTGGTAGTAGTCTTGATACATGTTTGAACCATTTGATCTGTTGTCTCCTCATTTGTAGTACTGGTTCTGTCCCAACTTCTCTCCTGATATTGTCATTTCTAATCCTGTCTCTTCTAAATACATTTAGACTTCATTACACTTGTATGTTTGCCGGAATATGTCCTCATCTCTTTTGCTATAGTTTAGCTGTGAATTAAAGATTTCATTAGCAAGGTCTCCTGCTTATTAAAAAATTTACATCTGTAATATATCAAACATCTATTTACTTATGTTATATATGAAACATCTACTACCAAACATGGATCCAGTGAACAAAAAACAGTTGAGTTGAGTTGAGAATTGACATCACAGCACTCGGGGCATTCCCATGCATGCTCCGTCCTCATCTTCAGCAGCCAGCGCAGAGTTCCAGTACTGATGGTACCGGTCACAATCTGGTTATACGTCCGTCTTGCCTTTCCTCTGAGTGTAGTGAGCCGGCCAGACCCTCTGGTTATACCCAGGTGCCTCATTCTCTC
This sequence comes from Candidula unifasciata, assembly GCA_905116865.2. Classification (NCBI taxonomy): domain Eukaryota; kingdom Metazoa; phylum Mollusca; class Gastropoda; order Stylommatophora; family Geomitridae; genus Candidula; species Candidula unifasciata. The sequence goes on along the minus strand of CAJHNH020003619.1, from coordinate 30,359 downwards.
CAGGCCATAATAATCCTTTCTCTACTGATTGCGTTGCTTGTTTGAACAGAAAACAATACCAGTTTAAGTCTCCCACTGTATAGTGTACTGTCAGTGCAAGAAATTGATAGCATATTTTTGCTTCATGTGGCTTCCAGAACACTATTGAAAAAAAAATGTATACACACGCTGCACTAAAAAAAAAAATGTGTATAGTCAAAGGAAACTAAATTAGAATTTGCTGTTTTTGGATGTGTTGGGTCGAAGCATGTGGAAACTGCAGTCTAGCAGTAACCATAACACAACATACCAACGGACCTTTTGAGGGCAGGGCAATCAATAAAGAAGACAACAATTACGTTATGTTATACTTAAACAAATCTTCTTTTTCGAATTCATTGGCTGTAAACTGCAGTGGAAAGTCCTGATTGTTTATCCGCTGTTGAACGTTAGTCTTGTTCCAGAACTTGAGTCCTGCGTGCACATATGTTTTACAGATCTGGCCTTTGCCCGATAATCTACCAAATGCCTGATGCTGTTAAAACATAGTTGTTTAGCGCCAAAATATACCAAGAATACTTGAAGGTGTGGATATAATTTTAATTTTTTCTCTTGCTCGATGTAACAAATTGCATATGATTGTTCACATCTCACTTTTTTCTATCTCAGTTCTGAATATACCAGACACATTCAACTCATGGTTCCTGTTGCTACAGTTGCATTTATGGTAGGCACCTTGTTTATATATTTCTGTTTGGCTTCGTCTTCTTCCAATCTAGATCCTGAGTAAAGTCGATGGTATGGAAGATAAGGTGTAATGTCGGTAGCATGATTTACAAAAAGGAATTCTCGTAGCTTTTTGACATAAGTTTGAGGGTCACACCGTGGAAGAAATTTAAGCCTCAACATGAAGTATTTTCAAAGACAGTAGTGGATGCTTTCCACCAACAAGACGAGGAACTAACAATCTGCATACGGGTAGGCCAGATCTGTAAAACAGATGTGCATGCAAATGTCAGGTTCTGAAACAAGACTTAAGTCCCGAAGTTCACGAAAAAGCAAAAATGAATGCCTGAGTTTGCAGCCCGTGAATGGGAAGGAGAAGAAGAAAAATATAGTTAATACACAGTAATGCTATGTTAACACAGTTGACGTCACTGTACATTGGGCATTCCCATGCATGCACAGTCCTCTGATGCAGCAGCCACCCCAAGGTACTACAACTAATGCACAGTGAAAGTGGCACTGTGAAAGCTAGATTTCTTGAGCATGCTGTGGTAAATATAAAAAGTAAAAGTACATTTTACATGAAGGTTGGAATTCATGGAGAAGAACACATCACACATTGTCTGAAGTTTAGAATTCATGGAAAAGAATACATCACACGTTGCCTGAAGGTTGGAATTCATGGAGAAGAATACATCACACGTTGCCTGAAGGTTGGAATTCATGCAGAAGAACACATCACACATTGTCTGGAGGTTGGAATTCAGGGAAAATAACACATCACACATTGTCTGAAGTTTAGAATTCAGGGAAAAGAATACATCACACGTTGTCTGAAGTTTAGAATTCAGGGAAAAGAATACATCACACGTTGTCTGAAGGTCGGAATTCAAGGGGAAAAACACATCACATATTGTTTGGAGGTTGGAATTCATGGAAAAGAACACATCACACGTTGTCTGGAGGTTGGAATTCAGGGAAAAGAACACATAACATATTGTCTGGAGCTGAAAGAGTTAATCAGGCAAATGAATATTATCCAAACCTGGTATTTTGAAACACAGCCACTATCCTCTAAGCCTAGAGCCATTCCGTGAAATATTTAATTAAGCAGAAATATTAACTTTGCTGAAAGAATTAAGTATGTTTTGCCATCATTTAGCTTGGCTTATGTTTTATTGTAATTGTTCTGTTTCAATGGTTTCCACATATAAAATTTCCTTTCTGCAGGATGGTTAACGTCAAAGTATCACAGATGGGCCAGGAGGGTGCCATCTTGAAAGAAAATATGTATAAATCTATGTGGCAGAACGTAGAGCAAAGGTTACAGAAATTTCAGGTTAGATGTCAGTTATGTGAGCCCTGAGAGGATAGGCTTTGCATTCTTGTATCTTCTTCTTAGTTACATTCATCCGCTGTAAACTCTGGCAGAAAGTTCTGATTGTTCATCCATTTCTAGACTTTGGTCTTGTCCAGAACCTGAGTTTTCTGTGCACATCCGATCAGCAGATCTAACTTATTTTTATGCAGACTGTTCGTTCCTTGCCTCTTACACAGATGCATTCTGACTTTGAAGAAAACTCCTCTAACTAGTCGACTCTTATGACATGTTTGTTGTTGGGGGGGGGGGGGGGGGGGGGGGTATTGGGTCTGTTTGTTTTTGTTTGTTTTGTTGTCCCACAATGGGGGGGGGGGGGGGGGGGGCATTGGGTATGTTCATTTTGTTTCCCAACAATGGGGAGGGGGGGGGGGAGAGGGCATTGGGTATGTCATTTTGTTCCCCACAATGGGAAATTGGGTATGTTCATTTTGTTCCTCACAGTGGGGGGCATTGGGTCTGTTTGTTTTGTTTCCCACAATGGGGGGGGGGGGGGGGGCATTGGGTATGTTCATTTTGTTCCCCACAATGGGGGGGGGGGGAGGCATTGGGTATGTTCATTTTGTTCCCCACAATGGGAAATTGGGTATGTTCATTTTGTACCCCACAATGGGAAATTGGGTATGTTCATTTTGTACCCCACAATGGGGGGGGGGGGGGAGGCATTGGGTATGTTCATTTTGTTTCCCACAATGGGGAGGGGGAGGGGCATTGGGTATGTTCATTTTGTTCCCCACAATTGGGGGGGTGGGGGGGGGGGTATTGGGTATGTTTCATTTTGTTCCCCACAATGGGAAATGGGGGGCAATTGGTATGTTCATTTTGTTCCTCACAGTGGGGGGCATTGGGTCTGTTTGTTTTGTTTCCCACAATGGGGGGGGGGGGGGAGGGGGAGGCATTGGGTATGTTCATTTTGTACCCCACAATGGGGGGGGGAGGGGCATTGGGTATGTTCATTTTGTTCCCCACAATGGGAAATTGGGTATGTTCATTTTGTACCCCACAATGGGAAATTGGGTATGTTCATTTTGTACCCCACAATGGGAAATTGGGTATGTTCATTTTGTACCCCACAATGGGGGGGGGGGGGGGAGGCATTGGGTATGTTCATTTTGTTCCCCACAATGGGAAATTGGGTATGTTCATTTGTACCCCACAATGGGAAATTGGGTATGTTCATTTTGTTCCCCACAATGGGGGGTTAGGGGATTGGGTCTGTTCATTTTGTACCCACACCCCAATGGGGGGGGGGGGGGGCATTGGGTCTGTTCATTGTGTTCTGGTGGCAGAAAGAAAAAAAAAAAGCCAGTTACTTTGTGCACTAAACATGTACAGGAGACTTGTCCCTAGCTGCACCCAACAGGACATATGATGCTAGCTCCGTATATAACTAGACCAATAATCAGCACTAGTTGGATGGTATAATCAGTGTCATCCCTTGACTTTCCAAGATATTTCTTGTCCCTATTTTAGGCTTGAACACTATTTAAAAGCAGCCACAGTTATTTAGCAACTAGACGCTCACTTACGCATTCAGAGATCATAGGTTTAAATCATCATTGAGCCAGATCCCCCCCCCCCTTTCCTCTCAGGTCGGCCTAGCCTTAAATGGACACCAGGTGAAGTCCTGGGAGGTAAAGGTGGCCATCATGATGCTGACCACATGACCCACCAAGTGCCCATTGGTCTAAGAAAAATACAAGTCTAGCACTAAATGCCCTATATGCCCTAAAGGCATGAAAAGGGTTCTTTACTTTACTTTGCACTGTTTGAAATTCAAAAGTAAAATAATTAAAATGAATCAAAGTATATTTGTCAATTTCAGGACCTCACGTCAAGTGATAGGAAGGAAGCTATGGAAAATTACAGAAGCCTCATGTTTTTATCCATCCTTTATTATGATGAGGTTTGTTTGTATATGTTTTATGTGTTATGTTTCCTTTGTATATTGTTATGTTTAATGGATAGGGAATATTGAGAGAATGTCAGACCATAGAGAGGTAAAAACCATGTACACAGGGGAGCTGAATGGTCATAGACCACATGGCAGACCAAGAAGACGATGGAGAGCTAATATCCAGACAAACCTAGTTTTTGTCACTATCTGGAAAGAGAAGGCCAACCTGAGAGATGAATGGATGCAGGTGATATCTGCAGTAATTAACCTCAAGGGCTCGGAATGCTGGAGGAGAAGAAGAAGAAATATTCATCCTGGGAAGAAGGAATGCAGTTTGAAAACTTAATCTTACTGCAGGACAGACTAGGCCCTTAGTTTTTGCTGGCAGCTGATCTGTGGGGGAAAGCTCCACCATGGTGGATAGACAGAGCGCTGCTTTTCTGATCTGGCAGCTTCAGCAGTATCTCTTTGTTCTAAACATGTTTGGTGTTACCCCTCCTTTAGAGTAAACAAGGCAGGTCAAGTGAGGGATTATGCTGTACAGACAACACTTGGTCTCTGCAATACTGCATAACTTTCCATCTCATGCCAGGCCATCCTGTCTTTCGCTGTCATAACTCGCCCATTTTCCCTCCAAATCTTTTTCCCTTCTCCATGTGCTTCTGGTCTGCCTTTATACCTTTGACCCTGTGGGTTCCAGTGTGATTACATTCTAGTTATATTATTCTCATTTTTTCACACTGTGTTTCCATTCCAACACCAACATCTTATCCTTACCCCTTGGTTTACTAGAACTTGGATCAGTTCTCTCCCGAAGCTCTACTTTACTGATTATTTATTTAGTAGGTAAATTAAAAAATCAATTTTCCACGCCTTTGCCTTTATTGGACATACGTGGCTAGACCTATATTTTATAGATCAATCAGCACTCTGTGGGTGATGTGGGTCAGCACCTTGCCAGCCACCTTTAGTTCCTAGAACTTTGGCTGGTACCCACTTAAGGCTAGGTCGACCTGAAAGCCAAGGTCGTTCTAGGGGAGAAAAGGTCCGGCTCTATCAGGGCCTGAACCCACGACCTTCAGATCTGCAGGCAAATGGTTAGCTGCTACAGCACTGCGGCTAATTATTATTTACCATCATCAAAATGCAGCCTCAATGCTATTTTCAGGGTCTGATGGGCTCTGATAAGCAGTTAGCAAACTCCTTGTGGGTTCAGCTGTTTGCCATGGACCCAAACATCGGAGCTGAGCAACTGGAGCTGATGGTGAAATATGTCCGAAAACAGGTAACTGTTTTTTATATGCCTTTTTATTTGTTGTCACTTACTTGTTTTAAATGTCTGTTCCTGCACACTGGCATTTGAAATCATTTGTTCTTACAAAATTGTTTTCAGTGTCTACACTACACAGAGATTTCTTGTCACAGATGTAACACAAAGAAACATAAAAGAATTGATATATCTAAAGATTTTTTTAAAAGAATAAACAGAATCCTGAAAACATAATAATGGCATGTACAACCAACCTGGTCAGTGAACAGATACTGTCACCACAGTGAAGGTTGGCTGCAATGGATCTCCAACATTCTCTGTCTCTTGTCTTGGTTGTACATTTTCTCTGGCCGCTGTGCATCCATCTCTTGACGTTGTCCTCTCAGTTGTGTTACTGTCTACCTCTTGCCCTTGACCATTCCCTCCAGTATGGTTTATAAAAGAGTGTTATATCTTTTAATGTGGCCAAAATATTTTCACTTGTTTCTTCTTAATTTCTTCCAGCAACTCTCCTTTCATTTGCAGACTCTCCGGAACGTGTGTATTTGATTGTTTGTTTCCATGATATGCAACATATTCTTCAAACCATTGAAGCATTCTAATCGATAGATCCCCCAGCCAAGCTGGTTCATGGACAGGTTTCAGAGGTTGCCACCACAAGATCCCCTAGCCAAGCTGGTTCATAGACAGGTTTCAGAGGTTGCCAACACTAGATCCCCTAGCCAAGCTGGTTCATAGACAGGTTTCAGAGGTTGCCAACACAAGATCCCCTAGCCAAGCTGGTTCATAGACAGGTTCCCCAACACAAGATTCCCTCCCTTCCCCCCCCCCACCCCCCCCCCCCCCCAGCCAAGCTGTTTCATAGACAGGTTTCAGAGGTTGCCAACACAAGATCCCCTAGCCAAGCTGGTTCATATAGACAGGTTTCAGAGGTTGCCAACACAAGATCCCCCAGGGCTGGTATTGGACAGGTTCAGAGGTTGCCAACACAAGATCCCCCAGCGAAGCTGGTTCCTTGACAGGTTTCAGAGGTTTGCCAACACAAGATCCCCCCAGCCAAGCTGGTTCATAGACAGGTTCCAGAGGTTTGCAACACAAGATCCCCCAGCCAAGCTGGCTCTTGGACAGGTTACAGGTGAAACAAAAATCCCCTGGCTGGTTTTTGGACAGGTTTCAGAGATTACCAACACAAGATCCCCCCCAGCCAAGCTGGTTCTTGGACAGGTTTCAGAGGTTGCCAACACAAGATCCCCCAGCCAAGCTGGTTCATAGACAGGTTCCAGAGGTTGCCAACACAAGATCCCCCAGCCAAGCTGGTTCATGGACAGGTTTCAGAGGTTGCCAACACAAGATCCCCTAGCCAAGCTGGTTCATGGACAGGTTTCAGAGGTTGCCAACACAAGATCCCCCAGCCAAGCTGGTTCATGGACAGGTTTCAGAGATTGCCAACACAAGATCCCCCAGCCAAGCTGGTTCATGGACAGGTTTCAGAGGTTGCCAACACAAGATCCCCCAGCCAAGCTGGTTCATGGACAGGTTTCAGAGGTTGCCAACACAAGATCCCCCAGCCAAGCTGGTTCATGGACAGGTTTCAGAGGTTGCCAACACAAGATCCCCTAGCAAAGCTGGTTCATGGACAGGTTTCAGAGGTTGCCAACACAAGATCCCCCAGCCAAGCTGGTTCATAGACAGGTTTCAGAGGTTGCCAACACAAGATCCCCCAGCCAAGCTGGTTCATAGACAGGTTTCAGAGGTTGCCAACACAAGATCCCCCAGCCAAGCTGGTTCATGGACAGGTTTCAGAGGTTGCCAACACAAGATCCCCCCCAGCCAAGCTGGTTCACGGACAGGTTTCAGAGGTTGCCAACACAAGATCCCCCAGCCAAGCTGGTTCTTGGACAGGTTTCAGAGGTTGCCAACACAAGATCCCCCAACCAAGCTGGTTCATAGACAGGTTTCAGAGGTTGCCAACACAAGATCCCCCAGCCAAGCTGGTTCATGGACAGGTTTCAGTGGTTGCCAACATAAGATCCCCTAGGGCTGTATTGTGGTTATGATTTAACAGTGTTCACTGAATCACAAGAAAAAACATTTAGAATGAAACCTACAGCTGTGCAGTTATTTTCATATAAACCAGGTCTATTACACTGAAATTCTTCTGGCTTTTTTGTTTGTTGTCATCTCACTGATACCAGGTGTAGCTCAGTGTCATGATTTTCTGTATGTGTCGCAAATTTTCAAAATTAACGCCCAGTTTAATTTTTTCTTTTTTTTAATCTCTTACAAACGAATAGTCCTACTTTTACTTTGGTTAAGGCACATGGAAAAATTTTAATTAAAAAATGGCGCCACATCTAAGAAAAGTTTTGGAAACATTGCGCTCAGACATGTGGCATGAGATTTCACATGGGACATTGAGTAACAATTATTGACTGTAATTATAACAATTAAACACTCATTCATGCTTCTTGTATCAGATAAACATTATATCAGTCAGCGGAAATATAATATGCCTACATACATATACATATGAGAGCACATAAATGGTGTTAGAAAACAGATTCACAATGGCTGCCCTCACATGTGGTTAGCAGCAGATAGTAGGAATTTGGAGGAATTAGCAGCACCCAATACACCAAAATAAAATGATAAAAATAAACTCACACCCCTAGTAAGTATCTTACTCCTTTTAAGACTTCAGTTTTAGCCACCCCTTTGGTATTCTGAAAATCAGTTGAGGACTTAAATGCTGACTGGAAGTCACTGAAAAGTGGAATAACTTGAGTTGTTCACACACCTTCTACTTTTGACTTTTTCGCGATTTTAGTATAGAAATTACAGTAAAGTTTCTGTGTAGAAATAAGTTTTTTAGATAAGAAACATTAGTCGAGACAAGCCCCTACAGTGAGTGTTTGTTTATATTTACAGGTCTATCACCATGACAATGAGTGTTTGTTTATATTTACAGGTCTACCACCATGACAGTGAGTGTTTGTTTATATTTACAGGTCTATCACCATGACAATGAGTGTTTGTTTATATTTACAGGTCTACCACCATGACAGTCTTGATCCCCTGCTCATCCTGAAGCCAGGCTACATCTCCTTCCTGCCCCTTGTAAGCGACAAACTGGATCCTAAAAAAGTGCAGCGGGATCTTCACTACGTTACAGACAAACAATGATAGTGCCATATTCATTAACTCTTTAACTTTAGTTAAGTTTTCTTTTGCTGGTGCAATTACTATACACACACACACAAAAAGCAGTTGGTAAGTGCACTATTTGCACCAACTTTGTGCTATCAGGGTCTGAGGTGGACAGTCCTGGAAAAACATAAATGCAAAAATACAACATGTGAAATAAGAGGAATAAGAAATGGGCTATGAAAAACAAGAAGAGACAGGGTCAGCAAAGAAGAACTAAGAACAGTAGTAGGCACAGTACCAGTAAAGGATTGTATAGATTATACAAGAATCCAATGGTTTGGTCATGTTATCAGAATGAAGCAAAATCGGCATACTATGTGAGAACATTAGGCTACAAGGCAAGAGGCTGTCCAAGAAAGTGATGGGTGGAGGGAGTAGAGAACACTATATAAACACAGAACGACATAACTAGCAAAAGACAAGAAACTTCATCTTACTCCTGACTGCAACTATTTAGGGCATAAGCAGTAGGACAACAAAAGAAGAAGTTACTCTAATATAATAAACTTCTCCTCTGGGTGGTGAGCTACTTTATGATGAAGCAGACATGGGCAAGGCTCTGTGGGATCCAGTGAACAGTGTAACAGAACAGACAGAAAATCCATATCTGCAAAGAATGATTCATGTAGTGTGAGTAGAACTCATAGACAATTTTCTACCTATAAAGAGAAACCCAGCTGCAGGCCCTGCGCCTTGCGTTGGTTTCAACAGTGGTACCGAGAAGCTGACCGTCCAGAAAGCAATGGCAAACTACTAGATGTAAATTTGCCTAGAGAAACCGCAACAGCCAAAAATTGCTGGGGTCGGTTCTGCAAAGTCCTGTAAAGGTTACGCAACTAACTTTTAAAAGATAAACCTGCCCGACCTTTTTATCTTGTTGCAGCTGACCCCATCATTTGGGGACTCGTCACTGGCTACTGAAGAAGAGAACGGAGCATGCATGGGAATGTCCCAAGTGCAGTGATTCATTCATGAAATAGGTAGAACTAACCCAGCATTTTTTGAGTGTTTGTGATTTTACTAGGCAGTAGTTTGCTATTGCTGTCTGAACAGTCGACTGTCAGTACCACTGTTGAAACCAACAAGAAATCATCCACAGCTGGGATCGAACTGGGCATCTTGGAATTATGAAGTGTGTTCACATGACCTGAGCCACAGACACTGACTCATGTAATGTACCTGACTTAAATTTTGTTGGTTATAAACAAGGTTGAAACAAGAGCAGAAGTCACCCTCTGAACCCAAGACCTGATTCCAAGGCAAGCATCTAGCCGCTACACCATGATGGCTCCCTGCTTTAATAAAAAGGGCCTTTTAATTTTTTATTTTTGAAGTAATATATACTCTCTGTAGACTCTCATGATGTTTGAAGTAGAAAATCAGGTTGTTTCTGTTGTGAATGCAGATTTAAAAAAAAAAAAAAAATTTTGGCACTCTTCTAAATACCGGTCCCAAATTATTCACTGCGAAAAATTATTTTTTTTCCCCTCAAACTTGTGACCCTGGAACCCACAAGGCGAGTCACAGTTACTGTGAACAATGGATCAAAAAACTATTCCCCCCCCCCCCACCACCCCCCCCCCCCCCCCCCCACTCTCATATCGCTTAAATGCATTGAAAACTACTCCTCCCCACAATGCTTCAACATTGGATCAAAATCTATTCTTCCTTACAATACTTCAATGGATCGAGAACTAGTCCTCCCTACTGCGCTTTAGCTTAATGTCTAAACATTGCTATCCTTCGTGCTATAACGGCAGAAGTGCAAACTGATGATGAGGGCCTAAATGTTGTTACTTCAGTACATAAGCTCTTGACGCTCCCAAAGAAATGTTTTTCACAGTGAATAATTTGGGCCCGGTATTCGGAATAGTGCCAAAGTTTTTTATTCTTCAGGTGTAATAACTAAATGGGAAAGCTTACTACACTCTAACTTACACCACTGACACGTTGAGCAGACCCATAATCTTTAGACCAGTCAGCACTCACTGGATGTTATGGGTAACCTCATACTGATACTTTAATTAGGCCATGTTTATTGCACCTGATATTGTGATTTATGGATTTTAGTTATTTTCTCCACCATGTAGCTTCTGTGGCCCCATTTTTATGGGCGAGGAGGGTTGGGGGAAAAAAAATGAAACACACTTCTTTTAACAGTCTGCATCATAAAAAATTGACTAAGGGTTCTAAAGTGCTGGGCCACACACACAAAAATGCTTATATCACAGCCTAGCTGTAAACCACAACACAACATGTAAACCATCCATTTAAGTGGGAATGCAGAAGAAGTGATTTTGTTAACAATAAATGCTTACACACTGGACATTGCAGAGGCAACAGACGCTCTCTTTCCGGTGTCGTCTTGTTGAACAGGCTCCAGAACATGTCTTGCAAAACTGTCCTCTCCTGGAGTAGCTGCGAAGCAACATGTGGCCACACCCAGTAAGGCTGACAATTAAGCTTTGGGGAAACATAAATCTGAAGATGACATCCCAGTTTGTGGCCCACAGTGGGTTAGTGCGTGACCAGAGATCGCTGACAAAGTACTAGTTTCTAATAAAGATATATATTCACAATTTGTTCACTGTTACTGAAAATGTCAGATGTTCTTGTAGTTTTTTGCATCTAGTGTGATGTAATACTCATTTATGCACAGTTATCAATGTTTTATTGTTTATAAACATAGGCTTTGAGCCTTAACATTGTATTTGATTCTCAAATTTAGCAGTTACTGCGGAGCACTTTAAAATAGACAGAAAAATAAATGAGTTAAATAACTTCTTTGCACTAGGTTTTATCCCATATAGCTCAGCCTCTCTCCGCAGATCGGCAAGCCGCCTGCCCAGAGTATCGCACAAAGCACGAAAACTCCCTGGCTCTAGCAAAGATCCCCAGCAATCTCCATAAAAACTGCACTCGTGAACTGAACGACACAGCCGTGAAGCGAACCCACGACCTTCAGTGCACGAAGTAAACGGCTTGACCACTTTGCCACGGAAAGCCTGGATAAAAAAATAAGATGTTGGTAAGCACTCGCAGATTTCAGGAAAATAAGTGGTATTATTTTATTTTTTTTTTAATCTTTGTAAGCTTTTATTAAATTCAGTTTTGTTTGTCTGGTACAAATGTTATTTTGTTTATTTTTTTTTTGGGTGTGGATTCCTTAAAGGCCTTGTTTTGTTGAGTGATATGGTGTAATATGCTCTTGTTTCATCAAGCACTGGGAGTGGCTTGCTGTGGGAACGGCTTGGAACACTGTGGTCTTGTTGAACTTGAGAGCAGAAGCAGCTTGGAATTTTTAATGAATGAATGAATCAGGACTTGAAATCACTGCACTGGAGAAATTCCCACATGTGCTCCGTCCCCTTCTTCAGTAACCAACGAAAAGATGATATGCTACAAGTACCAGCTGCAACCTGATTAAAAGTTTGCCTCTGTTTCCCTTTCAATGTTGAATTTCCTCCAGAACCTCTTCCCCCCCCCCCCTCTCCCACCCACCCCCCCCCCCCCCCCCCCCCCTGTTAAAATAGTCTTTTAGTGTATGGATTCCCTGTCTGTACAGCTGATGAACGCTAAGATAAAGATGATACAAGTAAACTTCGACTTCCAGTCAAAATGGACGCTAGGCAGGGCCACTGTTTGGAGCCGAGGCAAATTGCTTGCTTCTGCCAGACGGTGGCCGATGCATTTTTATTCCATTTGTAGACTGGATATAGTTTGGTCGTCCAGCTTCTGAGTTGAATACATGGCGTGACACTGTGAGCTGCGGATTTAATTTGGAATGTTTTTTCGACTGTGACCAACGTGGTGGTGTGAATTGTAGATTCAGAAAATGGCGTGATGCCTGTTGTCGCAATTTTGGTGGTGCCCGTATGTGATTAAAATTGATCACGTGGGCAACTGCAGATCTGTTGATGACTTCTGCTACTATCAATGATGAACTGCATTTCTAATGTTGGACTGTTTGTGTTAGTACTTCGGATGGCTACCGTATGCTTTAATGTGAGTATATGCTAGATATGCTGAGACAGCAGTTTGTCAAACTTTCCACAAGGGACTGTGATAAATATTCTGTGTGTTTTTCGTTGGCACAGGAGCGGAGCAAAGATGGGGTGACCCGTTTGCTATGAAGCTGAAACTCAGACTGTCAGACCACCAGACAAGTATACATTTCCATTACTGTATCACCATGGAATTGCTTTTATAATTTTACCTTTTGTTTTTGCAATATACCTGTTACTGTCACCATTTATAGTTATGCATTCATTATAATGGTGTTGTTTAACAAGCTGATTATGAGTAAGTAAAGTAAATAAAAGGTCTTTTTCCAAACCATCAGGCATATTAGGCATGTAGGGCTAGCTAGACATACTTATAGACCAGTCAGCACTTGCTGGGTGGTGTGGTCAGTATCGCGCCAGCCGCCTTTACTTGCCAGGACTTTACCTGGTACTCAGTCAAGGCTGGGTCAACCTAGGAGCCAAGATTATATTTATTTTTTTAATAAAGTCTGGCTTCGACAGGACCTATGACCTTATGATCCCGCAAAACCAGAGTCTTTTGATTATGAGTACTCTGTTGCATTTGTTTTGTAGTTTTCATCATTACATATCTTTCCTATCACATTAATGTGATAATTGAGGTTCTGACACAGCTGTGATTGTTTTGACAGCACCCTCTTGTGTTATATGTGCTGTTGGCTTCGTCTTGGACATAAACAAGAAAAGGAACCTTAAAAGACTTTATATTTTATTTACTGTAATGGGACCTGTTCATTGTAACACTTGTTGGTTGTATGGCTGTTGTGTGTAACTTCTCTGAAAAAAGCTGTGGGGGTGATCAGAAGAGATAAAATTAAGAATGAAGTCATAAGAGGAAAAATTCCAGGCTGGTTTAACCCTCAAAGGTGGCCCAGTTAAAACTTCTCTGATGGTTAAAGGGGAATCTGCGATATGCCCTGTCGGCCACCAGCAAGGCATGCATGTAACGGCTGTAATTAACACTTTGTCATTGTCATCATCCCATAACACTGCATGTTGTTGGGTCACCTGTTCTTTTTTACTGTTTGATCAGCTCCCTCCATTTTTGAAAGTCAGATGTAATGTCTTCGTGGTTGCATTCCTAAGGCCTGTGCAATCAGTCATGTTCTACTGGTCTGTCTCTTCTCCTCCTTTCTTCGAACTGAACTCTATAATATCGTTTTTAGAGAGAAGCGGATTCAGGTTCGAATAGTTGGTAAGGCTAGGGATTATTTCTGTCGGGGGCAAAATACGATCCTTATTTGCACACTCATGGCGACAGCACTAGCCATGGGGTCCTAAATCCTCAGGTTCAAAGACCCCTCTGCCTACACCCGTTGCATTTTCCGTTATCTCATTGTAGATAAAAGAGGTTCATAGTTGCCAAGCTGCTAGGTAATCGCCGCTTACACTTTCCATTCATTTATTCATGTATAGGACCTATGCTGAGACAGCAGTCTGTCAGTCTTTTCACAAGGGACTGTGATGAACAGTCGGTGTGTTTTTCATTGGCACAGGAGCGGAGCAACTATGGGGTGACCCGTTTGCTATGAAGCTGAAACTAAGATTACCATGCCTCGCCATTTGCTTTTGGCTAGCCATCTAGATGGAGATTTAGTAATCTCAGGATGGTCAATTATTCAGGCACCACTCCAGAAAAAAGGGAGAGGGGTAGGGGAATCAAATGGAGCACTTGCGCGAACAAGGGTCATTTACTTATGCCGATCAATACAGTTTCTGTTACTTGATTAATCTATAATATTTAACGGCCTCAAGGGTTCCTCCTCTGTTTATTTATAGGAATGGCGTATGCACACCGGAACCTACCAATCAAATACCTTTCTTAAATGTTTGTGTATTCTAAACAGAGTATTAAGGTCTACTGTGTTCGTAAATTGTTGCTGTGATTGTTATTCGACATATGCTTCGTTATTATAAATTTCTGTAACCCATGGTGCCATTTCGATGGTTTGAAAGGAATTATGTTTGTATTACATAGTTGTGGATTTCAAGCTGTACGATAGACATGGCCTATAAGATACCTTTATTTGGGTGCCTAGTTGACCATGTTCTTAGTGCACTTGTATCCATGGCGAGGCGCACACGCCGTCAGGAGGTGACGGGTTCAGTTCCCAGCACGGTAACTATAGCTTATTTTTATGTTGTCTAGTGTGTTCTTCTATCTTTCTGCTTCTTTCTATGAGTGCCGATCATTACACTTTCTGTTTTTTGATTAACTTATTCACTGCTGAGTATGCTTGGGCGAATGTGACTGAACCGTACAGAGAGACTAGACCGGATACAGAATAGGGCTGAGCCGTACAGAGAGACTAGACCGGATACAGAATATGACTGAGCCGTACAGAGAGACTAGACCGGATACAGAATGTGGCTGAGCCGTACAGATAGACTAGACCGGATACAGAATGTGACTGAGCCGTACAGAGAGACTAGACCGGATACAGAATGTGACTGAGCCGTACAGAGAGACTAGACCGGATACAGAATATAACTAAGCCGTACAGAGAGACTAGACCGGATACAGAATGTGACTGAGCCGTACAGAGAGACTAGACTGGATACAGAATGTGACAACCGTATGGAGAGACTAGACCGGATACAGAATATAACAGCCGTACAGAGAGACTAGACCGGATACAGAATGTGACTGAGCCGTACAGAGAGACTAGACCGGATACAGAATGTGACTGAGCCGTACAGAGAGACTAGACCGGATACAGAATGTGACTGAGCCGTAATAGAGAGACTACCGGATACAAATGTCGATACTGAGCCGTACAGAGAGAGGACTCACAGACAAGTAACGCAGGGATCTACAGAATGTTTCGGCCCACTATTCCTAGAGCATTCGGACCCTCCTGAGAGAAGCTAGGGCTGGTTCCCTGCTGCACGGAATTACCGGATACAGAATGTGACTGAGCCGTACAGATACTAGACCGGATACAGAATGTGACTGAGCCGTACAGAGAGACTAGACCGGATACAGAATGTGTACATGCGCAGCATGTTCTCGGGTGCACACACAGTTGATTGTGCAGGGAGATGACGTTACCTTCTTGATCCTCCAATGAAAGTGAGAACAACAGTCTGCCCAGTACGCCCGTATCTGTTTATAAGCTGCACATACACATCAATCCATTGCACTGTGAAATTCGTAGGAAGAAGGGTAGGGGGTTAAAAAGAGGATGTCCTCGAAGGGTCAGGCCGAGGACACTATTTAGCAGGTTTATTCAATTTGAGGGCAAAGAACCTGGTGAGCATGGGTACGAGTACCACCAAAGGCGTAAACATCCTTTTCAGTCCGCATACAAGTGGACAGAGGCTGCAGACAACAAAGTCCGTTGGTGGTTGAAGCAGAGGTCAAAATCTTCATTCTTAAAAATTCTGCCGATGAAGGTGTAGTTTTGACACTGATGAATCCGTCTTGCACAGAACTCATTGGCTTTCAACGTTCTGGTTCTAGGGAGTACAGTAAAAGATGAAGATAGCGGTGCTTTTGCCTCGACTACAAGTAGTCTTGACTATGGAGGTGATGTCTGTAGAAAAAGCAATGATGTGCCTAGAGATAAAGCATTTTTCTCTTCTAAGAAATTTAAATAAATAGTATTCTGCAAAGATTGAACAGCCTTAAAAGTCTATGGTTAAGCACCAGGAAGGAAATAAAAATTAGAATTTTGAGAGCATGCATCTTTTCTGTGGCTACATACGGATGTGAGTCGTGGACTATCTCTAAGTCTTTAAGAAAGAGAATAGGGCCTTTTGAGCTGAAATGCTATAGAAAGATTCTCAGAATGTCTCGGACAAAAAAGATGAGAAATAATGACATCTTAAAAGATCTGAACATCAAAGAAGATTAGCTAATAAACAGCATATTTCTCGAAAGCTGAAATATTTTGGTCATATCAAGCGCCACGACGGATTGGAAAAAATTATAGCAGAAGGCATAGTCTGGTAGTTCTTGTAGTCTTAGTTTCAGCTTCATAGCAAACGGGTCGCCCCATCTTTGCTCCGCTCCTGTGCCAACGAAAAACACCCAGAATGTTTATCACAGTCTCTTGTGGAAAGATTGACAGACTGCTGTCTCAGCATATCTAGCATATACTCACATTAAAGCATACGGTAGCCATCCGAAGTACTAACACAAACAGTCCAACATTAGAAATGCAGTTCATCATTGATGATAGCAGAACTTGTCGCCAACAGTTCAGCAGTTGTCCACGCGATCAATTTTAACCACATACGGGCACCGCCAACATTGCACTACAGACATCACGCCATTTTCTGAATCTACAATTCACACCACCACGTTGGTCACAGTCGAAAATACATTCCAAATGCAATCCGCAGCTCACAGGGTCACGCCATGCATTCAACTCAGAAGCTGGGCGACGAAACTATATCCAGTCTACAAATGGAGCAAAAATACTTCGGCCACCGAAGAAGCAAAAAATTTGCCTCTGCTTTGAACAGCGCCGCTGTCTAGCGTCCATTTTAACCGGAAGGCATAGTATCAGGAAGGAGGGGCAGGGGCCGACCGACACTAAGATGGGCACAGGATATAAGTGACTCCTTGAGTGTGAAAGTTCATGAGGCGGGAGAACTGACAAGAGACAGAGTTTCTTTCAGGCAGACTGTGATGAGAGCGACGTTTAGCAAAGGACCTGCTGCTACATGATGATGAAGTGATTTCATGAGCATGCTTGAGAAGACAGAAACAAGGTGGGTTCGGAGAAAATGGTTGAAGTTCCTGAAGAAATCTCGACTTACAGGAATATGTTCCGGTTTTGTGTGTGTGTGTGTGGGTTTGTGTGCCAGTGTAACAGGGAATGAGCGAGCGGATTGGCTTGCTGACATTATGTACAGGAAAAGCAATGTACCGGCTCTATATTCTCAATGCTCTCAAGGAAGCAGGACGAGCAGATGATTCGGGAGACGACGGTGAGTCGTCAACACTCAAAAGACTACAAGAACTTCAGGTCATGGGAGGTATTGCCAAACATAAAAACACTACAAGTAGCCAAAGAAAAATAGTGACCCAAACATAGAACTGGCGTTGTCAGTCGCCACACCCTGATAGAAATATACCGGATATGGGATCCCAGGGTTTTTGGACTTGTCCGATGTACAGTGAGGATAATCTGTTGATTAACTAACTTATTAACTTCACTGTCTGTATGACAACGTTGTTCAGCCTGTAGTTCGAAGCATTTTTCCTCAAGTTGAAATAGTTAGTTGACAGATTATCCTCACTGCAGATCAAAACATTCAGTCCATAGGTGCTCGGATCCCCTCCTCAGTGAATCCGACAGCGTGTAGCGGCTGATAATACCAGTTCTGTGTCGGCTTTTTTCTTCTCCTGCACAGTCTGGCATATTTTTTTTTAACACGCTATTCTTACAGTCTGGTCATGGCTGCGATTCACAGTAATCACTCGAGTTTTTGCAATCGGTCTTAGTTTTGTCTAAAGTCGGAATTTGTTACTGTATTAGACCAGCTAGAAGCCGCTGGAATTGATAACAATCAGTAATGTCGGCGTCTGTGTCTCATGCATTGCGAATACACTTTGTAAATTCGACGAGAAACTGTTCGATTACTGTTTTACTGGAATCTGTAAATCATGACAATCTTCCCCCCCCCCTCCCCGCCTACTTTTACTCACCCACTCTCTCTCTCTCTCTTTCTCTCTCTCTCTCTCTCTCTCTCTCTCTCTCTCTCTCTCTCTCCCTCAGTAGTATTCTGAGAGATAAACACCCGTAGCTCAAAGAGCCATTATCCGGATGTGAATACAACAGAAACTAATCTTGGAACGCCTGTTAAACACAGTTATATTGTCATCCTATTTTTAGGAAGCAACCTGCAGTTCAGCGTTGATATAAACTGGATACTGTTAAATCTAATCTGTAATGTTTAAAAAGTTCTAGAAGGATCGAATTATCAATGACTGTAACGGTCTTGGAGCCATAATTACCAATGCTTTCTGAGTTCGGCTACCTCTTTCTTTTCTTGCCAGGTACAATATCTCCATAATAACCGTGCTGATTTCGCATCCGGTTGGGTATTATGGAGTTGCTGCTTCTCTGCAGGGAACTCATCACTTGTTGCATGTTAGAGAAGTACCACATGGGCGCCATCACCTGAATCAACTCGTTTGGTTCCTTTCCTGGCGGCGGTTGAGCACCCGGTGGGAGTAGCGATGTAAATGAGTTCACGATCATGTTTCTCATAACGTCACCTCCAAACTCAATCGGCTTCCCCGTATTTGGGTCTGTAGCGGTTCCCGCCATTATACTAAACATCGACGGCATTGGCTGGACTTCCGACATCTCCCCAAGTAGAAATCTCTTTGTTCTTCTTTTCACATCGTTTGATTTATCGCTCTTTACCCCACTGACTTCCCGTTTGTTCCTCCTTAAAAAGGCATTGCCGAATGTCAGTGGCCTAAAATTGGTCTCGGTACGTATATACGTTCTTCTTTGGTGTCTATGTAGAGGATTGTTAAAGGTTAAAGTGGCCGCGTAAGGATTTAAATTCCTAATAAAGAAGTCCAAAATTTGAGGGAACAGTACGGGCTGTCTTGTTGGGGAATGGTTGAATCGTTTTACAGGCATTCCCCGGAAATCAGTACCTTGATATAAACCATTCAACAAAAACCGTTTCACTCTGTAGACTTGCTCACCGCCATGTAAATACGCCAGTACATGTGCAGAAGCATCTCGTTTTTTTCGAATGACGTTTTCTTTAGCTGCGTTTTCTTGTGGACTAACCCCTCTATTGTCATCGACGTTTTTTCCCAGGATACGCATGTTATGTTGTTTGCTACTAGTGAGGTCATTCACACGAGGCTGGAATGGTTGTTTTGCTACTGCTTGAAGAGTTTATTGTTGAGCTCCTCATCCGGTTTCTGCATAATTTTGGTAGAAACAGATCAGTGGCAGCATTTCTTTCATGAACACCGGATAGGAACTCTGGGCATAAGCTTGTTGCACCAGCACTGATATTTCTTGTCTAATGGGGAAAAAAAACCATTTACGTTTGAACAATAAATAAAAGTGAACCATCATATTTACGTTAGGGCTTATAGTACTGGTCCATCACTTGATAGGTGGTGTGGTAGACATCACGCCGGTCGCCTTTACTTCCCAGTGACATTTACTGGTACCAATTTCAAACTGAGAACAAGAGGGAGCCATACTTCAAGGATCTTAAGTCCTTGAAGGCAGGCTCAATAAGCAAATTAAGAAATTATTGTCAAAAAAAGGGGGGGGGGGGTGTGTCTTTCCACATACTCAAGGACATACTCAAAGGGGTGTAGGGGTCTTGCAATATTCTCGGGGGGGGGGGGGGGAGGGAGCGGGGGCGCAATTTGAACAAGGTTGGAGAAAACTGGTATAGCCTTTCCTCTTAGTGCGGGCCAGATCTTCTTGCCACTCTCCACCCCCTCATCCCCGCCTCACACCCCACCCCTCCCACACACACACACCCCACTCTCCTTTGCACCATTTCCGCCAGACAATGATGATCTATTTGTGTTTCTGCATGGTTCACTCACTTCCAAAGAGCTCTGACCACCTCCATCTTGTCATGCACCTGTTTATCACCTAGTGGTGCAGTACCAGCCAGTCTTTCTACTTGTTCTTTTTCCAACATACCTAAATGCCCTGGAGATTTTGTACATGCGAAAGTACAACCAGCGTTTTTATCACTGAATAAAACTTCTTCTTCTCCTTCTTCTTCTTCTTCTTCTTCTTCTTCTTCTTCTTCTTCTTCTTCTTCTTCTTCTTCTTCTTCTTCTTCTTCTTCTTCTTCTTCTTCTTCTTCTTCTTCTTCTTCTTCTTCTTCTTCTTCCTTTCTTCTTCTTTTTCTTCTTCTTCTTCTTCTTCTTCTTCTTCTTCTTCTTCTTCTTCTTCTTCTTCTTCTTCTTCTTCTTCTTCTTCTTCTTCTTCTTCTTCTTCTTCTTCTTCTTCTTCTTCTTCTTCTTCTTCTTCTTTGCGTTCTCTGTCTGTAATCTCCAGCAGAAAGTTCTGGTTTCTCGTCCACTTCTGGAGTTTAGTTTTGTTCCAGAACTTCAGTTTTGCGTGCTTATCCGTTTTACAGATTTGGCTTATTTGTATGCAGGCTGCTGCACTCCGACTTCTAATTTTCCCTCTTCTCATAACATGGCCGAGAAATGATGACTGTCTCATTCTGGTGTCTGTGATAAGTTGTCTTCGGGCCAATACAGCAAATAAAACATAGAAGCAAACCATGTGTCAGATGTCATTTAAACCATCACTCTGAATGACATTATGCTATCCATCTACAGATTGCGGAGTCGCCGTGGCGGAGCGGCTAGGAGCTATCCATGCATCGGAAGGTCATGGGTTCGCTTACTGATGGGGCCGGACTTTTTTTTTTTTAAAAAATGACCTTGGCTGCCAGGTTAACCCAGCCTTGAGTCCGTACCGGGTGCAGTCCCGGGAAGTAAAGGCGGCCAGCGTGATGCTGACCACATCACCCATCTTGTGCCGATTGGTCTATAAAATATAGGTCTAGCCCGATATGCCCTTTACGCCTAAAGGCGTGGAAAAGGGTCCTTTACTTTACTTTTATCTACAGTTTGAGCAGTTACGGCCAAGTGATTATTTTGAGCAATGAGTCAATGACACTTTCAATGGCGGCAAAAGTTTCTAAACGACAAAACACCTAGGCGTTTTGTCTCAAACTGTGTGTCCACATGACTGCTTGTACTGCATTTTGAAAACATGTCTTCCACTCCCAAAAAAGTTAATGCTAACTTGCAACAGCTGGTGTGTGACACGTGATATTACAAGAAAAAGTATCATTTCTTCAAGAGTACAAGTGACAATGTCATAGCGTCAGCAGCTCTAATAAATTAATTTCTCCTTCATATCCTTTTTTTTTAATGTTCTCATCTACAACAGCTCGGAAACTTACATTGTGGTCTTAAAATGAGTGATTCAGAACCCCTTCAGCCCCACCCAACCCCCCCCTCCCCCTTTTCAAATTAGGTAAGAAAATATTTGGGCCCCCTTCCCTCCCTTTTTCCAATCCCAAACCACGTCGTTCTCACTACCTTAAACATGTTCCAGGCAGTCCCCAACCCAACCCTTGTTATTTCTAGCCAGGAAACACATTAGGTCTTCCCTGAAAACACAAATTCTAAGACAAAGCATTGGCTTACTACTATTTTAAGACAGGGAAAATACAGACACGACAGTATCGTTAAGATAAGCTGGTTGGATGTATATTCTATCTGACATCACGTGAAATCACTAACTTGATGCTTAAAATAAGCCGCCTTCAACAGAGAGCGTATGCTAATTTTTTGGGGTGGGAGTGTGATAGGCTTAAGGGAGGTGAGGCTTGATCCGATTATACCAGACCATCTGACCGCCTCTCCTTAGTACTGTCCCCAGAAAAAATGCCATCTTTCACTAAGTTTTCAAAAGTTTTTTGCCCACAATATGACTGACTTCGTCTAAACTCTCCTGTTAATTGATTGTTTTAATCCTTCTCCTGAAGGGCTGCCCCAGTCTCTTTTCTTTCCACTCTTGGAATTCTCCCCCCCCCCTCCTCCCACCCCCGGTCAAGTTCTGGTGGCACACCGCTAATAAAAGTAGGTGGAATATATCACATTAGTTAACTTTACTCATGGCAAGAATCACCCTCCGTATGCTTTATGGTCTCCTTCTATTTCTGTGCTTTTGTGGATTCCAGTATGAAGACATTCTGGTTATATTGTTCTCAGATTTTCTCAGCGTGTGCCCTATCCAAAGCCAGCGTCTTGTCCTCACCTCTTGGTCCACTGCGGCTAGTTTAGTTCTCTCCTTAAACTCGACATTAGTGTTGAGTTAAGTTAAGTCAAGAACTGACATCACAGCACTCGGGGTATTCCCATGCATGCTCCGTCCTCATCTTCAGCAGCCAGCGCAGAGTTCTAATACTGATGGTACCTGTCACAATCTGATTATATGTCCATCTTGCCTTTCCTCTGAGTGTAGTGAGTCGGTCAGACAATCTGGTTACACCAAGGTGCCTCATTCTCTTCAGGCTATAATAATCTTGTTTTTCTACCGATTTCGTAGTTTGTTCCCAAAGGGCCTTGAGCACATCTGCCTTGTCATGTATCAATTCAGCACCCAGTGGTGAAGATCCAGCCAATCTGTCTGCCTGTCTGTTCATTACCCACCACGCCGGCATAGCTTGGAGAGAAGATCCTAAGTATCCTCACTACCCGTGACCTTCCCAGGGAAGTTTGCCACTCTGCTCGAAGCATCTCTGTCTTCACCTTTTTCAGCATGCTTTCAGTTTGTTAAAATTGCATCTTGTTCTCTAGCCACCGAAGAGCTGCAGTTATCGCCTCCACCTTCATTCTCATACTAGATGTTGTGGTGTCGTATGCTAGGCTGTTATGCACTAAAGATTTTCCAGTGGCTTACGCTACGAACTCCCAGGCCCTTCTCCTTCTTCTCCACACTGAACCATTTGTATAGATAATCAGATCATCTGGGCATGAATTGTCATGAGTCAACTGTTGGACTTCCACCTCCGTAACACCCGCTGGCCACTCCCTGCACTCCCGGCCCAATGTTATCATAACCCTACATAGGTCAGACTTTTCCGCTAGTACTCCGACCAACTCATCTCCTCGCCCAATGTACTCCAGCATGCAAACTTGTCTTATTGTGTCTTATGTTTGAGCCATCCACGATTTTCACCATTTCAGCCTGTGACCTTTACCTGCATCTAAAGCTTCACACAGAGGGTGTTCTTTGAATGCAGCTACTCTGAGGTATGACTTAGCCCGCAGCACCTTAAGTCTATCTGCAATAGTCGGCAAAGTAAGGATGTATCGCATGCACACAATCGGGGTGTCTCTTGTTCATTCTAGGATCACCCGCATAGCTTCATTCTGTATGCGCTCCAGTTTCTCTAGCTGACTCTTCGAGAGACATTGAGTAACCCCAATCTATAACCAATCACTGGGATGATTAAGGGCTGGTAAAGTGTGAACAGCATTCTCAGCTCTATGCCCATTGCTGCCATAATCCTTAGCGTATTAAGACCTTTTTCAGCCTATGTCACAACCACCTCTATGTGATCATTGAAAGACAAACTTCTGTCAAAGTTGATTCCCAGGTACCGCAGTCTGCTGTCTCTTTTGATGACCCTGTCATTTTGTGTGTGTCTGGGAACATCAGCTCTAACAATCCTGTTGTCCAAAGAACACCACGGGACGGTCGTTTCTTTGTTGATTACAGCACTTATCTCTGTACACCAATGGACCACTTTATCTACTGTCGCCTGTTACTCATCAGCTATTTGATTCCGATCTCTCCCCATCCTATATACGAGAACATCATCTGCAAATGTCAATATTTAGGAGGAAATAGTTACATTAGCTAGATTTAAGTAATTACTTTGGTTAGAAGGGAGTAATAGCATTGATTGGATGGGAATAATTACATTAATTGGGAGTCGATGTTGAGTTGGCGGCAAAACGCCCGCCTGTGGGTTGGAAGGTCGTGGTTTCGCGTCCTGACTGAGACATACGTTTTTTCGAAAATGACCTTAACTCCCAGGTCGACCTAACCTTAAGATGGTACCAGGTACAGTCCCGTGAAGTAAAGGGCGCTGGCGTGGTGCTGACCACATCACTCACCAAATGCCGATTGATCTAAAAAAAAAAAAAACTCTATAGGTCTAGTCCTATATTCCCAATTCGCCTAAAGAAGTGGAAAAGGGACTTATTTAATAACATTAATTAGATGGAAGTAATTACATTGGTTAGATAAAAGTAATTACCTTAATCTGTGACAAAGTTTCTCGTCTACGGTGCTCACGCCACTCGTAGTAGAGGATGATTGCCCACAGGTCACCAGCAAGAACAGTGTGAAACATGTTGCCAGACCTACTTGTTTACATCTCTGCATCTTGGCAACAAGGTAGATAACTTTAGAAGAAAATGAAAACGTACAGACTGAGTCTTTTTAAACGTTGAAGACTTTCCTGCCCCGATTCTCGAGCTGTGCAGTCAGCAGAATCTCGAAGATCGCTGGCGAGGGAAGCCACGAATCGCTTGTGTTGAGGAAAACACAAAACATGGCTTTTATGAAGGAAACAATGTTGTCATCTGTTAAAAATTAGCACAACATATTTATCTTAGCTAAATAATGACTAAAGACGCTTGTGTAGAGAAATAATGTAAACATTTTTTTTTAACACGAGGTGCGTCGCTAGTGCGGATATACGGCGTCTTTGCATAAGCGCGCTAAAACGCTTTTCTGCAAACTCATTTTTGGTTAAAGCCAGATTTGGCTCATTGCTGATAACAATAATCGGGTGCTCCATGATTTAGATGGGTACATTCCTGCTATTCAGTCATCGACTCGTGGGATGCAACTTTTTGTTTGAAGCCCCACCCTGGCTTCTACTGGGGCCCCTGAATATAGCCGGAGCATAGATATTGACTAGCATATATATGGCCTAACGGCTGAAAGGGGTTTCTGGGACCTCTCCACAAGTGATCCATCATCCGCATGGTGGCACTTTGTGTCACCGGGTGTTTATCGCTTGTGTGATGTCCTAGTGGGGTACAACTGCCTACCTCCCTACCTTTAGATGGGTAAATATGTTTACTACACGTCAGCATGCAGTTTACTGTAAGTCCCAAACTGTCATGACTGAATGCATTTTTAATGTACTTTTTATTGCGGGTTAGGTAAAGTGGGTTGGGAGGGGTGGAGGGGAGTGGGGTGCTTGTCTTTAAGCGTGAGGATTTAGTACCGCGTGATCAGTGCAGCCCCCACCAACTGTGCAGATTAGGATTTTTATTTACCCCTACCCCCCCCCCCCACAAAACAACAATTACAATTAGTTAGTAAGTTAGTTAGTCGGCCCTGTTCACATTTCTAGGCCCATGATTAGTGTAAATGTCCTTGCCATTCATTTTTCCTTAGGTCGCTGGACCTCTTCTGTGTTGTAGGGTAATATGGCTTGGTTTGGCGTTGGCTCGGCGAATGTAATTTATATGGGAAGTTGTGTTGATGGGAGTCTATTTCTGTGTACAACTAAGAAGTACTTCAGGGAAAAGCGACCCAGGCGCGACGATTCTTGGCAATGGAAACTCTGATGTTTTTGTATTTCTACGTTTGTTGGCGGTCTCTCCCCCCCCCTCCCCCCTCCACCGAGAGAAAGAAAGCTGTTTCAAGGAGCGTTGGAATAGAAAAATATCGCTGTTTCCATACTCCCGACCCGTCGTGCAGGTAGCAGAACGTAAAAATAATCACGCAAGCGAGCGGTGAGAAGATGAGAAAAGAGGAAACTGTTAAACTGTTTATAATAAGAAAAACATGACTTTCCCGCAACATAGGAGAGGTCCAGTAACCTAAGGATGCATGAATGACAAGGGAAGTTACTCTAATCGTGGGCTTGGAAACGAGGGCAGAGGTCATAGCTCTCCATGTCTGCCGGCTAGTTGGCACCGATTTTAGGTCTCAGAAGTTTGTTAGGCCCATAGCTGAGCCTTCCTTGCTGATAGTTCTACGCAGGGTCTACTGGTATTCACCGTTTTCTTCTCTCTTCTGGTGTCCGTATGAGGGCTTGATGGGGAAGTCTGGTGTAGAGTGTAGAGTTATAATCACACTTGGCCAGGAGTGCAGGGATTCGTAAGCAAGCACTGTAGAATCAGAAATTCGACAACTCATTTATGATGTAGTAATTCCTATCCAGGTTTTTACAAATAGTTTTGTATTGAAAGGCAGAACAAGTGCGTGGGGGTCCATTGCGAAAGCGAAT
This sequence comes from Candidula unifasciata, assembly GCA_905116865.2. Taxonomy (NCBI): domain Eukaryota; kingdom Metazoa; phylum Mollusca; class Gastropoda; order Stylommatophora; family Geomitridae; genus Candidula; species Candidula unifasciata. Next base: position 4,062 of record CAJHNH020003619.1, on the reverse strand, counting down.
GGACGTCGTTTTTAGCGCAACAAAATCTAGTCTATGATATACTACAATATCTAATTTGAGAATGACCTTTGAGACAAATCACTTTAGCTTTCCGCTGGCCTGAAAACAAGCTGTACATACATGGAGTGATGATTTGAGTTGAGTCAAGAAATGACATCACAGCATTCGGAGCACTTTCATGCATGCTCCGTTCTCAGCTTCAGCAGAGTTTCAATACTGATTGTATATTGTCGTGATTGTAACCTATTCATAAAGCATGTTAAAAAAAGGCGGAGACGGCTATGCTTGACGCGGAGTGGCAAGCACCGCTTTAGATATCGCGGGTAGTAAGCGTTCTTTGGATATTTGCTCCGGGGTAGGCAGGAGTGTTAGGAAACGAACATTCAGACAGACTGGCTGGTTCTACGCGAATCGATGGGGAATTCATGCATGGCAAGCTAGATGTGGTCAAGACCCTGTTAGAGCAAAAGAACAAAGCAAGGGCACGAATCGATCATTTTGGTCTAGAGGGTTGAGTAGACTCCCGTGGGAATGACCAGGGGATCTCTTTGACCTTGTGCACTCAGAGGGAAAGCAAGGCGGACATAATAATCAAACTGATGCTGACACAATCATAACTGAAACTCTTCACGGCTACTGAAAGGCTAACGGGAATGTTTGGAGTTCTGCGATGTCAGTTCTCAACTTTAACACTTAACATTGGATCCCGCCGACTTGCATAATCTCATTGACTGAGGCGACTCAAAGTGGAGAACATGGTGTACTGTGAACTAATGCACCGGCAGCTGGCAGCTGTTGTGGCATCTCATCATTCTAGAATTGTCGTATGTAGAGTTAATTATCTCAATGACGAGAATTAGACAGGTACGAATCCCCGACACCCCGTTCCATAGTAAAGCTATAGAGCGCTGTTATAGTGGGACACCACAAAACGGTGACGAGGGAACCTGTAACCCAATGGATCGGGTATGAGTTCTTGGATACCTGTCGATATTCCGCACCAGGTGTTTAAAGCAGGAAAAGCAATTAAAAAGTTAAACCTGGAGAATTATAAACAAATATTTATGTGAGTGATACAGACTGACAGTTTCTCATAACCGTCTCTAATATTGGCTCTATGGCCTTTCAAAATTATGACAAATGAAAATCAAATGCACCCTTGACAAAAGTTCTCAATGATAAAAAGACCAAACCAACGCGGACACACACACACACACACACACACACACACACACACACACACACACACACACACACACACACACACACACACACATATAAAAAAAATCTAATTTCAATTTATCTGTAATTACTTATATTTTGAACAATATGTGAACTATAATACTGTAAACATAACGGATTTGTTTGAAGTAAAAGAGTAATTATTCACTGTAGAAAAATTATTTTGCATTGAATAGTGTGACTAAAAAAGTGTAATTTTGCCTTAAAGGTAGAACATAAAATTAATTTGATTCGAAAATAAGGTATGCACTAAAAAAATTATCCTATACCTTAATGGAAACCGGTAATTAAAAAATTATCTGTACAGAATCCATCAACGTTTTCTTTTTAATCCCACAAAATGAAAAAGAAATACGAAATCTAATAATCAAATTTGTTGACGAAAGATTATGCTATTATCTAAAAATATTTAGTGAAAATTTCCGTATGTTTCCCATTTTTTTTTTTTATTTTTCTAAATTTTCTAAATGTAATTATTTTGTAAAGAGGAGTTAAACATAGTGGAATTTAACGGAAATTATATATATATATCAGTCAGTCCGAATATTTTTAATAAATACTTTAGTTTACGTCTAAGCATTTTACAAGATACTTTAAGAAGAAATTGAGCTCCAAAAGTGTACCAGACAAACGAACCAACAAACAAAAACCGATCTTAATAAAAGTTTAAAAAAATAAAATGGTTAATCAAATCCATAAAATCTATTTAATATCTTTTATAGTAAACACAAACAAATTCAGTTCTGTCGTTAAAAAAAAGTGACATTGATCGAAAGCATCAAACTAATACTTTTTAGCGGTCCGTCTTGTTTAAAGAACTTAGGAAACATTAAATACATTAAAAACGAGTGGGCTTCTCTTAACTGTGTCATTGTCATAAAACCAACCTGTCAATAACTGTTTCTTGACATATTGCCAACCCGTCAGTAACTGTGTCATTGTCATATTGCCAACCTGTCAATAAATGTGTCATTGTCATATTGCCAACCCGTCAGTAACTGTGTCATTGTCATATTGCCAACCTGTCAATAAATGTGCTATTGTCATATTGCCAACCCGTCAGTAACTGTGTCATTGTCATATTGCCAACCCGTCAGTAACTGTGTCATTGTCATATTGCCAACCCGTCAGTAACTGTGTCATTGTCATATTGCCAACCCGTCAGTAACTGTGTCATTGTCATATTGCCAACCTGTCAATAGTGTTGATTAGACTGTCAAAAGTGTTAACAAGTCACATCACGGTTAAACAACATTAATAAAGTTGTCCCCATGTATGATGCAATTTTTTGTTATTTGAAGCCCCACCCTGGCTTTTGCCGGGGGCCCTGAATATAGCCGGGACATAGATATGGCCTAGTCATATATATGGCCTAACGGCTGAAAGGGGTTTCTGGGACCTCTCCACCGGTGACCCTCATCCGCATGGTGGCACTTTGTATCACCGGGTGTTTATCTCTTGTGTGATGTCCTAGTGGAGTACAACCTACTAACCTACCAACCATCTCGTCACGGTGCAGACGAACAAGGTGACGTCGTAATGACAGTTTTAAGATGAATGCCCCACAATGATGAGTAGCGTTTTGATGCCCACACCTCTTTCAATGTAAAAAGGTGAAACATCTAACAATTAATTAACCAATAAAGTCATGTAGGGTGATGTTTGCCTGCCAGTCCAGCAAGTGTATGAACGGAGCTGGAAGTTTCAAACCCATGTAAATTTTTGTGATAGACTGTTCCGAATGGGTCAGGCATACCGGCCTCAGAGTCGATCGCAGCCGTCAAGGCTTTTTGTAACAATACTGGCAGGTCACAAGACAATCGCATGGTTTTTGTAATTGTTATCGCACTTTCGAGGGTTTAATTTTAAGCCCCTTCGTATGTGTCGGTGTATGTGTATGAATGCATATGTGTGTGTATGTGTGTGTGCATACAAAACAATAGCGACTGCACAAAAGAAGTCAGAAGATCACAGGCATTTTCAATGCAGAGGCTAAACAGCATGAAGAACCAATGGTATAACACAACCTATGGTATAACACAACCTATGGTATAACACAATTTATGGTGTAACACAACCTAGGCTATAACACAACCTGTGGTATAACACAATCTTTGGTATAACACAACCTATAGTATAACACAACCTGAGATATAACACAACCTATGGTATAACACAACATATGGTGTAACACAACCTATGGTATAACACAACCTATGGTGTAACACAACCTATAGTGTAACACAACCTATGGTGTAACACAACGTATGGTGTAACACAACCTATGGTATAACACAACCTATGGTATAAGACAACCTATGGTATAACACAACCTAGAGTATAACACAACCTATGATATAACACAACCTATGATATAACACAACATGGGATATAACACAACCTAGAGTATAACACAACCTATGGTATAACACAACCTATGATATAACACAACCTATGGTATAACACAACATATGGTATAACACAACCTATGGTGTAACACAACCTATGATATAACCCAACCTATGATATAACACAACGTATGGTATAACACAACCTATGGTATAACACAACCTATGGCATAACACAACCTATGGTATAACACAACCTATGGTATAACCCAACCTATGATATAACACAACGTATGGTATAACACAACCTAGGGTATAACACAACCTAGGGTATAACACAACCTATGGTATAACACAATATATGGTGTAACACAACCTATGATATAACACAACCTATGGTATAACACAACCTATGGTATAACACAACCTATGGTATAACACAATCTATGATATAACACAACCTGTGGTATAA
>CAJHNH020003618.1:30000-62854 GCA_905116865.2 Candidula unifasciata | reverse complement strand
TGGATATCTCCTTCGAAGTTGAAGTATGTCTGTCTGAGAGTCCAAGAACCAACAGTCGGCTTAATATTAATCCACATCTGTAAAACTGATGTGCACACAACACTCAAATTCTGGAACAAATTTCAAGTCCAGAAATGGACGAAGAATCAGAACTGTCCGCCAGAGTTTACAGCCGGGGTACGCCTAAAGACGTGCGTGCCTGTCGTTTGTCCTCTCCGGGCTGCGACCTGAACAGTGTGCCACCCCGAGATCAGAAGATTTGAATCTGGATGGCGGACCATCAGGACAGGAAGGTTGGAGATTCTTAGACTACAGAGAGAGAGACCCGGTCCAACCTCCACTGAAGTTACAAGGAGGGCAGCCGTGACGACCACACAAGCCGTGTGTAAGCTCAGTCCTGTGCGGGTAAGTCCTGTGCGGGTAAGGGTTGTGTGAACACGAAGAAGCAGCCGACGACAAAATAAACATGCCGTCTGAAAGTACAAAACAGGTTCTTCATGAGAACATAGAACCATTACCCAGACACTAACGTCTTGTTTCATAGTTTTACAAGAGCCGTGAAATGATTCCTGATTTGTCTGGTCTGGGACGGCCTATCCCACTTTACGAGAAAAACATCTAAATATCTGACTCATTGAGAGCCACATCTAAGACAAGTCCCGACCTAGCAACTACCCGCAAGTCTCTACGGACTCTTGAAGTTCACAAAAGGAAATTTGAAAACAGCGACACGCAAATTACGAGAACAGTAATTTTTCTGTAATATATTCTCCTGTAGCTGTGCAGTGGGACACGCCGTGCGGTTTTTTGGTTAGCAATCATTGCAGGCAATCATGGAGATTGTCGGTAGTTTTGAATATATGTAGGGGCAGCAAACAGAGGGCTGATGGTTTCTGCTGGAGAGTGGATTGTCTTTCTTTGATTTGCGACTTTCATAAAACGTTGAAGGGTTTTTAATGTGGAAGGTCCGGGGGTCAGGGGTCGGCGGTCTGTCCCAAAAGTGACGGGTTGTATTGGTTCAAGATAAGTGTATGGTTTATGTGCTGTGGTCTCCAAACATGGCGCCGGCTAGTTTTTTAACGGCACTTGAGATTGTGTATGTGGTTGTGCGCGTGTGCTATACTGTATCTGTGTGTACATGTCGCTGTGTGATTGCTGGCTGCCTTGCATGCGTGTGTGTGTGTGTGTATGTTTGTGTGTGTGTATATACCATGAGGAAGCCGTTGTGGTGCAGCGACTAGACACTCGCCTGCGGATTGAAAGGTCAGCGTTCGTGTTCTGACTGTAGCAGACTTTTCAAAAATGACCTTATCTCCCCGGTCGACCCAACCTTGAGTGGGTACCTGGGGGAGTCCTGGCATGTATAGGTCTAGCCTTATATGCCCAATGCGCCTACATGTATGAAATCGGCTCTTCTCACTATACCATGTACTTTTCTCTTTTTTTGTGCAGGCACCAGTGAAACTAATGTTTATAGTTTATTAGTAACCATGTTAACTGTTCTCCGTGTCTCCTCTCCACACAACAGAACTTATTGGACATGTATGACTGACGTGTGGCTACTCTCCCACACAACACAACTGATGGGACATGTATGACTAAAGTGTGGCTACTGTCCCACACAACACAACTTATTGGACATGTATGACTGACGTGTGGCTACTCTCCCACACAACACAACTGATGGGACATGTATGACTAAAGTGTGGCTACTGTCCCACACAACACAACTGAAGGGGACATGTATGACTAAAGTGTGGCTACTGTCCCACACAACACAACTGATGGGACATGTATGACTAAAGTGTGGCTACTGTTCCACACAACACAACTGATGGGACATGTATGACTGACGTGTGGCTACTTTCCCACACAACAGAACTGATGGGACATGTATGACTGAAGTGTGGCTTCTGTCCCACACAACGGAATTGATGGGACATGTATGACCAAAGTGTGGCTACTGTCCCACACAACGGAACTGATGGGACATGTATGACTAAAGTGTGGCTACTGTCCCACACAACGGAACTGATAGGACATGTATGACTGAAGTGTGGCTACTGTCCCACACAATAGAACTGATGGGACATGTATGACTAAAGTGTGGCTTCTGTCCGACACAACAAAACTGATGGGACATGTATGACTAAAGTGTGGCTACTGTCCCACACAACAGAACTGATGGGACATGTATGACTGAAGTGTGGCTTCTGTCCCACACAACGGAACTGATAGGACATGTATGACTGAAGTGTGGCTACTGTCCCACACAACAAAACTGATGGGACATGTATGACTGAAGTGTGTCTACTGTCCCACACAACGGAACTGATGGGACATGTATGACTGAAGTGTGGCTACTGTCCCACACAACGGAACTGATGGGACATGTATGACTGAAGTGTGGCTTCTGTCCCACACAACAGAACTGATGGGACATGTATGACTGAAGTGTGGCTTCTGTCCCACACAACGGAATTGATGGGACATGTATGACCAAAGTGTGGCTACTGTCCCACACAACGGAACTGATGGGACATGTATGACTAAAGTGTGGCTACTGTCCCACACAACGGAACTGATAGGACATGTATGACTGAAGTGTGGCTACTGTCCCACACAATAGAACTGATGGGACATGTATGACTAAAGTGTGGCTTCTGTCCGACACAACAAAACTGATGGGACATGTATGACTAAAGTGTGGCTACTGTCCCACACAACAGAACTGATGGGACATGTATGACTGAAGTGTGGCTTCTGTCCCACACAACGGAACTGATAGGACATGTATGACTGAAGTGTGGCTACTGTCCCACACAACAAAACTGATGGGACATGTATGACTGAAGTGTGTCTACTGTCCCACACAACGGAACTGATGGGACATGTATGACTGAAGTGTGGCTACTGTCCCACACAACGGAACTGATGGGACATGTATGACTGAAGTGTGGCTTCTGTCCCACACAACAGAACTGATGGGACATGTATGACTAAAGTGTGGCTACTGTCCCACACAACAGAACTGATGGGACATGTATGACTAAAGTGTGGCTACTGTCCCACACAACAGAACTGATGGGACATGTATGACTGAAGTGTGGCTACTGTCCCACACAACGGAACTGATGGGACATGTATGACTGAAGTGTTGCTTCTGTCCCACACAACAGAACTGATGGGACATGTGTGACTGAAGTGTGGCTACTGTCCCACACAACGGAACTGATGGGACATGTATGACTGAAGTGTGGCTACTGTCCCACACAACGGAACTGATGGGACATGTATGACTGAAGTGTGGCTACTGTCCCACACAACGGAACTGATGGGACATGTATGACTAAAGTTTGGCTTCTGTCCCACACAACAGAACTTATTGGACATGTATGACTGAAGTGTGGCTACTGTCCCACACAACAGAACTGATGGGACATGTATGACTGAAGTGTGTCTACTGTCCCACACAACGGAACTGATGGGACATGTATGACTGAAGTGTGGCTACTGTCCCACGAAGCAGCCGTGGTGTAGCGGCCAGACTCTTGCTTACGGATCCGAAAGTCGTAGGTTCAGATCCGGAAGGAGCCAAACAAGAGTGGCTGAGTGATCTCAAGGTACAGTGTCCTCTTTGAGAGCTGGAGGTCCCAGGTTCAGGCCCCGATAAAGGCAGTGATTTTTCACGTGGACTACTAGTAACTTTCCCTGGTCTCTAGGCAGCAATATCGGACGCCCGTGTGTATTGCTGCACACGTACAAATTCCCTTGGCATTTGTTTATGTGTATTCAACGGATCAACACCATGGTACACGGGTATAACCCATAAGTGCTCCGTTCTTCTTCTAACTCAAGCCTGGGTCCGAATAATTTCAGGCAGTGAGCCAACTCTCTTGCACCGTCGAGGAACCTGAAATACTTTGGGTAAATTTTTAGCTCCAAATTTTGCCCGGGCAGCGTCGTTAGGCTACTCTTTTAGATGTCCAGCTGCCAAGAAATTTTGGCAGTTTTGATAGCACCTCTTTTGTCAGTTGGAAATTTTTTAAAAGTAGCTTAACGGCTAGAAGTTCGTGTACTGCGCTGAGATGCTTAGGACTCAGGCTTGAGTTAGAAGTAGATGAGAGCACTTATGGGTTATACCCTTGTGTCATGATGTTTGTTAATAGGTGTTTAAACCAAACCACAGTGAATGACGTATTCTTCATCATGGTTTGCAATCATCGGTGGCAGCCCAAACACAACCTGCCCTCAGTCGTGGATGATGTGACACTAGGACACGAACCGTGCACCCCACCAGCCACAGTTAACTGTGTCAGCAAGGTCAACTGCAAGGCCAGCTCCACCCACGCAGCCACGAGAATAGCAATAGCTCCACCCACCAGGTAGACAAAGGGCCACACTGCTATTCTAGGGACCGATTATGACATAGATTTCACAACAAGAGAGCTGTTCCTTAAGAGGTTTTATCGCAGATGGAAAGGTATAGGACACTATGGGTCACCTCCCACGGTTGATGTTTCATGAGTATTTCCTATCTATCTATCTATCTATCTATCTATCTATCTATCTATCTATCTATCTATCTATTTATCTATCTATCTATCTATCTATCTATCTATCTATCTATCTATCTATCTATCTATCTATCTATCTATCTATCTATCTATCTATCTATCTATCTATCTATCTCTATCTGTCTGTCCATCCATCCATCCATCCATCTGTCCATCCATCCATCCATCTGTCTGTCCATCTGTCTGTCCATGTCTGTCTGTCTATCTATCTATCTATCTATCTATCTATCTATCTATCTATCTATCTATCTATCTATCTATCTCTCTATCTATCTATCTATACTATCCATCCATCCATCCATCTATCGATCTATCGATCTATCGATCTATCTATCTATCTATCTATCTATCTATCTATCTATCTATCTATCTATCTATCTATCTATCTATCTATCTATCTATCTATCTATCTATCTATCTATCTATCTATCTATCTATCTATCTATCTATCTATCTATCTATCTATCTATCTATCTATCTATCTATCTATCTATCTATCTATCTATCTATCTATCTATCTATCTATCTATCTATCTATCTATCTATCTATCTATCTATCTATCTATCTTGTCTGTCCGTGTATCTATTCATCCGTCTGTCCGTCTATCTATCCATCCGTCTGTCCGTCCGTCCGTCATTTGTCTGTCCGTCTGTTCGTCTGTCTGTCTGTCGGTCTGTCTATCTACTTGTTCATGTGTGTATGTCCGTCGGTCTCTATAAAGCACTACAGCTGTCTGTCCAGGGTCGTGCATCTGTCAAGCGTCCGTGTTCATATTTCGATCCGTCTGATGACAGTCCTTCAGTGCTGTCTGTCTGTCTGTCTGTCTGTCTGTCTGTCTACTGTCAGTCTGTCTGTCTGTCGTCTGTCTGTCTGGGAAATCTGTTGTACTATACGTCAGTCTGTCTGTCTGTCTGTCTGTCTGTCTGTCTGTCTGTCTGTTGTCTGTCTGTCTGCTGTCTGTCTGTCTGTCTGCAGCTGTGTATATGATGCATGTATAAAGGTCAAAGGGCTCTTTGTGGCGTGCATGCACAGCCTTTTAATTCCAACACATAACCTTGTCACAATTATAATCGAAAGTTCCCCTTCAGGAATGCTGGTTAAAGGTGACGATTTCTGTTATTTTCATTCCCAAGCAAAGCAGCAGTTATTTCACCTTTCACACCATGTCGACAACAAGGAAATGGCCGCCGTCTGTTACCTGAGAAGTAGGGACATAAAGGGCACACAGACAGACTGAACCACGAGGTGCTGAGTGGTTGAAGACATGACACACACAGACTAAGCCACGAGGTGCTGGATGGTTGAAGATATGACACAGACAGACTGAGCCACGAGATGTTGGCCGGTTGAAGACATGACACACACAGACTAAGCCACGAGGTGCTGGATGGTTGAAAACATGACACAGACAGACTGAGCCACGAGATGTTGGCCGGTTGAAGACATGACACACACAGACTAAGCCACAAGGTGCTGGATGGTTGAAGACATGACACAGACAGACTGAGCCGCGAGATGTTGGCCGGTTGAAGAAATGACACAGACAGATTGAGCCAGGAGGTACTGGCTGGTTGAAGACATGACACAGACAGACAGAACCACCAGGTGCTGGGTGGTTGAAGACATGGCACAGACAGACCGAACCACGAGGTGCTGGCTGGTTGAAGACATGACACAGACAGACTGAACCACGAGGTGCTGGGTGGTTGAAGACATGACACAGACAGACTGAACCACGAGGTGCTGGCTGGTTGAAGACATGGCACAGACAGATCGAACCACCAGGTGCTGGGTGGTTGAAGACATGACACAGACAGACCGAACCACCAGGTGCTGGGTGGTTGAAGACATGGCACAGACAGACCGAACCACCAGGTGCTGGCTGGTTGAAGACATGACACAGACAGACCGAACCACCAGGTGCTGGCTGGTTGAAGACATGGCACAGACAGATCGAACCACCAGGTGCTGGGTGGTTGAAGACATGACACAGACAGACCGAACCACCAGGTGCTGGGTGGTTGAAGAAAGGCGAGTTGATGATACTCTTGGGTAGAGATGAGCCAGAACACCAAGGTCTATGATCTGTTCAGAGGGAGCAGAGCCATGTAATTGACTGCTTCGATGGAATCAGACGACGGCAAATATGACGTATTTGTCTTCATGGTGTCATTCAAACGACTACTGCTGCCGCATGGGTGGGTCTCACAATGGTGTCTTTCTTAATCCGTGCTCTGAACCTCTACTCTTACTTCTTGGATTCTCCGTATTGGTTTTAGAGTCCCATGGGTGTGTGGATAATGGCAGGCGAGGGGAGGGCTATAGATCCACTGTTCGACAAACAACCATGTCGTAAAAAGCGACTAATTAAATGTTTGCTGAAATCTGATTTGTTGCGTAGCAGTAGCACCATGCTATAACTTTTCAACCGCCCTTTTCTTCTTCTTCTTCTTCTTCTTCTTCTTCTTCTTCTTCTTCTTCCTTCTTCTTCTTCTTCTTCTTCTTCTTCTTCCTCTTCTTCTTCTTCTTCTTTTTCTTCTTCTTCTTCTTCTTCTTCTCTCTTCTTCTTCTTCTCTCTTCTTCTTCTTCTTCTTCTTCTTCTTCTCTTCTTCTTCTTCTTCTTCTTCTTCTTCTTCTTCTTCTTCTTCTTCTTCTTTCTTCTTCTTCTTCTTCTCTTCTTCTTCTTCTTCTTCTTCTTCTTCTTCTTCTTCTTATTCTTCTTCTTCTTCTTCTTCTTCTTCTCTTCTTCTTCTTCTTCTTCTTTCTTCTTCTTCTTCTTCTTCTTCTCTTCTTCTTCTTCTTCTTCTTTCTTCTTCTTCTTCTTTCTTCTTCTTCTTCTTCTCTCTTTCTTCTTCTTCTTCTTCTCTCTTCTTCTCTTCTTCTTCTTCTCTTCTTCTTCTTCTTCTTCTTCTTCTTCTTCTTCTTTCTTTTCTTCTTCTTCTTCTTCTTCTTCTTCTTCTTCTTCTTCTTCTTCTTCTTTTCTCTTCTTCTTCTTCTTCTTTCTTCTTCTTCTTCTTCTTCTTCTTCTTCTTCTTTTCTTCTTCTTCTTCTTCTTCTTCTTCTTCTTCTTCTTCTTTTCTTCTTCTTCTTATTCTTCTTTCTTCTGGCTTCTTCTTTCGTACTTCTTCTTCTTCTTCTTCTTCTTTCTTCTTCTTCTTCTTCTCTCTTCTTCTCTTCTTCTTCTTCTTCTTCTTCTTCTTCTTCTTCTTCTTCTTTCTTCTTCTTCTTCTTCTTCTTCTTCTTCTTCTTCTCTTCTCTTCTTCTTCTTCTTCTTCTTCTTCTTCTTCTTCGTTCTTCTTCTTTCTTCTTCTTCTTCTTGTCTTCTTCTTTCTTCTTCTTCTTTGTCTTCTTTTTTTTTCTTCTTCTTCTTCTTCTTCTTCTTCTCTCTTCTTCTTCTCTTCTTCTTCTTCTTTCTTTCTTCTTCCTTTCTTCTTTCTTCTTCTTCTTCTTCTTCTTCTTTCTTTCGTTTCTTCTTCTTCTTCTTCTTCTTCTTCTTCTTCTTCTTCTTCTTCTTCTTCTTCGGCTTCTTCTTCTTCTTCTTCTTCTTCTCTTCTGTCTTCTTCTTCTTCTTCTTCTTCTTCTCTTCTTCTTCTTCTTCTTCTTCTTCTTCTTCTTCTTCTTTCTTCTTCTTCTTCCTTCTTCTTCTTCTTCTTCTCTTCTTCTTCGTTCATTCTTCTTCTTCTTCTTCTTCTTTCTTCTTCTTTCTTCTTCTTCTTATTCTTCTTATTCTTTCTTTTTCTTCCTTCTTCTTCTTCTTCTTCTTCTTTTCTTCTTCTTCTTCTTCTTCTTCTTCTTCTTCTTCTTTTTTCTTCCTCTTTTCCTCCTTTTCTTCCTTCTTATTCTTATTCTTCTTCTTCTTCTTCATCTTCTTCTTCTTCTTCCTTCTTCTCTTCTCTTCTTCTTCTTCTTCTTCTTCTTCTTCTTCTTCTTCTTCTCTTCTTCTTCTTTTCTCTTCTTCTTTTCTGTCTTTTTTTCTTCTTTTTCTTCTTTCTTCTCTTCTTCTTCTTCTTTCTTCTTACCTTCTTTCTTCTTCTTCTTTCTTCTCTTCTTCTTCTTCTTCTTCTTCTTCTTCTTTCTTCTTCTTCTTCTTCTGCTTTCTTCTTCTTCTTCTTTTTTCTTCTTCTCTTCTTCTTCTTCTTCTTATTCTTTTCTTCTTTCTTCTTCTTCTGCTTCTTCTTTCTACTTCTTCTTCTTTCTTCTTCTTCTTCTTCTTCTTCTCCTCTTCTTCTTCTCTTCTTCTTCTTCTTTTCTTCTTTCTTCTTCTTCTTCTTCTTCCTTCTTCGTCTTCTTCTTCTTCTTCTTCTTCTTCTTCTTCCTCTTCTTCTTCTTCTTCTTCTTTTCTATTCTTCTTCTTCTTCTTCTTCCTTTCTTCTTCTTCTTCTAAACTTCGACGGAATTCTTCTTCTTCTTCTTCTTCTCTTCTTCTTCTTCTTCTTCTTCTTCTTCTTCTTCACTTCTTCTTCTTCTCTTCTTCTTCCTTCTCTTCCTTCTTCTTCTTCTTCTTCTTCTTCGTCTTCTTCTTCTTCTTCTTCTTCTTCTTCTTCTTTTTCTTTTCTTCTTCTTCTTCTTTCTTTTGTTATCTTCTCTCGTCCATCTCTGAACTCTAGCCCTTTTTTAGAACCTGGGTAATGCATGGGCATTTGTTTTTATAAATCAGACTCATTTGTTGGTCCCTTGCCTATCAGGCAGATGCATTCTGGCTTCGAGGAAAGCTCCCAGTTAGTCGACTCTTACGACATGCTCTGTTGGGTACACAGTAGGTCTACTCTTGTTTCCCCAAAATGGGGCCCTGGAAACCACATGGGGAAACCACATGGGGAAACCACCCTTTGAAGAGCGAGCGCAAAAGAACTGACACATTTGGTTTATGAACGGGGTTGAGCAGGTTCTTGAGCCAGAAGTCGACGGCGACTAGGGCTCCAGGATGACCTATACAGCCAACACTTGGGTGCAGTGTGGGTGAAGAATGTTTGTGAATACCTCGGGGAGTAGAGTAGACAGAACAGGTAGGTTTGGAAAGTTCTGGGCGATGACAGCGACTGCCTACAGTAGGCGGTGACAGGCAGACAGCGGATGCGTTCATTGGTCCATGTCTCTTGTCACTGGCCTATTCAAGTGTGGCTCGTGCGGCGAGACACCTACGTCTTCCACGAGCCTTGAGGTAAAAAATATTCGAGAGGGGACCCTGTTGTTTGAATCAAGCGCGCGCCCAAGTGGGACTACATTCCGCTGACGGAGCTTTCAATAAGAATCCTGTATGAATATTTGACATAGCAGAGATTTCGTTTGTTGCTTTCTATCCAATCGTTTGACATCAATTATGAACATCAGCAAAATGTTCATCTTTATAAAGCAGAAATGTGCTGGTGGAAAAAGCTAGAATTGTGTTACAGCACCAGGCTGTGTGGTTTCGAGCCGAGTTGCATGTTCAGACTGGATTATTATGTAAAAAGACTATTCGAATCCCTGACCCATCGCCAGAGTGTGAGACCCAGGCAGGAACATTATGCTTTGTGCAGTTTAAATCGACGGTGAAGTTGAAGCGTTCAGTGTGTACATTTGAAGTGCTTCAGCAGACATGTTCTCCAGCACCACGGAGGTGGACTGCTGCCTCGAGGAGTTTGCCAGGGTTCTGGTAGCTAACGGATACATCGGTGAGGACTCATGCTTCAACGATGCTGATATCCCGTCATTGCTCAATGCCTTTGAGTCGTCCAGTGTGCTGGACTCGCCGGACAGTTTCTCGGTCAGTCCGTGCGGCTACGGGGATCTTTCTCGAGCTCTAGACATGGCGCAGATGACCAGTCAAAGCCTGCTGGACTCGTGTCTCTCGGACAACTTGGCCCACATGAAACCATCTGCCGGTGAGCTACATCCCGTCTCGTCGCAAATTTCTTACATTGACCACCCAGTGGTCAGCGATTCCCGCCCCATGGTCAGCGATTCCCGCCCCATGGTCAGCGATTCCCGCCCTACCTCATTCAAGGACAATATTTGCTCAAATAATGTGTTTGTAAACAATGTTCATGGTCACATCAACATGTACAGTGACAGCCTCAATAAGGAGCACAAAGCCACCATACCAGTCTGCAACACGGAAGGCAGCAGAAGTCTTCTACCTCCTTCATTAGAAACCCATTTAGAGACTAGCAGTTGTCAGTTGGACCTGCTGTGTCAAAACATTCCTGTATATGACGTATTTCCGCCAACACACGAACCTCAGCAATCATCTCTCTACTTACAGAACACAACAGTCAGCCCCGGAAACGCTTCCCCTGAAGTTCTGTCCTCAAGACCAAAACAAAAACGGAAACGACGAAGCAAAGGTTACGCCAAAACAACAAAGGCAAAGAAAAGGAAAACTAGAGAGTTAACAGAAACAAAGGTCCCGTCGAAGCCGAAGAAACGGAAGTTACCGACACAAAGTGTACAAGAACAACATTCTATTCCACCGGATAGAAGTTCGCAGGATGCTAGTGACGATGTCCCACAGGAAGACAGTGGGTTTGAGTCCGCAGACGGGAAGATGGGGAGCACTTCAGGCAGCACTGTCGACGGGGCTTTGGGAGGTGCACTTTCGAGTGAAAACCCCGAGTCTGTCGACAACTCTGGGGCAAATCAATCCCTTCGACGATCTTCGAGGACATCTCGCAATCCAGAAAACTATAACTTTCGAACCAGTTCTCTGGTGAAGAGAGTGGAAACAGAGCGACGACAGCAGCAACCCAGGCAACCCAAGGACAAGAGCAAACCGGTACCACTGAGCAAGTACCGGCGTCGGACGGCCAACGCTCGGGAAAGAGACAGGATGAAGGAGATCAATGATGCCTTCGACACACTGAGGTCTTCCTTGCCAACAATCCAACGAGATGACGGCAAGAACAAAATCACAAAATTCACGATTCTGAAACACGCACTGAACTACATCGCTAACCTTCGCGATATCTTGGGTTTGGAGATATTCCCATCCATGCATGACGATGAGACCAGCTCTGACTTGTCCTCCATTCGACCAGGTAGCGTGGCTAGTTTCTCAGCTGAAGACAGCTGTTCCAGTCCCACAAGTGGCCACTCCACAACCAGCAATCCTATCAGCAGCAAGTTGTTTTTTTCTCAGATACTCCATCTGCACACGGACAAAGTCCAGACATGAAAATGACCTCTCAGGGAACCCTTGTTCCAGGTTCGTCATCTTTATAAACGGGTGCACATGTATTGTTGGAGCCGAAATTTACACATGAATTATTCCAAGTTGTTAGGATGACCGGTGTCCCCTCAGTGACACCTTCTGCCAAAGACACTCTCCATCACTGGCTTTGTATATGTGCCTTTCCGTTTACCAGCTGACGTTTACTAACTTACGTGTACCAAACCCTACGATTGCTTACATAAGACGAAGGAAGACTAACTACCGAAGAAGTACAACACATGGGCCGTGCAATGACATACGTGTTGTGTTGCTAGACATAGAAAACTTTGATATTTCTACTGTGTTACTGGCGTGTCCTGTCTGTGGTTGCTTGATGAAGATTGTGATCAACACTTTGGATTGTTTATTGACGTTTCTGGCGAGGCTGGCGTGAATATTTACCATTGAGTTTGTGGATGTTACCAAGTTGTTTTGACCGCTGTAGCTGTTTTATTCACATTGTTTAAATCATTAGGCTGAGTTAGGCACTATGTTAGGCATGATGTTAGACACTATGTTAGGCAAGATGTTAGGCACACTGTTAGACACTATGTTGTTGCTGCACTGTTAGGCACTATGTTACTAAGCGAATTCAGGTCCTCATCAGAGTTCAGGTTGTCAAGCCAGTCAAGGTCAGGGCCACCAGTTCATGATTCCAGAAATGTCGATCACGTCTTACTAATGTAACTGCTGATAGCAAAACCAGGTGAAGCTGAGTAAGAACATTTCGACCGTGACTGGGAACAATGTTCGGAGGTTCAAGGGTATCTCAGCTCAGTCCGCTGCGGAGTTCAATTTCATCACCCCCCCCCCTCCTTCAGATTCCAGAAATGTCGCTCACGTCTGTAATGAATGTAACCCTATAACAAACACACTGAAGCTGTCAGTGAGAACATTTCGACCGTGACTGGGACTATGTTCCCGACGGAGCACAGCTGGCGGCGGCTCATTCACTCACTCTAGCACTTCTCAAATCACACAACTGGAATTTAGACTTTTGATTTCCGCTGACGGATAGAAGAAAGTATCATTGGCTGTGAGATGGTCTATCATTCAGGAGCCTATCGCGACTGTGTTCTTCTTGCTGTGTCCTTTCATGTATGTTCATCGGTCAAGCCAGTCACGAAACACAAGGTATATTTCTATATTTCCCCTTTGTTTTAAAAGCCGATATTATTGGTTTTTTTGCTATTTAGAAAATCCTGCTTGTCTTCCGTGTCCACACCATGTTGTATGTTTTCTTTTGTCCTTCTGTGTGATTATCAAAATTGTGTGTATTCTTTGCTCCCCGGGTCTTCCCCGTGTTGTGTCTCACCTTTGTTTCATGTTTCCTTCTGTGTGCGTGACCTACTCGCTGTGTGTATGTTTCCCCTTGTCTTCCGTGTCCTCGCTGTGTGTGTATGTTTCCCCTTGTCTTCCGTGTCCTCACCATGTGTGTATGTTTCCCTTTGTCTTCCGTGACCTCACAATGTGTGTATGTTTCCTCTTGTCTTCCGTGACCTCACCATGTGTGTATATGTTTCCTGTTTGTCTTGTCTTCCGTGTATATGTCCTCTTGTCTTCCCTGTCCTCGCTGTGTGTATTATGTTTCCTCTTGTCTTCCGTGACCTCAGCAATGTGTGTATGTTTGCCTTTGTCTTCCGTGTCCTCACCATGTGTGTATGTGTCCCCTTGTCTTCCGTGTCCTCACCATGTGTGTATGTTTCCCTTTGTCTTCCGTGTCCTCACCATGTGTGTATGTTTCCCCTTGTCTTCCGTGTCCTCGCTGTGTGTATATGTTTCCCCTTGTCTTCCGTGTCCTCGCTGTGTGTGTATGTTTCCCCTTGTCTTCCCTGTCCTCGCTGTGTGTATATGTTTCCCCTTGTCGTTCCCGCTCACACCTCGCTGTGTCTATGGAATGTTATCACATCTCCTCGTCTTCATTGTCCTCGAACTCCAGCTGTGTATGATTACATGTTCTTTAGCACCTGAGGACTCACTTGGAAGATTGTTTCCACAATAATGGTAGTCATGTAGATCATATATATATACAAATGGTTCTCATTTTTAAAAAAAGTGTTCCTATATATGGACACTTACTGAATAGCCTGTAAATTAGAAGCTATAATAGACATAAACAGCTGTAACACTGACTACCATAATTAAGTACCGCCTGATTGTACCTGAGATGCAGAAACAGCTATTTGATTAGTCATCAGAATCATGTGCATGCCGCCCATCGTGGGCAATCTGGATTCTTTATCCCATCCGATAACCGTCTTCGCAAGTCATGTCTGTTTTCTCAAGTCAAGTCTGTCTTCTCAAGTCAGGTCTGTCTTCTCAAGTCAGGTCTGTCTTCTCAAGTCGGGTCTGTCTTCTCAAGTCAGGTCTGTCTTCTCAAGTCAGGTCTGTCTTCTCAAGTCAGGTCTGTCTTCTCAAGTCAGGTCTGTCTTCTCAAGTCGGGTCTGTCTTCTCAAGACGGGTCTGTCTTCTCAAGTCAGGTCTGTCTTCTCAAGTCAGGTCTGTCTTCTCAAGTCGGGTCAGTCTTCTCAAGTCAGGTCTGTCTTCTCAAGTCAGGTCTGTCTTCTCAAGTCGGGTCTGTCTTCTCAAGTCGGGTCTGTCTTCTCAAGTCAAGTCTGTCTTCTCAAGTCAAGTCTGTCTTCTCAAGTCAGGTCTGTCTTCTCAAGTCGGGTCTGTCTTCTCAAGTCAAGTCTGTCTTCTCAAGTCAGGTCTGTCTTCTCAAGTCAGGTCTGTCTTCTCAAGTCAGGTCTGTCTTCTCAAGTCAAATCTGTCTTCTCAAGTCAGGTCTGTCTTCTCAAGTCAGGTCTGTCTTCTCAAGTCAGGTCTGTCTTCTCAAGTCAGGTCTGTCTTCTCAAGTCAGGTCTGTCTTCTCAAGTCAGGTCTGTCTTCTCAAGTCAAGTCTGTCTTCTCTAGTCAGGTCTGTCTTCTCAAGTCAAGTCTGTCTTCTCTAGTCAGGTCTGTCTTCTCAAGTCAAGTCTGTCTTCTCAAGTCAGGTCTGTCTTCTCAAGTCAGGTCTGTCTTCTCAAGTCAAGTCTGTCTTCTCTAGTCAGGTCTGTCTTCTCAAGTCAAGTCTGTCTTCTCAAGTCAGGTCTGTCTTCTCAAGTCAGGTCCGTCTTCTCAAGTCAAGTCTGTCTTCTCTAGTCAGGTCTGTCTTCTCAAGTCAAGTCTGTCTTCTCTAGTCAGGTCTGTCTTCTCAAGTCAAGTCTGTCTTCTCAAGTCAGGTCTGTCTTCTCAAGTCAGGTCTGTCTTCTCAAGTCAAGTCTGTCTTCTCTAGTCAGGTCTGTCTTCTCAAGTCAAGTCTGTCTTCTCACGTCAGGTCTGTTTTCTCAAGTCAGGTCTGTCTTCCAATAGACTAATATCCCGTGAGATCAAGTTACCCTGATATTTGTCCGCTGTCTTTCGGTTGTCCGTTGTTCTCTATTTGTCTGGTATCTTCCGTATGTCCGATGTCTTCCATTTGTCCGGTGACTTCCATTTAACCGGTGTCTTTCGTTTGTCTGGTGCCTTCCATGTGTCCTGTGTCTTCAACTTGTCCGCTGTCTTCTATTTGTCCGGTATCTTCCGTATGTCCGCTGTCCTCTATTTGTCCGGTATCTTCCGTATGTCCGCTGCCCTCTGTTTGTCCGGTATCTTCCTTATGTCCAATGTCCTCTATTTGTCCGGTATCTTCCGTATGTCCGCTGTCTTCCATTTGTCCTGAGTCTTCCGTTTGTCCGCTGTCTTCCATTTGTCCTGAGTCTTCCGTTTGTCCGCTGTCTTCCAATTGTCCTGTGTCTTCCAGTTGTCCGCTGTCTTCTATTTGTCCTGTGTCTTTCATTTGTCCGGTGTCTTCCGTTTGTCCGGTGCCTTCCATTTGTCTGTACCAAAAAACGTTTGCCAGATGTCGCCGAATTCTCCAGTTTATTCCCCTAATCACGTTCTCCAGTTTATCCCTCTTCTTGGGTTGTCCACTTTATCTATCCTCTTGAATGAAGGTTGATGTTGGAAAGGCAAATTTTCTGTGGCTTGAGAACAGCACAACCCGACATGTTGTGATTGCACCGCCTCACACAGCCCGACATGTGATTGCAAGGTCTCACACAACCCGACATGTTGTGATTGCACGGTCTCACACAACCCGACATGTTGTGATTGCACGGTCTCACACAGCCCAACATGTTGTGATTGCACGGTTTCACATAACCCGACATGTTGTGATTGCACGATCTCTCACAGCCCGACATGTTGTGATTGCACGATCTCACACAGCCCGACATGTTGTGATTGCAGGGTCCCACACAGCACAACATGTTGTGATTGCACGGTCTCACACAGCCCGACATGTTGTGATTGCACGGTCTCACACAGCCCGACATGTTGTGATTGCACGGTCTCATACAGCCCGACATGTTGTGATTGCACGCTCTCGCACAGCCCAACATGTTGTGATTGCACGGTCTCACACAGTCCGACATGCTGTGATTGCACGGTCTCACACAGCCCGACATGCTGTGATTGCACGGTCTCATACAGTCCGACATGTTGTGATTGCACGGTCTCACAGAGCCTGATATGTTGTGATTGCACGGTCTCACACCGCCTGACATGTTGTGATTGCACGGTCTCACAGAGCCTGATATGTTGTGATTGCACGGTCTCACAGAGCCTGATATGTTGTGATTGCACGGTCTCACACCGCCTGACATGTTGTGATTGCACGGTCTCACACAGCCCGACATGTTGTGATTGCACGGTCTCACACCGCCTGACATGTTGTGATTGCACGGTCTCACACCGCCTGACATGTTGTGATTGCACGGTCTCACACAGCCCGACATGTTGTAATTGCACGGTCTCACACAGCCCGACATGTTGTGATTGCACGGTCTCACACAGCCCGACATGTTGTGATTGCACGGTCTCACACAGCCCGACATGTTGTGATTGCACGGTCTCACAGAGCCCGACATGTTGTGATTGCACGGTCTCACAGAGCCCGACATGTTGTGATTGCACGGTCTCACAGAGCCCGACATGTTGTGATTGCACGGTCTCACAGAGCCCGACATGTTGTGATTGCACGGTCTCACAGAGCCCGACATGTTGTGATTGCACGGTCTCACACGAGCCCGACATACATTATTTGATAAGACCCAGATCAAGAGCATCCCATCAGTTTTCTGACCAGGTTATTCAGGCTGTTGCCCCTCCTCTGAGTGGTGAGCTACTTTGTGATGAAACGAACCTGGCGAAGGCTCTCTGTGATCAATCAGATGAAAAGTGAAATAGAACAGACAAAAACATCCGTACACTGAACGACCAAGTCAACGAGCAGTGAGTAAAGGTTCCTGAAAACGAGGCGGAATTGCTACTGGTACTAGCATGTTAACTCTTCATTGGCTGCTGCAGACAGTGACGTAGTGTCTGTGGAAATCTCCCGAATGCAGTGATGTCAATTGTTGATTGGTTGACTGGTTGGTTGATTGACTGATTGATTCCTTTATTTATTTAGCCATTCTATTCTTTTAAATTAAACATACTTAAAAATGCATGAGGTATCAGTGGGCACCTTTTATGCCCTGCGCTGGTCACGTAGCTGACAGTTTTCTCTATCAACTTAACGCCGGCCGTTTTTACTTCCCAGGACTTTGCCTGGTACCTATAAAAGACTGGGTTGATCAGGGAGCGAAGGTCATTTTAAAAACAAAATCTAGCTTTTTCACGATCTGAACCCGCCACCTTAGGATAGGCAGGCAAGCGTCCAGCCTCTACGCCAGGGCGGCTACCGGTGTACATATAGTTGGGGGAGGGGGGTGCAAAACAGCATATCTGGACAGCAACAGACAGAGGAGGAAGGAAAGTAAAAGTACAAGTCTGGAGTGGCCGCAATAAAATTCGGTTAGAGAAAATAGGTCAGGAAGAAAGCGATAACAAGACAGGCACGAGCGGCTCCAGTGGTCGTGGTTGAGGCAGGTAGGACAGAAACACTAGGCCGGGAGGGACAGACTAGCGAAGGACATCAGTCACATGAATTACACACCAGCAAGCGTTTTATTGTGTGTTTACATTCATGAAGTGATGGTCCTTCAGCTCTCGTGTAGGGAACTGGTTACTGCTCCTGGTTAGCACCGGTAGTGGGTAGTCTCCCCTGATATCTTGCCAGGATGCGGAGGTACTGAAGCACACATGGAGGTATACCAGGGTCTGTGGTCATACTAGTCAACACCTGCCCACACCTCTCTGAGGTCATCCTCGTCTTCGGACTCGAGTCCACCTTCGGTCGGTCTTAATTAACAAACTGCGACTTGACCTGAGGTTTTGTCTAACGACTCGTGACTCGTTAGCCTCGACTCGTTCTCGGCGGCCAGCCACTGTTAGGTAGATTTGTTGGTCAAAGTCACAGTTCAAAACACCTTCATGTAAAAGAGGATATAATCAGTTCTATTTGGGAAAATCCAGCTTTTTTTATATTCGAGCTCATCCGCTGTTGTCCATAGTTTAGCGAATGTTTGGCACTGCCATTTCCGGTTTTGTAGTGTCACCATGTTTGATCTGTATCTTTATTCCAGTCAACTTTAAAATATGTGCACGACTTGGTTCATGTAGCGACTTGACTGGTTCATGTAGCGACTTGACTGGTTAATGTAGCGACTTGACTGGTTCATGTAGCGACTTGACTGCGAATTCTACTTGGAAGCATTTTGTGTGTGTGACCGAGTCTTGACTTGGGATTTAGTGGCAGTCACTTGGGACTTCGTTGCAGGGACTTAGAATTTGTTGGCAGTGATAGGGACTAAGTGCCTCTGATTTGGGACTTAGTGGCAGTGATAGGGACTAAGTGCCTCTGATTTGGGACTTAGTGGCAGTGATAGGGACTAAGTGCCTCTGATTTGGGACATGGTGGCAGTGACCTGGCACTCGACTTGGACTTAAAGGGTGACGACCTATTGCACCTGTGAAAAACGGGGATGAAACAAGACCAGAGTCTAGAACTGCAGGACAAAGCAGGATTTTGCACCGGTGGTTACTGTCGGTGAACGCCAAAAGGAAATCATCTGGCTTCACAGAGCGATCAGCGGCGAGCACGTGTGTCCGCGTGTGTCCACTTGTGTCCGCGTGTGTCCACTTGTATCATCGTGTGTCCACTTGTATCATCGTGTGTCCACTTGTGTCCGCGTGTGTCCACGTGTGTCATCGTGTGTCCACTTGTATCATCGTGTGTCCACTTGTATCATCGTGTGTCCACTTGTGTCATCGTGTGTCCACTTGTATCATCGTGTGTCCACTTGTATCATCGTGTGTCCACTTGGATCATCGTGTGTCCACTTGTATCATCGTGTGTCCACTTGTGTCCGCGTGTGTCCACTTGTGTCCGCGTGTGTCCACTTGTATCATCGTGTGTCCACTTGTGACATCGTGTGTCCACTTGTATCATCGTGTGTCCACGTGTATCATCGTGTGTCCACTTGTATCATCGTGTGTCCACTTGTATCATCGTGTGTCCACTTGTGTCATCGTGTGTCCACTTGTGTCATCGTGTGTCCACTTGTGTCCGCGTGTGTCCACTTGTGTCCGCGTGTGTCCACTTGTATCATCGTGTGTCCACTTGTATCATCGTGTGTCCACTTGTATCATCGTGTGTCCACTTGTGTCATCGTGTGTCCACTTGTGTCATCGTGTGTCCACTTGTGTCCGCGTGTGTCCACTTGTGTCCGCGTGTGTCCACTTGTGTCCGCGTGTGTCCACTTGTGTCCGCGTGTGTCCACTTGTGTCCGCGTGTGTCCACTTGTGTCCGCGTGTGTCCACTTGTGTCCGCGTGTGTCCACTTGTATCATAATGTGTCCACTTGTATCATCGTGTGTCCACTTCTATCATCGTGTGTCTGCGTGTGTCCACTTGTGTCCTCGTGTGTCCAGTTCTGTCCTCCTATGTCCACGTGTGTCTGCGTGTGTCCGCGTGTGTCCACTTGTGTCCTCGTGTGTCCACTTGTGTCATTGTGTGTCGACGTGTGTCCGCGTGTGCCTATTTGTGCCCTCGTGTGTCCTCGTGTGTTCTCGTGTGTTCACGTCTGTCCGCGTGTATCCACTTGTGTCCTCCTGTGTCCACGTATGTCCTCCTATGTCCACGTGTGTCCGCGTGTACTTATGTCAGTTGTACTACCTATCCAAAGAAGATCTGCACCTAGGGATCACAATGTCCTATGGCTACCTCGTTGTTCACATTGACATTCAGCCA
Source organism: Candidula unifasciata (assembly GCA_905116865.2). NCBI lineage: Eukaryota > Metazoa > Mollusca > Gastropoda > Stylommatophora > Geomitridae > Candidula > Candidula unifasciata. Next base: position 42,873 of record CAJHNH020003618.1, on the reverse strand, counting down.
TTACTCTTGTCTGCGATTTCCGTTCAGTTCCACACAGATAGAAGTTTGAGTGTTGCTTCACTGAGCTTGTATATCTCATCGTATTTTGGCTATGCACGCTTGAGCGAACACGCCCACACAGAACGGTCGGATACTGTACAACAGTACTGTATCAGTTTGATCAGATTGAAGGAGGTGTCTGGGATTTGCCTCTGTTATTTACGCAGGAGAGTGGCACTTCGAGTCCCTGGTTGTCAGTCTTTCAAGAAGAAGTTCTCCGTGTCGGTTCCGGGGTCCTATCGTGGGGGAAAACAAGAATAGACCCACTGCCTACCCAAAAGCATGTCGTAAGAGTCGACTAATTGGGAGCTTCCTTTGAGGTCGAGGTGCATCTGCCTGAGAGGCAAGGAACCAACAGTCTGCATTCAAGTGAATCAGATCTGTAAAGCTGATGCACACGCATTACTCAGGTTCTGGAACAGGACTGCAATTCAGAAGTGGACGAACAACCAGAACTTTCCACCAGAGTGTACAGCTGGTGAACGTGAAGAAGAAGAAGAAGAAGTCTTTCAAAAAACAATAATTGAAAAACGAGAGCTATTTATCCTATATCCAAAAGAGTAGGACCGAACCACCGTAGGAGCATCAGGCGACACACAGGCAGTATGTGGTGTAGCGGGCACGGCTACCCTAAAGAACAAACATGAATAGGTGAACCTCCTGTGGTTCAGGTGTGCAATGTATGTCCTCGGAGAACTTGTCCATGTTAAGTGCAGCTAACTGCGAGGGAGGGGGAGGGATACACACTACACTACACATACACACACTAGACCACACACTACACACACACACACTAGACCACACACTACACTAAACATACACACACACTAAACCACACTCTACACAAAACATACAACTCACACAAACTACACCACACACACACACTACACCACACACATGCTGCACAGGGTAAACTACACACATACTTCACCTTTCCCCTCCCCCAGACACACACAAACTACACCACACACACACACACACACACACACACACACACACACACACACACTAGACCACACACTACACACACTAGACCACACACTACACTAAACATACAACTCACACAAACTACACCACACACACACACTACACCACACACATGCTGCACAGGGTATACTACACACACACTTCACCTTTCCCCTTCCCCAGACACGCACACACACACATACACACACGCACACTATAAAACGAAGCTACAGATCCTAAGAACAAGAGTGATATCCCCCTGCTAAACATCCTAGATAAAGGCCACAGCTAAGAGGTCGGCGTTCCGGCAAAGTGCTTTCTTGTCAGACTCCAATGAAGCTGTTGACCGAGAACTCCGAAGCGAAAGTGCCCACATCAGTAAGTTTTAAAAGGACCTTTACTAGAGGATTATGTCACCCACCCAAGCAGAACCCCACCAAGTCGAGGCCCATAAACCTGTTGATTTCCTCAATTAGTTGGGCCCATTCAAACACCGAGGGCTAAATGTTCAACAGGTATCCGGGTACATCCAAACACCCGAGCTAAACGATCGATAGATATCAAGATCAGGGCAGGAATTGTTTTCACCATTGCCCAAATGTTGGTCTCTTGACGTGGTCTATCCGTGTGCTTCAATGTTGTAGTTTGTTGCATTCCATATGTTTGCCAGGGGCGTCACCGTGGCTGGAGATAGCGCCCTTTCTCAAAGTTCAGTCATTTAGGGGCGGTATTTACTAATGTGAAGTGTCCCTGTGACATTTTCTCTGAAACTATCTTTCCGTCATTCTTAAACACCATCTCCCAACCCCATTCTTAACATCTTTCTCAAATACCATCTCCCCCGTGACATTCTTAACATCTTTCTCAAATACCATCTCCCCGTGACATTCTTAACATCTTTCTCAAATACCATCTCCCTGTGACATTCTTAACATCTTTCTCAAATACCATCTGCCCGTGACATTCTTAACATCTTTCTCAAATACCATCTCCCTGTGACATTCTTAACATCTTTCTCAAATACCATCTCCCTGTGACATTCTTAACATCTTTCTCAAATACCATCTCCCCCCGTGACATTATTAACATCTTTCTTTCCTGCAAGCGCGAGCGGTACGAGACTTTGTCAAGTGAACCGTCGGTTATTTCTCAAATCAAAAAAAAACCTTAAACCTAAGCAGCTGTAAAAGGTTTATTCCCCGTGGAGGTTCCGGGGCCCTAATTGGGGCTTACTTCGAAGTCGGAGTGCATCTGTCTGAGAGGCAAGGAACCAGCACTCTGCATACAAACAAGACAGATCTGTAAAACGGATGCACACGCAACACTCAGCTTCCGGAACAGGACTGCAGTCCAGAAGTGGACGAACAATCAGAACTTTCCGCCGGAATTTACAGCCGGTGAACGCGAAAAAGAAGAAGATAAGGTTTGTAATCTCATTCGTGAAACGTCTGAGGCTTAAATGCAGGAACAGACACCGCTGGCAAAAGTAGGTCAGCTGAGGTTCATTAATTCCGCCCGTGTCCACGTGGTTACTGAAACCTCGGCATTTATGATAGACCCGCCATGACAGCGGAACCGGATCTGCCATCTCTGTACAGACCGGAAACTGGTAGTCTTTGACGTTCCGTTTGGAGAAATTCTGACGATAATGATTGGGTAACTCTCGCAGACTATACTTCCAACATGGCGGGCTTTCTATGGTCCATCCCTGGGATTAGGTGTCCGTGGTGAAGCCTTCTTTTCTGTTTGAACAGGTTCATGTGAGTGATACAGGCGACGAGTCGTGACCTTTTACCTCGACCTCAGGCAGGCATAACCTGGGAAGTGTTATGAATTTATGAAGCTACTAGAAACGATACGCCTGAGATAGTACAAGTACCTCATAGCCATGTTGAAGAGATTTCGCAGGAACAATGTGCTTTCTTGTAAGTTTCCTGATAGTTTAAACAAGACTGATCTCCTCGCCATGTCTTTGTGTTTTCTCGTTTTTTTGGGTCATAGTCTTGTCATATTGTATATTGTATTGTCTCTCTGTCATGTCATGATCTTATCCTATAGTAGAAATCCGCTGTTTTGTCATTTTCCCCGGTGTTCGTTCTAATATTTTGTCGTACGTCGCCCATAGCTTTATCCTTGTATTTATCTTGTCAGATCCCCGAACATGACTTTTTACTGCCATTGTTGTATCCTTGCCCCCTTTGTTTTGGTTGTACTTATCCTTTCAGTGCCCCGACTCAGTCTTATCCCTGCCAGTTTCATATCCTTGTCTTTGCTTGGACACAGTGTCTGAGAAGTTTCCTAGGTGTCACACAATCAAGTACTTCTCTTGTGCGCCTGGTCAGGCCTACACCTAGCCACGGAATCTACGTGACCTAACACCACCACATAACCACACCTCCCAGGTGACCACACCTTCCAGGTGACCACACCTTCTAGGTGACCACACCTTCTAGGTGACCACACCTTCCAGGTGATCACACCTTCCAGGTGACCACACCTTCCAGGTGACCACATCTTCCAGGTGACACATCTTCTAGGTGACAACACCTTCCAGGTGACCACATCTTCCAGGTGACAACACCTTCCAGGTGACACATCTTCTAGGTTACAACACCTTCCACGTGACCACATCTTCCAGGTGACAACACCTTCCAGGTGACCACACCTTCCAGGTGACCACATCTTCCAGGTGACCACACCTTCCAGGTGACCACACCTTCCACGTAACCCTATATCTCACGTGACCCCATGTTCCACGTGACCCCAGCTTAGTACGTGCTCACAAAACACAAGCTCTAGGTGCCACAGCTTCGGCTTCAGCCACTTCTGGTTGTTGGTGTTGTAGTTGTTGGTGTTGTAGTTGTTGGTGTTGTAGTTGTTGGTGTTGTAGTTGTTGGTGTTGTAGTTGTTGGTGTTGTAGTTGTTGGTGTTGTAGTTGTTGGTGTTGTAGTTGTTGGTGTTGTAGTTGTTGGTGTTGTAGTTGTTGGTGTTGTAGTTGTTGGTGTTGTAGTTGTTGGTGTTGTAGTTGTTGGTGTTGTAGTTGTTGGTGTTGTAGTTGTTGGTGTTGTAGTTGTTGGTGTTGTAGTTGTTGGTGTTGTAGTTGTTGGTGTTGTAGTTGTTGGTGTTGTAGTTGTTGGTGTTGTAGTTGTTGGTGTTGTAGTTGTTGGTGTTGTAGTTGTTTTTGTTGTAGTTGTTGGTGTTGTAGTTGTTGGTGTTGTAGTTGTTTTTGTTGTAGTTGTTGGTGTTGTAGTTGTTGGTGTTGTAGTTGTTGGTGTTGTAGTTGTTGGTGTTGTAGTTGTTGGTGTTGTAGTTGTTGGTGTTGTAGTTGTTGGTGTTTGTAGTTGTTGGTGTTGTAGTTGTTGGTGTTGTAGTTGTTGGTGTTGTAGTTGTTGGTGTTGTAGTTGTTGGTGTTGTAGTTGTTGGTGTTGTAGTTGTTGGTGTTGTAGTTGTTGGTGTTGTAGTTGTTGGTGTTGTAGTTGTTGGTGTTGTATGGGGATCAGGAACCCACACGCAGATGTTATACGAAACAATTTTAACTGTTAGTGTGGAGCGCAGGCCGAACCATTTACACCTAAATAGTTTCCCTGCATGGATTCCATTAACACCAAAGACACACCCTAAGAGTGTCAACTTTACAAAAAGAACGTAAAAAGACGTCCTGCTATTAACCCAGTCATATATTTCTCACTTACTCATTTACATCGTTCACAGAATCACGTGTCTCATTACAAACAGGTTGCCGCCCATTGTTTGATTACCGCATACTCTTGTGCCTTCTAATTTCTCAGCCGGGTTATTTTGTTTTATTCTTCTTCGTTCACTTCCAGTAAATTTTTTGTTGGTACCTCTCCATGGCATCACAAAAGTCTGTCAAGAATCTTCTCTCGTTGTCTTCTGCTCCTGTCTCTCTTGCTACAGATGTTTTCACAGGTCACGAGTTCCAGTCATTATATAGCGACTGAAACAACAGCTGTTGAGCGATGTCACACAGTTATAGTTTTCCGCAAATGCGACCTTTGCTGCTGCTTGGAGGTTAGTAATCTAACATAAGTGGTAGAGCGGTGTTTCTGATAGACAAAGCGCAGCAGTAACATCCGTTCGAATTTGCTATTTTGTTTTTGTTATGACATGACAGAGAAAGTATCTTCATACAAAAAGAACGTTTTAAAAAAGTATTTAAAAAAAAAAAAAAAAAAAAAAAACAACAACAACAACAACAACAACAATTTTAAATCACCAGAACCCCGGGATGGAAATTCCAGTGTTGTTATAGGAATCGGCATTTGGCAGACATTTTTGGTGGGTCACTTGGACCCACCACTGGGTCCCGGTCCCATGGTACTCGTTTATCGTCACTAATGAACGCACAGAGAGCTCCTTGGTACTGAGAGAGTTAAAAGTAACCACCTCTCAGACACTAACATGATTGCGTGAAATGGAAGTAAAGCATAGCGAAGCACGTCTATGCCGCCTTCAAGGCCGAGATGGGAGACATTATAACGAACATCTCATAGGAACAGTTAGCAAAAGTACTTTGGAGTGGCTGCTGCATTGGAGGACTGAGCACAAATAACAAGCAAGTCACGAGTTTCTCTGACTCTATAAGTGTCGCGGGTATATAATGTCAGAACCAGAGGTTTTGAGAAATGGATCGCTCCATCAGTGAGTGATGTGCTGAACACCCACCTGACCTCCTTGACGTTCCACTGGAAATTTCTGGCAACCATGTTAGGGGTGTCATGCTAATTATACACCTATGTATCGATGGGGATTTGAACCCAAGATGTCCAAGTTGGTAGGCAAAACGTCTACGGTCCGCAGCTGACTGGGCAGGTGTAGTTCAGAGAGTAAGGGTTATAGGTACAATGTTTTTTGCTCAGTGATGATAGTGATGGTAATGTTTGTGGTGGTGATGATGATAGTATTGATAACAATTATGATGAAGACGACGACGGTGGAGATGAAGATGCTGGTGTCTACTGATAATGATGATGATGATAATGGTGATGAGGATGTACCTAGTGATGATTATGAACATAGTATTGATAACAATGGTGATGACGATGATTATGATGATGATGATGATAATGATGATGATGATGATGATGATGATGATAGCCGAGAAGGGTGTTTCAAACTTAAGACCCCATCTATTTCGGCTCGCTAGCTCAGTTGGTTAAACCTGACTGCGCGGCGGCCGGGTGACAAACTCTTTGTGGTCCGGCTTCACGCCCGGGGGTAGGCAGAAAAGCCACATTTCTCACAGATTGACGTTTCCTATCATGGAATCAAGGCCGAAGGGTTGCGATATCCATAGTACTGAGCCAAAGGGTTAAACAACTCATGGTTTCTGGATCCTGGCGGGGGGGGAGGGGGGGGGGTTTCAATCCGTGTGCCATGAGTGCCAGTGCTGCGACCTGCAGAAAACCGAGATGATCTAATTGCCCTGGAGATTGCGGACAAGCTGCGGCCCCTCCCAATATACCCCCCCCCCCCCAGGGATCATCTTGTGACCCCTAGATTGTGTCTTGTCGCTAGTTCGAGCTCACACAGAGCTGTCAGTGATTCCAGCCACGTTTGGCTTATCTGGGCTGAAGTTAATCGAATGTAAAGTAATCCAGATTTAGCAGCGTGACTTGTATTTGGCCAACATTAGCATTACAACTTGTCACATTCAGGCGACCACAAACAATCTGTGTTTGAACCGGATTCTTCCGCCGGCGGATGTCCCGACAGTTCCCGCTGAGACACATAAGAAATTTGCATACAAGAACAGACCAGCCCTTCATTGTCCCCGAGAATTAATACATAATTTGTTCGCATTCTCGCGAGATAAACGCATTTGATTTCTTAAGTACATAACAGTTTGATGGTTTCTAGCCATACAGAAGACGGTTTGAGCCTTAGTTTCCCATGAAATGATGAACTTTCTCTAAAAACGTTCGGATATAATGTACTGTCGTAGCCCGGTAGAAAGAGTTCCTATTGAATGTCTGGAGCCAGGTATGCTGCCTTGATCTCCCGTGACTGGCTAATTGGATTTTTGTCAAAAAAGCGGTTTAAAATTCGACCCAGGGAGTCGGTGTTGTTGGCGTGGTCCAATCTGGCGCTATTGGAGAACTGCGTGGGATGTGATCAGAGACTTGTTTGCTGCAGAAATGCCTGACAACAAACGACGACTTCGCAAGTCAACAAAAACATGCAGTTTACCGTGTGTCTAGGATCCGCTGGTTAAAAGGGCAGGCCTTAACAACGCTACTGACTTTCCGGAGGTAATAAACTTTCTGGTCACGTGTGGATTGCCAGGGCGTACGAGGGAATGTCTATTGGCACTATACCCTTGCATGCATGTCGTATTAGACGACTACGGAGTACTGTGAGCGTAGATGCTTCATCTCGTTGTGAAATCCAGGCAATTATAAAGAAGATTACAAAAAGTTTAAGTGTCAGTTCGAAGGGGAGGAGGAGAAAGAGGAGGAAAATATGCTTTTTTTGTTAATGATGAAATTACAAGCAGTTTTGTCTCTGTTGCTGCCACATTCTGTAGTCATCTGCTTGTTCTCCTCCCCCCCCCCCCCCCCCCAAATCCTCCTTTTTTTTTAAAAAATCTTCTGCATTCCTTTCTATGATCGCTACCTGATAGATGTGACTAGAAGAGGCTCTGTTCGAACGTACATCGTTCATCCACTTGTAGCGAATCACAGGAACCCTGTTTATTTAGCCTTACGGAACATTTATACCGAGGACCGAGCTAAAGACCGAACTTTAGTTTCTAAGGATTCAGAATGTTAATCTCGCACATTTCACACGTTGTTTCATACATTATTTCATTTATATTTTATTGAGTATTTCATACATTATTTCATTCAGTATTTCATACATGATTTTATTCAGTATTTCATTCATATTTCATTCATTATTTTATTCAGTATTTCATTCAGCATTTCATTCATTATTTCATTCAGTATTTCATTCAGTATTTCATACATTATTGCATACATACACCTGTTAATAAGTAACGGTAAAGAACAGCAGCTAAATAATAAAGACAAGCACTAGAATGTACTCAATTGACACCGACATATCCAACCACATTTACGTCAGTTGCGTATCCTTTACAGGACGTTCCAGAACCAACTGCTGCATTTGCTGGGTGTTGTGTTTGTAAGCACATTTACGTTCGGTAGCTTTGCCATTGCTAATGAACGGCCAGCTCTTGAAACCACACTGTCGAAGTCAACGTAAGAGGTCTGCTGCCACACTGCCTGCAGCTGGGATCGAACCCGGCACCCTCTCATTACGAAGCGATTTCACAAAGCCTAAAACATATAAACCTGGGTGGGAAAAAATCTGTTTCTGCATGTTAAATGACAGCATTCTCCTTCACCATCTAAAACTAAAATAATGAAACATAATAATTAGGGCAACCATAACAGTGACACCAGCATGATGTAACAGGTAGTCCTATGCGGGTAAGGAGGAACCTGCGCAGCAATTAGAGTGTCACGTTCATTTATCATAGTCACGTCCCGCGTGCTTCTTGTGCTGTCAGCGTTACGTAATTTATTCATCGTTGCCGAGTCATTCAACGTACTAGCGGTCTGTTGTGTGTGTGGCGGAGTAATCAACCAGCGTAGGAATGCTGGGTAAGATAGGGCGGGTTAAAGGTCAGCTCTAGTGAATGAGAAAGAAGATGGGGTGTGACATGAACAGTGAAGGTTATAGTGATGACCTCAAAGGTCGGCGTTGAAAAAAAGCGGAAAAAAGAGAGCATGGGGGAGGGGGGGGGGGGGGGGGGGGGGGGGGAGGTTAAAAAAAAAAGAAATGGGTCAGATCCACGATAATCTCCACAAACAAACTAGGTCATGTTCCATTCATCAATTTTGTAGACTAGCCTGCTGTCTGGGGGGTTACAGGCTGCCGCTATGTTGTTTCCTTTCTGGATTGTCTTGCATTTACGTTTTTCTTCCGAGAAAGAAAACGCCTGTGACATAGGTTGTAGTACTCTTTAGAAGGAGATTGGGGGGGGGGGGGGGGGGGGGCTGTGTGCTAAACCCATTTTCTAAATGTGTTTATAGTGTTAAAAGCGCGGCGTGCTTAAATATACAACACACGATATCAAGGGTATTGCCGAACACCCCCGTAGTAGTGTGCGAAGGTCGGTTGACTAAAGGTCGACTAATCAGAAGTGAGCTAGTGTGTATATCGGCGGTTCGTGGGGAGATTATCGTGGAACTAACTCAGATATGATAGAAACAGACATTTTAAGATGATGAGAAATTAAGAGCTGAGCTTAGAAAGACAACCAAAAGACGAAGACGAAGAAGAAGAAGAAGAAGAATATAAAGAAGAAGAAGAATAAGAAGAAGATGAAGAAAGAAGAAGAAGAAGAAGAAGAAGAAGAAGAAGAAGAAGAAGAAGAAGAAGAAGAAGAAGAAGAAGAAGAAGAAGAAGAAGAAGAAGAAGAAGAAGAAGAAGAAGAATAAGAAGAAAAAGAAGAAGAAGAAAAGAGTTATACATACAGGAAGAGTGCGAGGCATAGAAACAAATCACCAGACCGCAATACATACAGAGAGACAGACAGACATGCAATCAGACGGACAGACAGACTAACAAATGGATAGATAGATCCAACAACAACCCAGTCAGCGCAGAGCTTGGCATGAAGTCTCTCTCGACACTCTAGTGTAATAACCTTGATATAAAGTGTCTGTTGTTGATCTAATCTTGTGTGTTGTCTCTTTGTGTCTTTCTGCCATTTAAAGGCGTAATGTTGCCGTTTCCAAGCTTGGAAATAAGGAAATACTAAGTTCTTGTTTCGTTATCTGACGCTGTGCGGGTTTTGTAACAAGCGTCTGAAAACAAAAGACAAGTTTTTAATTCCCAGACAACAGAGCAGACGGGGAATTATGGGTAAGACAGGCAAAATCTGCCTTGATAATCACACGTCTCCGCACAAAGCAGGTACCGGAGTTATCAAATCTCTCGGAAATTGATTTTTCACTGTTATCAAATGTGGGGGGGGGGGGGGGGGGGGGGCAATTGTTTTGTTAATTTAGGACTCCATCCCCGGCAGTCATGGGTGGCCCTAAATATAACCTAAATGTTGAACAGAGTTCCTAGGTTTGCGTCCTGGCGATTCCCATCACAGCGGTGACACTTTGTGTCACCGTTGGTTTGTCGCTCGATGTACGCTCTTGGTGAAAGGTCAGTCACTCAGTCAGTCAGTCTTTCAGTCAGTCTCAGTCAGTCAGTTAGTCAGGGGGAGTAATTTATCGTCACAGTTGATTAGAAAAAGTGTTCCTGAACTTTAGTTTTTCCGCACACCTAATAACTCACTCACACTATAAATAGCAATTTATTTTAAATCCAGTGTCCCAGAATAACTATTTTCAAGTTACATCTGCTCTTGTTTAGAAGTTACAAAATCTTATGTTTGCACCACCTCTGACCACTGACCTCTGTCCACCACCACCTCTGACCTTTGTCTACCGCCACCTCTGACCTCTGTCCACCACCACCTCTGACCTCTGTCCACCACCACCTCTGACCTTTGTCTACCACCACCTCTGACCTCTGTCCACCACCACCTCTGACCTCTGTCCACCCCCACCCCTGAGCAATGTCCACCACCACCTCTGACCTCTGTCCACCACCACCTTTGACCTCTGTCCACCACTACCCCTGAGCTCTGTCCAGTGCCCTGTTTTGACCATTGCTGTAAGTACTCTTAAATATACCCCCCACCGTTCTGTCTAAAGTACTGCTGAACCAGTAATACTTCGACACACATCTACATGCACACCTACTAATGTACACACACCCACATACGTATAGCACCCACTGTTCTGTCTAAAGTACTGCTGAACCAGTAATACTTCGACACACATCTACATGCACACCTACTAATGTACACACACCCACATACGTATAGCACCCACTGTTCTGTCTAAAGTACTGCTGAACCAGTAATACTTCGACACACATCTACATGCACACCTACTAATGTGTACACACACCCACATACGTATAGCCCCCACTGTTCTGTCTAAAGTACTGCTGAACCAGTAATACTTCGACACACATCTACATGCACACCTACTAATGTACACACACCCACATACGTATAGCCCCCACTGTTCTGTCTAAAGTACTGCTGAACCAGTAATACTTCGACACACATCTACATGCACACCTACTAATGTACACACACCCACATACGTATAGCCCCCACTGTTCTGTCTAAAGTACTGCTGAACCAGTAATACTTCGACACACATCTACATGCACACCTACTAATGTACACCCCCACATACGTATAGCCCCCACTGTTCTGTCTAAAGTACTGCTGAACCAGTAATACTTCGACACACATCTACATGCACACCTACTAATGTACACACAACCCACATACGTATAGCACCCACTGTTCTGTCTAAAGTACTGCTGAACCAGTAATACTTCGACACACATCTACATGCACACCTACTAATGTACACACACCCACATACGTATAGCCCCCACTGTTCTGTCTAAAGTACTGCTGAACCAGTAATACTTCGACACACATCTACATGCACACCTACTAATGTACACACACCCACATACGTATAGCACCCACTGTTCTGTCTAAAGTACTGCTGAACCAGTAATACTTCGACACACATCTACATGCACACCTACTAACGTACACACACCCACATACGTATAGCCCCCACTGTTCTGTCTAAAGTACTGCTGAACCTGCCATACATTGACACACATCTACAAGCACACTCACGTTCACACCCATCAACGTACACACCCACACGCACCTTGTCATTGATCCAATCTTCCAAAACAACGGATTTGTCTGATTGCTCTTCCCACACAAGAGACACAAAGAACAACTTGTAAACAAGGTCACACCAATGAATGCTGGAGAAACATCAACGACAAAATCAATTATCAACATCAAAGTAAAGGAAGGTAAATGTGCCTGGATAAAGCCAAAGAAAGACGCGCTTGCATCGTTTTGTCCAGCACTTTTCTTACACACTTTCAATTCTATAGATAACATTTTTCCTTGAACAAACACTGGTCGCATCACTGGCGTAGTACAACCACGTCTTGTGTGCTCAGTCGCCATGTTTAGCCAGATCAATTTACAGTTTGAAGGCCTAAAATAAATTCAGTTTGACATGGGATGTACCGATTTTGGGGAACGTGTGCCGGTTTGTCTAGTGGAAAGTTTACTTTGAACTTACACACTTCATAGTTACAAAACCTGTTCACGTGAAGCGGTTTCTGAAAAAAAAAGCAATTTTCTTCACTTGTAGAACTTGTTTAATCACCAAACTCGGGAGATCTTCTTGTTTAACAGATTGCCTTTTTTTTTTTTGCGTACTTTTACATTCTCAGCGGTAGCCATTTCGTTTTGCCTCTCGTTTTTATTTTAATCTGGCAATTAAATTGTGAATAAAAGGAAATCGTAAATGGAAGCAAGTGGTGTTGTAACACTTTTAGCTCTGTGTTGTGTGTGTTTATGTAACACTTTTAGCTCTGTGTTGTGTGTGTTTATGTAACACTTTTAGCTCTGTGTTGTGTGTGTTTATGTAACACTTGCAGCTCTGGCCCAGAGGTCGACCATACAAGAATAGATAGATGGAGTATGCGTGGTTTTGAGATTGGTGAAGAAGAAATGAAGATGAAGAAGAGAAGAGAAGAAGAGGAAGAAGAAGAAGAAAGAAGAAGAAAAGAAGAAGAAGAAGAGAAAGAAGAAGAAGAAGAAGGAAGAAGAAGAAGAAGAAGACGAGAAGAAGAAGAAGAAGAAGAAGAAGAAGAAGAAAAGAAGAAGAAGAAGAAGAAGAAGAGAAGAAGAGAAGAGAA
>CAJHNH020003618.1:2500-25000 GCA_905116865.2 Candidula unifasciata | reverse complement strand
CATTTATGATCATTAACCGAAACAAAACAGGTTTCTCTGTCTCGCCGCGCCACCTGGCAATTACTCAGTCAACGATTGTCATCTGTGACAAGTTGATGACATTTTAAATGACAAGCTGACGGCTGAGGGACAAGTTCTGAATAAAAACTCGCTTAATAAACATCATTAACAATTGTACAAGGCTTTCTCTTTACTGTAACCACCCTATTTAGATAAGGTCGGTAAATACCATGTCGCGACTCTCTCTGCCCTGAGTGTAATTCTGTTTTAAGTTGTAGATTATGAACATACAAGCCTTTATAAAGACGTTAGTTGGTCGACGTGGTCGACGTTCGTGGTGTGTTGCTTCGCTTACCTTCGACATCTAATGGTACCTTAGTTCTTCCATCTAGGACATCTTGTGGTACGTTAGTTCTTCCATCTAGGACATCTTGTGGTACGTTAGTTCTTCCATCTAGGACATCTTGTGGTACGTTAGTTCTTCCGCATAGGACATCTTGTCCTACGTTAGTTCTTCCATCTAGGAAACCTAATGGTAGGTTAGTTCTTCCATCGAGGACACCTTATGATATGTTAGTTCTTTCATCTAAGACATCTTGTGGTACGTTAGTTCTTCCACCTAGGACATCTTGTCCTACGTTAGTTCTTCCATCTAGGAAACCTAATGGTAGGTTAGTTCTTCCATCTAGGGCACCTCATGATATGTTAGTTCTTTCATCTAAGACATCTTGTGGTACGTGTATTCTTCTATCTAGGACATCTTGTCGTACGTTAGTTCTTTCATCTAGGACATCTTGTCGTACGTTAGTTCTTTCATCTAGGACATCTTGTGGTACGTTTGTTCTTCTATCTAGGACATCTTGTCGTACGTTAGTTCTTTCATCTAGGACATCTTGTGGTACGTGTGTTCTTCTATCTAGGACATCTTGTCGTACGTTAGTTCTTTCATCTAGGACATCTTGTCGTGCGTTAGTTCTTTAATCTAGGACATCTTGTGGTATGTTAGTTATTCCATCTAGCACATCCTGTGGTACGTTCTTCCATCTAGGACATCTTGTGGTATGTTAGTTCTTCCATCTAGGACATCTTGTGGTACGTTAGTTCTTCCATCTAGGACATCTTGTGGTACGTTAGTTCTTCCATCTAGGACATCTTGTGGTACGTTAGTTCTTCCATCTAGTACATCTCGGGGTACGTTAGTTCTTCTTTCTAGGACATCTTGTAGTACACTGATTCGAAAAAAGTGACATTGCTGCATTCCCATAAGAGCTCCGCCCCATCTTCAGCAGCAAATGCAAAGATCAAACACCAGTGGTGACAGTAGCAGTCTGATTGTATAACCGTCTTGCTTTTCCTCTGAGTATCGGCCAGATCCCCGCATCATCACTCTCACCCTAAGCGAAGCTTGCCACTCTGCACGAAGCTTGCTTGTCCTCACCGTCTCCGGCCTGCTTTCTGAGCCTGCAACTAACACGATGTATGCTTTTGTGTGTGGGTGTGTTCTCCGGATAGGTGGTGCAGAGACTGACCTGTGACTGTGGTAGTGGAATGTCTCAGGCTGGTCATGTTATTAGTTAACCAATCCCAGGTTTGAACCCAGGTTTGTCTGTCACTGGTAATTTTTCTTTTGTCTAATGCGTCCTCTGATTCCTGTGTCTCCCTGTTACGTCCTCTGATTCCTGCGTCTCCCTGTTACGTCCTCTGATTCCTTTATTCTCCCTGTTACGTCCTCTGAATCCTTTATTCTCCCTGTTACGTCCTCTGAATCCTTTATTCTTCCTGTTACGTACTCTAAATCCTCTGTCTCCCTGTTACGTCCTCTAAATCCTCTGTCTCCCTGTTACGTCCTCTGAATCCTTTATTCTTTCTGTTACGTACTCTAAATCCTCTGTCTCCCTGTTACGTCCTCTGAATCCTTTATTCTCCCTGTTACGTCCTCTGAATCCTTTATTCTTCCTGTTACGTACTCTAAATCCTCTGTCTCCCTGTTACGTCCTCTGAATCCTTTATTCTTTCTGTTACGTACTCTAAATCCTTTGTCTCCCTGTTACGTCCTCTGAATCCTTTATTCTTTCTGTTACGTACTCTAAATCCTCTGTCTCCCTGTTACGTCCTCTGAATCCTTTATTCTTTCTGTTACGTACTCTAAATCCTCTGTCTCCCTGTTACGTCCTCTGAATCCTTTATTCTCCCTGTTACGTCCTCTGAATCCTTTATTCTTTCTGTTACGTACTCTAAATCCTCTGTCTCCCTGTTACGTACTCTAAATCCTTTGTCTCCCTGTTACGTCCTCTGAATCATTTGTCTCCCTGTTACGTACTCTGAATCCTTTGTCTCCCTGTTACGTACTCTGAATCCTTTGTCTCCCTGTTACGTACTCTGAATCCTTTGTCTCCCTGTTACGTACTCTGAATCCTTTGTCTCCCTGTTACGTACTCTGAATCCTTTGTCTCCCTGTTACGTACTCTGAATCCTTTGTCTCCCTGTTACGTACTCTGAATCCTTTGTCTCCCTGTTACGTACTCTAAAGCCTCTGTCTCCCTGTTACGTCCTCTGAATCCTCTATTCTCCCTGTTACGTACTCTGAATCCTCTATTCTCCCTGTTACGTACTCTGAATCCTCTATTCTCCCTGTTACGTAATCTGAATCCTCTATTCTCCCTGTTACGTACTCTGAATCCTCTATTCTCCCTGTTACGTAACTTCGAGAAGTGATCGTTCTTATTTAGGAGGCTTATTCTCAGCGATGGAACGACAGAGAGTTCAACAAAAACAACAACCTAATGCAAATCATGCAACCACTAGACATTTGACACTAAACTCAAGTCTAGATGTCGTACATCATCACTATTATAGCCACATTTGACCATGTGTTGTTAGATCACTGATGTCTAATTGCTGAGTTTTTGATAAGCTCCCTGCTTCCACCACGCATGTCTCTCACATAGACTGGACATGCCTCCGATCACGTCTCTCACATAGACTGGACATGCCTCCGATCACGTCTCTCACATAGACTGGACATGCCTCCGATCACGTCTCTCACATAGACTGGACATGCCTCCGATCACGTCTCTCACATAGACTGGACATGCCTCCGATTACGTCTCTCACATAGACTGGACATGCCTCCGATCACGTCTCTCACATAGACTGGACATGCCTCCGATCACGTCTCTCACATAGACTGGACATGCCTCCGATCACGTCTCTCACATAGATTGGACATGCCTCCGATCACGTCTCTCACATAGATTGGACATGCCTCCACTAGCCATATATCTCACATAGATTGGACATGCCTCCACCACCCATGTCTCTCACATAGATTAGACATGCCTCCGCCACCCATGTCTCTCACATAGATTGGACATGCCTCCACCACCCACGTCTCTCACATAGATAAGACATGCCTCCGCCACCCATGTCTCTCACAAAGATTGGACATGCCTCCGATCACGTCTCTCACATAGATTGGACATGCCTCCACCAGCCATATGTCTCACATAGATTGGACATGCCTCCACCACCCATGTCTCTCACATAGATTAGACATGCCTCCGCCACCCATGTCTCTCACATAGATTGGACATGCCTCCACCACCCACGTCTCTCACATAGATAAGACATGCCTCCGCCACCCATGTCTCTCACATAGATTGGTCCTGCCTCCACCACCCACGTCTCTCACATAGATTGGACCTGCCTCCGACACCCACGTCTCTCACATAGATTGGACATGCCTCCACCACCCACGTCTCTCACATAGATTGGACATGCCTCCACCACCCACGTCTCTCACATAGATTGGACATGCCTCCGCCACCCACGTCTCTCACATAGATTGGACATGCCTCCACCACTCATGTCTCTCACATAGATTGGACCTGCCTCCACCACTCATGTCTCTCACATAGATTGGACCTGCCTCCACCACTCATGTCTCTCACATAGATTGGACATGCCTCCACCACCCACGTCTCTCACATAGATTGGACATGCCTCCACCACCCACGTCTCTCACATAGATTGGACATTCCTTCGCCACCCATGTCTCTCACATAGATTGGACATGCCTCCGTCACCCATGTCTCTCACATAGATTAGACATGCCTCCGTCACCCATGTCTCTCACATAGATTAGACATGCCTCCACCACCCACGTCTCTCACATAGATTGGACCTGCCTCCACCACCCACGTCTCTCACATAGATTGGACCTGCCTCCGCCACCCACGTCTCTCACATAGATTGGACCTGCCTCCGCCACCCACGTCTCTCACATAGATTGGACCTGCCTCCGCCACCCATGTCTCTCACATAGATTGGACATGCCTCCACCACCCATGTCTCTCACATAGATTGGACATGCCTCCACCACTCATGTCTCTCACATAGATTGGACCTGCCTCCGCCACCCACGTCTCTCACATAGATTGGACATGCATCCGCCACCCATGTCTCTCACATAGATTGGACATG
Organism: Candidula unifasciata; assembly: GCA_905116865.2. Classification (NCBI taxonomy): domain Eukaryota; kingdom Metazoa; phylum Mollusca; class Gastropoda; order Stylommatophora; family Geomitridae; genus Candidula; species Candidula unifasciata. The sequence goes on along the minus strand of CAJHNH020003618.1, from coordinate 20,518 downwards.
CCTCCGCCACCCATGTCTCTCATATAGATTGGACCTGCCTCCGCCACCCATGTCTCTCACATAGATTGGACATGCCTCCACCACCCATGTCTCTCACATAGATTTGACTGCCTCCACCACCCACGTCTCTCACATAGATTGGACCTGCCTCCACCACCCATGTCTCTCACATAGATTGGACCTGCCTCCACCACCCATGTCTCTCACATAGATTGGACATGCCTCCACCACCCACGTCTCTCACATAGATTGGACCTGCCTCCACCACCCATGTCTCTCACATAGATTGGACATGCCTCCACCACCCACGTCTCTCACATAGATTGGACCTGCCTCCACCACCCATGTCTCTCACATAGATTGGACATGCCTCCACCACCCACGTCTCTCACATAGATTGGACATGCCTCCACCACCCACGTCTCTCACATAGATTGGACATGCCTCCACCACCCACGTCTCTCACATAGATTGGACATGCCTCCACCACCCACGTCTCTCACATAGATTGGACATGCCTCCACCACCCACGTCTCTCACATAGATTGGACCTGCCTCCAAAACCCACGTCTCTCACATAGATTGGACATGCCTCCACCACTCATGTCTCTCACATAGATTAGACATGCCTCCACCACTCATGTCTCTCACATAGATTGGACATGCCTCCACCACCCATGTCTCTCACATAGATTGGACCTGCCTCCACCACTCATGTCTCTCACATAGATTGGACATGCCTCCACCACCCACGTCTCTCACATAGATTGGACATGCCTCCACCACCCACGTCTCTCACATAGATTGGACCTGCCTCCAAAACCCACGTCTCTCACATAGATTGGACATGCCTCCACCACTCATGTCTCTCACATAGATTAGACATGCCTCCACCACTCATGTCTCTCACATAGATTGGACATGCCTCCACCACCCATGTCTCTCACATAGATTGGACCTGCCTCCACCACCCATGTCTCTCACATAGATTGGACCTGCCTCCACCACCCACGTCTCTCGCATAGATTGGACCTGCCTCCACCACTCTTATCTCTCACATAGATTGGACATGCCTCCACTACCCACGTCTCTCGCATAGATTGGACCTGCCTCCACCACTCTTATCTCTCACATAGATTGGACCTGCCTCCACCACCCACGTCTCTCGCATAGATTAGACATGCCTCCACCACTCTTATCTCTCACATAGATTGGACCTGCCTCCACCACTCTTATCTCTCACATAGATTGGACCTGCCTCCACCACTCTTATCTCTCACATAGATTGGACCTGCCTCCACCACTCTTATCTCTCACATAGATTGGACCTGCCTCCACCACTCTTATCTCTCACATAGATTGGACCTGCCTCCACCACTCTTATCTCTCACATAGATTGGACCTGCCTCCACCACTCTTATCTCTCACATAGATTGGACCTGCCTCCACCACTCTTATCTCTCACATAGATTGGACATGCCTCCGCCACCCACGTCTCTCGCATAGATTGGACATGCCTCCACCACCCATGTCTCTCACATAGATTGGACCTGCCTCCACCACTCTTATCTCTCACATAGATTGGACACACAAGCGCCTAAACTTTGTCGCTCAGGCTAATAACTATAGAGCAGCTGAGCCGTGCCCTACCTCCACCCCCAATCATATTTATCGAGCAGTTTTGCAAATCTCCACCCTTCCCCTCTCCCGTACATATTGTTACAAACTGGCCAGCATTGTTCAAATAGCTGTCGACATTCTTCAGTAGAAATGTCTGCTCCCACTACAGCTAGCGTATGCTATGCAAGGAATGAACAGGCTGGGGATGTTGTTGAGATTCTTTCAGTCAAATGGTGTCCAAGGATGCGCGTCTGGTGTCTGGTCGCGTGCTAGTTGAGGTCATCTTTGCTCAGTAAAGGTCACCGACGCCAGTTTCCTTTGATTAAAGATTTGTTGACACAAATGTAGATCATTACGGCACCTAGTAGACTATTACAGTAACACTTGAGCTGACGTCACTAGGATATGTTAGTACTTGTGACTGGTAACTGGCTGCCTGGTTCTTGTATTGGTTGCTGTGTTGGGTAGTTGGATGATGTGTGGATGTTTGAATGGATGGATAGGTGGCTGGATGTGTGGATGTTTGAATGGATGGATAGGTGGATGGATGTGTGAATGTTTGAATGGATGGATAGGTGGATGGATGTGTGGATGTTTGAAATGAAAATTAATGGATAGGTGGATGGATGTGTAGATGTTTGAGTGGATGGATGGTTGGATGGATGTGTTGATGTTTGAATAGATGGTTAGGTGGATGGATCAATCAGTGTATAAATGGATGGACAGATCGATGTATTGTGTTGATGGGTGGATGTAGTGTGAATATATGCGTGGATGTATGTGTGCATGTATGTGTGGATGTATGTGTGGATGTATTGGATGAATTGAGGAATGCGTGGATGAATTTGTGGATCGACATGTGGGTTAATGGATGGATGAGAGTTCGTGATGGCTGAAGTTTAAGAAAGATACAGAAGAAAAAGAAGAAGAAGAAGAAGAAGAAGAAGAAGAAGAAGAAGAAGAAGAAGAAGAAGAAGAAGAAGAAGAAGAAGAAGAAGAAGAAGAAGAAGAAGAAGAAGAAGAAGAAGAAGAAGAAGAAGAAGAAGAAGAAGAAGAACTAGTAGTTCCATACTTATACACATGTTGTCATGTATTTCCACTTTCTCTTCCTCAGGTTGCCCCCTAAGAGTTCAAATATGGCAAGATTTCCTCAGCACAACCACAAATCCCCACACACACCCACAAATCCACACGTAATCAAAGAGAAGCCGGCAGACGCCAACCCACAGCTGACGTGTGCTTGAGGCGACCATTCCAAATCTGTGTCTGAAACATTGAAGCCATTTGTCTTCTAGAGTTATCTGCCGCTGGCCGGATGTCATTCCCATGGCAACGTCTGGACGCGTCTTGGATCTGCTGCAGTGTTGTCTGGAGTGGCGCACGTCTGTAGGTGGCGTAGTCTCTAGGACCTCACAATGAGGCTGTACTGGATCGTCGTCATGGCTTCCCGGACATGCATGATTGGAAACAAAAACGGCTTGACTGACGGTGCAGCAAGTTTGATAACATTCTCTCTCTCTCTCTCTCTCTCTCTCTCTCTCTCTCTCTCTCTCTCTGTGTGTGTGTGTGTGTGTGTGTGTGTGTGTGTGTGCGTGGATTGCTTGGATAGAGATAGGTAGAAAGAGATAGACAGAATAAGAAAGAAAGAAAAAGAGACGAACAAACCGAGAAAGAGAGACAGACAAATCTGTCTGGTTAATGGATTCGCTGAGACGGGTACAGAGCAATGAGGCGGTTGTCCAGACTTGTTTCGTTTCTTCCACGTGACCTGCAAGACTCTATGATCGTGACCCAAATATCGACACTTTGCCATGTTCATTGCTGTTGACGTCTGTAGATACTGGTTTTTGACAGGATAAAAAATTATTGTTATGAATTGTAAATATACCAGTATAACCGTATGTTTTTACTGACTGAGGTGTCTGATGCCATTTCCCGGTATTAACGCCATTGCTAAGATCTCAGAGGTTACCTCAAGTTATGTGTGATCGATGTAAATATGTCACCACGCTGTACCCGTCATTGCGTACCACCGCGTATCTCTTGTTTGTCAGTTAGTAAGTGAAAAGAGGCTCTGGCATCAAGGACCAAGTTTTAGACTTCAAAATTTAACAACAATTTGTACAGTTAAACATACTGGACCATATGTTACATACTGGACCATATGTTACATACTGGATCATATGTTACATACTGGACCATATGTTACATGCTGGACCATATGTTACATACTGGACCATATGTTACATACTGGACCATATGTTACATACTGGACCATATGTTACTTACTGGACCATATGTTATACATACAAGTTCCCTTTTACAGTTAAGCACGAAAGACCAAGTTGAACAATTGACCATAAAGGGTCCAGATTTTGACTGAAATATAAAAGGCCAGTTGACAGTTAAGCATGAAAGACCAAACAGATAAAGATTAAGAACCAGTGCACTGGTCTATGACTAAATGTTACAGCTGTTCTTTGGTAACTTTCTTTTGCCGATTTAAGAAAAATGTAATGACATTTGTTTTCCTACGAGCTCTATATAAATTTTAAAAAAAGGCATTCTTAAATGGGCAAAAATTATATACAAGCCTAAAGCCAGGTCCTATCAGTGGCTCAATGACTGTAATCTGCCTTCCTAGGTTATGTCACTACTGTGCATTTATTACGTTCATATAAAATACCACAACCACATTACAACTTTATCACTAGCAATTCTTTCCAAGTGGGTTCCGTGACCCCATTGTGGGGGAAACAAGAGTAGACCCACTGCCTCCCAACAAGCATGTCGTAGGAGTCGATAATTGGGGGCTTCCTTTGAAGCTAGAGTGCGTCTGCTTGAGATGCAAGGAACCAGCAAGCTGCATACGATTAAGTCAGATCTGTTAAATGGATGTGCACGCAATACCCAGGTTCTGGAACAAGACTAATGTCCAAAGGTGGACGAACAACCAGAACTTTCCGCTGGCGTTTACAGCGGGTGAACTCGGACGGAGAAGAAGGAGATTAGCATTTGTTTTATCAATGGTCAACACACACAAGCTCCCATTTGATGACTTCCTATGACGTTTTATGCCTGGACAGTCAGGCGTGAGGCTTCATAGTAGTCTGCCATCATTTGGTCATCGCACAATCACTGTTATCTCTGCAATCATTTGGACATCGCACAATCACTGTTATCTCTGCCATCATTTGGACATCGCACAATCACTGTTATCTCTGCCATTATTTGGACATCGCACAATCACTGTTATCTCTGCCATCATTTGGACATCGCACAATCACTGTTATCTCTGCCATCATTTGGACATCGCACAATCACTGTTATCTCTGCCATCATTTGGACATCGCACAATCACTGTTATCTCTGCCATTACTTGGACATCGCACAATCACTGTTATCTCTGCCATCATTTGGACATCACACAATCACTGTTATCTCTGCCATCACTTGGACATCACACAATCATTGTTATCTCTGCCATCATTTGGACATCGCACAATCATTGTTATCTCTGCCATCACTTGGACATCACACAATCATTGTTATCTCTGCCATCACTTGGACATCGCACAATCATTGTTATCTCTGCCATCATTTGGACATCACACAATCAATGTTATCTCTGCCATCACTTGGACATCACACAATCACTGTAATCTCTGCCATCACTTGGACATCACACAATCACTGTTATCTCTGCCATCACTTGGACATCACACAATCATTGTTATCTCTGCCATCATTTGGACATCACACAATCATTGTTATCTCTGCCATCATTTGGACATCGCACAATCATTGTTATCTCTGCCATCATTCAGACATCACACAATCATTGTTATCTCTCTTTCATTGTTCTTACACCTCGGAAAAATTATGTCCCCTGGCTCCTTATTGTAGTGGCCAAGGATCTCTAGAAAATATTGTAACACAATTATGGAGAAGGTGCAATTGTATGCGCATGTTGAATCCAAGTCTACCCAAACAGCAGGTCTCCAGCTAATTCACATTTATGTTCTGCTGTAAAGTTACCCATACAGTTTTGCACAACTAAGACACACAATGAACAGGCAATGGATTCTGTTTTGTTTATTGAATCTTGCACAACTAAGACACACGATGACCAGGCAATGGATTCTGTTTTGTTCATTGAATCTTGCACAACTAAGGCACACGATGACCAGGCAATGGATTCTGTTTTGTTCATTGAATCTTGCACAACTAAAACACACGATGACCAGGCAATGGATTCTGCTTCGTTCATTGAATCTTGCACAACTAAGACACACGATGAACAGGCAATGGATTCTGTTTTGTTCATTGAATCTTGCACAACTAAGACACACAATGTACAGGCAATGGATTCTGTTTTGTTCATGGAATCTTGCACAACTAAGACACACAATGTACAGGCAATGGATTCTGTTTTGTTCATTGAATCTTGCACAACTAAGACATACAATGACCAGGCAATGGATTCTGTTTTTGTTCATCAAATAAATACAATTTGGATCGCATATTTACTAATATGAGGTCTATCTAAAATTTCAGCTTTAAGTTTATCTATGCTCACTTACGGAGACTTTATGCACACTTAATTAGAGCAGATACCCTGGAGTAATAAAGTGAATCTTATCGGAACTTTTTTTGGGGGGGCCAACACTATGCCAGCGGTGGTAAAAGTGGACACTTACATCCTCCAATGAACGTAAAATTGTGACAACAGAGATGAAATGCCTTAGAAGAGCTGCAGGAGTTTCAAGATAAGACAGGACACGAAATTACGAAATTAGACGAATGCTAGGAATAAAGCCAGTCTTACAGGTCATCAAAGAACAACAATTGAAGTGGTTTGGACACCTAACAAGAATGCCCTGGTACTATCAGCCACAGCGAGCCACACTAAAACGTTACAACGGGTATAGAGCGAGTGGAAGACCTCGGAAAACATAGAGTGATGGCATTAAGAACAGCCTTACAGAAATGATCATTAGTCTTAATAGTGCTCTTGACAGAGCTCATCAACGAACATTACATCTCCCCCTGACACTTCACTGAGGTACAAGGTGCAAGAGAAGAATAAGACACTCTTTGTTCAATGCCTCAAGAAATCGTTTCTGAAAGCCACTCTTTGTATGTAATGGACGCTTTTTCCACCAACGAGAGGCTTGTTGACAATTCTTTTTGTTGCCTGGACTTAACATTCCTCTTTTATCAACCATTGTGTCTTTGTTCCAGTGCTTATAGTTTGCTCTGGTATCCGACAATTATATCAGGCATGTATATTTGGTGAACTTCCTTTGCTGGCCTAGTGAGAAGTTCATGATTTTAAGATCTACATAATCCATTCAGCCATGCTCTGAATGCTTCAGTGTTGTCAGAACTGTGCCTGCTGTAGAAGACTTCTCATTTATTGTACTATGATAAGCAATTTGAATTGAGCCATATTTGTTACTGTTGTGTGTGAGAAAACTTTCAAATATCGTTTAGAGCTGTCAATGAAAAGTCACCACTCATCTGGTGTAACACTTTCAGCCGTTTCGTTTACAAGACCTTCTACAATAGTGAACACATTCACACACACACACACACACACACACACACACACACACACACACACACGCACGCACGCACGCACGCACGCACGCACGCACGCACGCACGCACGCACGCACGCACGCACGCACGCACGCACGCACGCACGCACGCACGCACGCACGCACGCACGCACGCACGCACGCACGCACGCACGCACGCACGCACGCACGCACGCACGCACACACACACACACACACACACACACACACACACACACACACACACACACACACACACACACACACACACACACACACACACACACACACACACACACACACGGTTGTTTTGTTTAGAAAAGACAGTAGGAAAACCGTGCTCTCTGTTGCGACAAAATAGAATAGAGCCTCGTTTCAGCAATCAGTTGTGCCTGTTTCTGTCGATCTTGAAGCCAGACGTTCTGAATATTCCATGGAGCGATAGAAATGCTAGGTTAGATCATTCAGTCCAAGCTGGTCGAAGAGTTCATTAGCTGAACAATGATCTTCGAAATCACTGTCACTTGTTCCACACAACCCTGCTGGCTCGTCTTCTTGCAAGCAGTCCGATATCTGACTGGAAGTTGCAACTGATGTGTCATCTCCGTGTCCAACAATTCCTCCATGAGACTCCAGATCTGACTGGAAGTTGCAACTGATGTGTCATCTCCGTGTCCAACAATTCCTCCATCAGACTCCATATCTGACTGGAAGTTGCAACTGATGTGTCATCTCCGTGTCCAACAATTCCTCCAGCAGATTCAGAATCTGAATATTTCTATTTTTCGTTGATTTCCCCCCATTAATTTTCTTTACGTTGACAGCACATAGATAACAGTAATCGAAGTGCTTCACGGGCTCTCTCCAACCCACTGGAACTGCAAAAATGTATTTTTCTTATGTCAAATCAGTGGCATGTTTTGAATATACTGGTAAATTTCGCATGTAATGTCGATTCAATTTCCTGTATGGAATGAAATGGACAATTTCTTGTTAATAAACTATTCAATTTCGCGTTTAGAACTACTGGACAATGGTGTGTCTAACAATGACTGAATCATTTGGATACTTGGAATGCAGGGTAAAATATTCCATGCAGTTTGCAGCACAAACTCGTGATAATTACAGGCATTTACTGGGAACACTCACCCAAATGATTTGTACAGTGAGAGAAAGGTACGAAGAGAAAGAGAGGGGCGCAGAGAGAGAGAGAGAGAGAGAGAGAGAGAGAGAGAGAGAGAGAGAGAGAGAGAGAGAGAGACAGAGACAGAGAGAGACAGGGAGAGATGGGTAAAACTACTTGTGGACATGATACTGGATAAATGAACCATCCAGCCCGTGAAGAGTGAGCGGCGTGATCGGCCAAGGGTTGAATCCTGAAGTTGCCAAAGTTGTCTCTAGGAATACTTTGCATTCCAGTGAATTAAACACAGTTATTTTTTATATGCTTTCGTGAAATAATCATCTTTATGTGTGTTGTTAATAAACTGCCTACAAGACTGAAGTTTGCCATATATTCATTTAATACCTTAGATCACACATGTCTTCATAACAGCAGATATGTTCATGTTTACATTTTGTTCTCGCTAAATGATTCCTTTTGTTTTTTAAACCTTTTCCAATAAATTTTATTTAACGGTGTTCATTCTGTCTGTTTGTGGTCTTTTGTCTTATTTTTTTTTCTTCTACTTGTTGGCTAACTGTTGTTAATGTTGTATGCCTGTCTGTCTGTCCGTCTATCTATCTGCTTGTATGCCTGTCCGTCTGTCTGCTTGTCAGAGATGGCGAAAAACGGAGTTTCTTTTAGGCAAACCGTGACGAGAGCGACGTTCTACAAAGGACCTGCTACATGATGATGATGATGAACTTGATATTTGTACAAACAGAAACTACCAACTAGTGACTGTCGCATTCCAACAGAAGAGAAGAAGCTAAAGATGGACAGTAGTCAACGGAGAGGTCAGACGCTCCTGTCATGACAGTATGACTGTTAGACCTGAGGTGGATGCATCCTGTCATGACAGTATGACAGTCAGACCTGAGGTGGATGCATCCTGTCACGACAGTATGACAGTCAGACCTGAGGTGGATGCATCCTGTCATGACAGTATACCAGTCAGACCTGAGGTGGATGCATCCTGTCATGACAGTATGACAGTCAGACCTGACGTGGATGCATCCTGTCATGACAGTATACCAGTCAGACCTGAGGTGGATGCATCCTGTCATGACAGTATGACAGTCAGACCTGAGGTGGATGCATCCTGTCATGACAGTATGCCAGTCAGACCTGACGTGGATGCATCCTGTCATGACAGTATACCAGTCAGACCTGAGGTGGATGCCTCCTGTCATGACAGTATCCCAGTCAGACCTGGGGTGGATGCATCATGCAAGACACTATCCCAGTCAGACCTGAGGTGGATGCATCCTGTCATGACAGTATCCCAGTCAGACCTGAGGTGGATGCATCCTGTCATGACAGTATACCAGTCAGACCTGAGGTGGATGCATCCTGTCATGACAGTATGACAGTCAGACCTGAGGTGGATGCATCCTGTCATGACAGTATCCCAGTCAGACCTGAGGTGGATGCATCCTGTCATGACAGTATCCCAGTCAGACCTGAGGTGGATGCATCCTGTCATGACAGTATGCCAGTCAGACCTGACGTGGATGCATCCTCTCATGACAGTATCCCAGTCAGACCTGAGGTGGATGCATCCTGTCATGACAGTATCCCAGTCAGACCTAAGGTGGATGCATCATGTCATGACAGTATGACTGTCAAACCTAAGGTGGATGCATCCTGTCATGACAGTATGACAGTCAGACCTAAGGTGGATGCATCATGTCATGACAGTATGACTGTCAAACCTAAGGTGGATGCATCCTGTCATGACAGTATGACAGTCAGACCTAAGGTGGATGCATCCTGTCATGACAGTATGACAGTCAGACCTGAGGTGGATGTATCCTGTCATGACAGTATGACAGTCAGACCTGAGGTGGATGTATCCTGTCATGACAGTATACCAGTCAGACCTGAGTTGGATGCATCCTGTCATGACAGTATGACAGTCAGATCTAAGGTGGATGCATCCTGTCATGACAGTATACCAGTCAGACCTAAGGTGGATGCATCCTGTCATGACAGTATGACAGTCAGACCTAAGGTGGAAGCATCCTGTCATGACAGTATGACAGTCAGACCTAAGGTGGATGCATCCTGTCATGACAGTATGACAGTCAGACCTAAGGTGGATGCATTCTGTCATGACAGTATGACAGTCAGACCTAAGGTGGATGCATTCTGTCATGACAGTATACCAGTCAGACCTGAGGTGGGTGCATCCTGTCATGACAGTATACCAGTCAGACCTGAGGTGGATGCATCCTGTCATGACAGTATACCAGTCAGACCTGAGGTGGATGCATTCTGTCATGACAGTAATACAGTCAAACCTGAGGTGGATGCATCCTGTCATGACAGTATACCAGTCAGACCTGAGGTGGATGCATCCTGTCATGACAGTATGACAGTCAGACCTAAGGTGGATGCATTTTGTCATGACAGTAAACCAGTCAGACCTGAGGTGGATGTATTATGTCATGACAGTATGACAGTCAGACCTGAGGTGGGTGTATTATGTCATGACAGTATGACAGTCAGACCTGAGCTGGATGCATTCTGTCATGACATGTCACACAGGGTTGGCACAGTATTTCTTCATCCCATTCTGTCATGACATGTCACACAGGGTTGGCACACTATTTCTTCATCCCATTCTGTCATGACATGTCACACAGGGTTGGCACACTATTTCTTCATCCCATTCTGTCATGACAAGTCACACAGGGTTGGCACACTATTTCTTCATCCCATTCTGTCATGACATGTCACACAGGGTTGGCACACTATTTCTTCATCCCATTCTGTCATGACATGCCACACAGGGTTGGCACACTATTTCTTCATCCCATTCTGTCATGACATGTCACACAGGGTTGGCACACTATTTCTTCATCCTATTCTGTCATGACATGCCACACAGGGTTGGCACACTATTTCTTCATCCTATTCTGTCATGACATGTCACACAGGGTTGGCACACTATTTCTTCATCCCATTCTGTCATGACATGTCACACAGGGTTGGCACAGTATTTCTTCATCCTATTCTGTCATGACATGTCACACAGGGTTGGCACACTATTTCTTCATCCCATTCTGTCAAGACATGTCACACAGGGTTGGCACACTATTTCTTCATCTCATTCTGTCAAGACATGTCACACAGGGTTGGAACGCTATTTCTTCATCCCATTCTGTCAAGACATGTCACACAGGGTTGGAACGCTATTTCTTCATCCCATTCTGTCATGACATGTCACACAGGGTTGGCACACTATTTCTTCAGCTCATTCTGTCAAGACATGTCACACAGGGTTGGCACACTATTTCTTTATCCCATTCTGTGGTGTCGATCAGTTCACTCTCATCCCCAGGGCCCTAGAGTGGGGGGGGGGGAGGCACAAGAATAGAACCACTGCTGTCTCAACAGGCAGGTTGTAATAGTCGACTGTGTAGGGGCTTCCTTCGAGTGCATCTGCCTGAGAGACAAGAAACCAACATTCTGCATACAAATATGTCATATCTGTAAAACGGATGTGCATGCACCACTCAGGTTCTGGAAGAAGACTGAAGTCCAGAGGTGGATGAACAACTTTGGGTGGATCAGTAACTTTGGATGGAACAGTAACTTTGGGTGGAACAGTAACTTTGGGTGGAACAGTAACTTTGGTTGGAACAGTAACTTTGGGTGGAACATTAACTTTGGATGGAACAGTAACTTTGGGTGGAACAGTAACTTTGGATGGAACAGTAACTTTGTGTGGAACAGTAACTTTGGGTGGAACAGTAACTTTGGATGGAACAGTAACTTTGGGTGGAACAGTAACTCAAATAAAGTAGACTAACGGCGCTGCTCAGACAAAATTTACCTATTGTATTTTTAGGATCCTCGGCGGTGTTACAGAGTTCGTGCACTGCGCCGAGAACTTTTAGACTCAGGCTTGAGTTGGAAGTAGAACGGAGCACTTATGGGTTACTACCCCTGCGCCAAGATGTTGACCAACTGTAGAAACTTGTAACCCTGTGGTAGGGAAATACACAAGTTCCGGTGGACCAACAGACAAAGAAAAGACGGTGCGTTGGACAGGACACACTTTGATAAAACACCAGAACAATATAACTAGAATGTCCTTGCACTTTGCCCACAGGGGTTTAGGAATAAAGGAAGACCCCCCCCCCCCCCCCCCCACCCCCTCCCCCACAAATATACATGAAGAAGGAACTACAGAGTGACATTATAAAGTTGGGGAGGATATGGGAAGAGCTGTGTGCGATAGCAAAAGATTGAACTACGTGGTGCGAGTTGGTTGAGGGCCTAAGCTCCATTGGAGATTAGAATGGCAGAGGAGGAAGAAATTTCAAGGAGAAGTGGTTAAAAGGACAGAATCAACTAAGGTGTGAGTACCTCATGTGTGACTTTCTGCATTACAGCCCCCCCCCCCCCCCCCCCACCTACCCACCACCCCTCCCCCGTGTCATCACTGGACATGTCTATAGTACGGCTTGAAACCCACAACTGGAATACGGACAGAATTCAGCTCAAACAGTAACATCGAGTGGAACAGTAACTTTGGGTGAATCAGTAACTTTGGGTGGAACAGTAACTTAGGGTGGAACAGTAACTTTAGGTGGAAAAGTAACTGGGTGGAACAGTAACGTCAAGTGGAACATTAATTTTAGGTGGAACAGTAACTTTGGGTGGAACAGTAACGTTGGGTGGCACAGTAACTTCGGGTGGAACAGTATCTTCGTGTGGAACAGTAACTGTAGGTGGAACAGTAACATCGAGTGGAACATTAATTTTGGGTGGAACAGTAACTTTGGGTGGAACAGTAACTTTGGGTGGAACAGCAACTTTGGATGGAACAGTAACTTTGGGTGGAACATTAATTTTGGGTGGAACAGTAACTTTGGGTGGAACAGTAACTTTGGGTGGAACAGTAACTTTGTGTGGAACAGTAACTGTGGGTGGCTCAGTGACATATCCGCAAAGGCAAGAGAAACTGTAGCCCTTTGACAAGTACCTGAGAGAATTCCTGGTCGTGCGTTTGTGGCAACTTCAAAGTCGGGCTCTAGAATGTGACAGGGGCCCTGCAGACATGAAATTGTTCTTGTCATGTTGCTGAAACTAGATACACGATCTCCCTGCTGCACGATAATCGGGTACCTATCGGGTAGCGTTGTTAACAACAGTTGTGTAAATAGGTTTTGTTTTTTCACAAATTTCAGTTGTGGCAATAGGATGTTCGTTTATGGGAGATGTCAGAGTGAGAAGTGGAGCAGCACGTCTTTTTAAGCAATATCATCATCATCAAGAACAGCAGCAGCAACAACAACAATCACAACGATAACAAACCAGTGATGCACCTTCTAACACCATCACCGCCGCACCTCTACCACCACTATACTACCACTACCCTGACCTCTACAATAACCACTACCACCACTTCTACTGCTACCAACACCACTACTACTGCCACAACCAATACTACCACTACCAAAACTACTACTGCCACCACCACCACCACTACCATCACTACTACTGCCACTACCACCACTGCTACCACAACTACCACCACCACTACTACTGCCACCACCACTACTACTGCCACCACCACCACCACCACCACTACCACCACCACTAGTGCCACCACCACCACCACCACTGCCACCACCACTACTACTGCCACCACCACCACTGCCACCACCACCACTGCCACCACCACCACTGCCACCACCACCTACTGCCACCACCACCACTGCCACCACCACCACTGCCACCACCACCACTGCCACCACCACTACTGCCACCACCACTACCACCACCACTACCACCACCACTACCACTACTACTACTACCACCACCACCACCACCACCACCACCTCCACCACCACTACTACTACTACTGCCACCACCACTACTATCTATACTAATACCACCAACACCATTTTACCAGAATAACAACCAAACTATTTCTGTGAAAACTACAAACACCGCCCCCACTTATACAACCACGAGGTGGGGGGGGGTCTCCTTGGCACAGTGGTGGAGCAGTTTGCCCTGCGCTCTGAATGTTATTTTTGACGTAGTTCAGTTCACGAGTGCAATTTTAGCAAAGATCGCTGGGATCGTCGCAGAAACTACGGAGTTTGTGCATTGTGCGAAGCCTCTCGGCAGAAGGCCAGCCGTTTTGCGGCGAGAGACTGAGTCATATGGACTAATACCCTGTGCAATTAAGTCTATCCATTCGACTTTAAGTGTAAATTGACTAACAATAAGTACTGCTACAATCACCACTACCTCTGATGCTGCTGCTGCTGCTACCACTACAATTTCAACGACTACCATTACAACCCTTCCCTTCTCCCACCTCACATTTGGGCCTGACATATTTGCCATAAATCAGTTACAACTTGGTCATCACTATTTAAAGAATAGTGTTTGAGTTGGTAGACTTCACAATCTCACTGACTTCCTCAAAGACCTCAGTGTAAAACATTATTCTCGCTTCAGCCTCGCGTGTCTAAAAGTCTGGCCATGGTCACACATACCGCCATATTGTTTTTCTCCGGCATGAATGTGGGATTTAGAAAACATATGTCAATTTCTTCTTCTTTCATCTGCTATCTCTCCGCGCCAGGTTTCATTTCCACAATTCTGATGTCGCCTAGTTCATGTTTCAGATACATGTACATAATTTCTGGCCACGCTTGGCTGATTTTCTGAAATTGCATTGCAACATTTGGTAGACACTTAGTTTACAAGCAAGCTATCACAAACATGGTAGACTAGACTGTTGGCTTAGAGAGCCGCTATCACAGACATGGTAGACTAGACTGTTGGCTTATAGAGCCGCTATCACAAACATGGTAGACTAGACTGTTGGCTTATAGAGCCGCTATCACAGACATGGTAGACTAGACTGTTGGCTTAGAGAGCCGCTATCACAGACATGGTAGACTAGACTGTTGGCTTATGGAGCCGCTATCACAGAGATGGTAGACTAGACTGTTGGCTTATAGAGCGGCCATCATAAAAAGATGGTAGACTAGACATTGGCAACACATGGACTCTACAATACTGGTCAGGCTTTGTGCTATGGGGAGACATAGACAACACATGGACTCTACAATACTGCCCGGGCTTTGTGCTATGGGGAGACATAGACAACACATGGTCTATACATTACTGGTCAGGCTGTGTGCTATGGGGAGACATAGACAACACATGGACTCTACAATACTGCCCGGGCTTTGTGCTATGGGGAGACATAGACAACACATGGTCTCTACAATACTGCCCGGACTTTGTGCTATGGGGAGACATAGACAACACATGGACTCTACAATACTGCCCAGGCTTTGAGATATGGGAGACATAGACAACACATGGAATCTAAAATACTGCCCGGGCTTTGTGCTATGGGGAGACATAGACAACACATGGAATCTAAAATACTGCCCGGGCTTTGTGCTATGGGGAGAAGGGACTTCATTCCTGGCCCTAATTGGTTTCGGAAACAGCAGGCGGGTTTTGCTAGTCGCACTCGCCATCGCCATGGGCTGTGAGTCATATGCTTCCTCTTAGCACAGTCTAACACTGTCGTCTGGAAACATGGAAATGTTCGAATCATGTTGGTCGTAGTTTGAAGTTCCCTGGCTCTAGACAGAGGACTTCACCACAGAGACAGTGGCTACAAACCATAAAACCATAGCGGTCACTAGCAAACAGGAAAGCAACGGCAAACTACCCGCCTCAAGGAGGTCAAAGTTAATCATAATCTGACACATATGTATTGTTGTGTGTGTGTGTAAAAAACAGACATGACAAATATGTATTGTTGTATGTACGTGAAACACGGACATGACAAATATGTATTGCTGTATGTATGTGAAACACGGACACGACAAATATGTATTGTTGTATACGTGTGAAACACGGACATGACAAATATGTATTGTTGTATACATGTGAAACACGGACATGACAAATATGTATTGTTGTATGTGAAACACGGACATGACAAATATGTATTGTTGTATACGTGTGAAACACGGACATGACAAATATGTATTGTTGTATACGTGTGAAACACGGACATGACAAATGTGTATTGTTGTATGTACGTGAAACACGGACATGACAAATATTTATTGTTGTATGTATGTGAAACACGGACATGACAAATATTTATTGTTGTCTGTATGTGACACACGGACATGACAAATATGTATTGTTGTATGTATGTGAAACACGGACATGACAAATATGTATTGTTGTATGTATGTGAAACACGGACATGACAAATATGTATTGTTGTATGTATGTGAAACACGGACATGACAAATATGTATTGTTGTATGTATGTGACACACGGACATGACAAATATGTATTGTTGTATGTATGTGACACACGGACATGACAAATATGTATTGTTGTATGTATGTGAAACACGGACATGACAAATATGTATTGTTGTATGTGTACGTGACAAAGAATGAAACACGGACATGACAATATGTGTTGTTGTTGTGAAAACACGGACATACGTGTGAAACACGGACATGACAAATGTGTATTGTTGTACGCATGTGAAACACGGACATGACAAATATGTATTGTTGTATGTATTTGAAACACGGACATGACAAATATGTATTGTTGTATGTGAAACACTGACAAGCCGATAAACAAACACGCTGGCAGTGGAATTATGGTTTTCAGACAAACGAAAAGAAGATTATGGATAGAAAGAAGAAGACATTAACATCATGATTTGGTAATGAGGTAGTCTTTCTCTAGAGATAACAGAAGACTCTGGGAAAAACCAGAAACAGGTACCATGTTGTGGTTTTCTATCAAAGGAATAACTGGAAATCTGGCAATCAAAATGGGTCAGCAGCAAACAGAAGACAACAATACAATGTCTGGATGGCTTCATCGAATGACTTGTGCGAGACAAGAACAAGCACTTGATCCGTGTTCCTGGTGATCGTATGGAATTTCATTCTAAAACTGACTACTTTTATCAACAGGCACTAATAAGGAGGTTTGTACACACTACAGCTGTGTGTACGTGCACGGAGCTGAGATTCTCCAAGATTGATCAGGGACTAATAAACAAGTGGTAGGATTATTGGAAGAGCGAAGAGAGCCGCTCTTGATCCCCGTAGATCGATCAATCCTAGAAATCAAGGATTACTACAGTGATAAATTATCCGGGCGGATACAAACATAAGCCGTGAATGTGTCTAGCTCCGCGTCTGAAAGAGTTCGCACCATCTGCCAAATTGGTTTTGTCAACAAGTAATTCATACACTTTTCAACAAGTTAATCTTTGACAAGATGTTCCACAGTACTCCAAGCAGTCGACAAAGATGGCGCTGGTGATTTGTTTGATCTGCCACCTCCCCGAACTGTGTCAAGTACCTGAGGGCCAGGCAAGGAGAGCCGGGTACTACCCGTCTGACCCCTATAGTTTACCTGGATACACCTGTATTGTGATATTTGATCCGTGAGGATGAAGAAGTCATTATACTTTTGCTACTAATGGCCTATGACAGGTGTACGATGTCTTTAAGTCTGGCCGATTGTCAAGTTTTAGTTTTCAATGCTGTCTATTCTACCGCTGGATTTGCCAGATTTATTAAATTTGGAGGCCAAGTCGAGCGAGGAGTAGGT
>CAJHNH020003617.1:35000-60000 GCA_905116865.2 Candidula unifasciata | reverse complement strand
AATCGGTTTTGTAGTTTCCGAGTCTATAGGTAATAAACAAACACACGAACATTGATTTATATATATATATATATATATATATATATATATATATATATATATATATATATATATATATATATATATATATATATATATATATATATATATATATATATATATATATATATATATATAGATTAACAAATAAGACAAAGTAGTTTCTACATATCTAACACTATTTTGTTAGGAAACTTGTGATGTAGAAAATATAGTTCAAGCACTGAAGAAACTGCTGATCAGTAACTAATTCGACTTGAAGAATGTGGCTGCAGTTGGTACCAGTAATGCTTCGGTGATGGTTGTTGTCAATTCAACAATGGCGTTTATGCCAAATTAAAAGGAAGATGTCCCTCTTTAATCCTAATAACTTGCTTTTGTTATTGTTATTCCTTGCAGCTGGCATTATCACATGCCTTATCATAATGCTTATCATGGAATTTTGATTTCCATATTTATGGAATACATATCACTCATTGATGGCGAGAATGACCAGCAAAGCCCGCTCGCGTTATGAAAAGTCTTCACAATTATAGCATGGGTTTTCAGGACTATTGATGTCCACATTTGTGTTTAGAATTTTTCTTCTCAGAAGCTCAGCTCTCATCTTTTTTTTTTGGCAATCATTTCTTCCTTCTTCCTCATTCCCTTACTGTTGTGCCTTTTCTACACAACACAGTCCTTGACATTTTGTTTTCATGAGTCCACCTCAGTATCTGTTTCAGTCATGTCCCGCTTGCACGCAACACATAACTGGTTCTATAAATCATCTGTCAGACAATAGGAATACAATAACTTATATAAAGCAACATTTACATCAATATCTGTGTAACTTCCTCCCTAAGTTCCATCTGGATGTTTCCCGTATGAAATCTAGATATTTCTAGATTATGTTTATTCTATTTCTAGATGTTTACTTTCAAAGACAAGTGGTGACTCTGGTCACTGCCACTAAAGTTCCCGCTCTCTCTCGGTACCACTGTCAAAAGATCTGCCCCTAAATCGCCTGCAGCGGGATCGAATCTGACACCCCGATATAACGAAGCTCGTTCGCAACGCCTAAGGAACAAATGGCGATATTCTGCTGAACAGAAGTCCCCCCAAAAATGGTTAGGGGGGTTTGGGGGGGGGGGGTGAAGGCATAGCAATGCACATATGAAATAGCATTGAAACTCTATAGTTAAGTGGAATCAATGAAACAAAAAAAGTCAAAATTTGGAGGGTAGTCATATTCCCTGTGGCACTATTTGGATGTGAGTCAAGGACTCATTAAAGAACGGTGCTTTTGAGTTAAAATATTATAGAAAGCTTCTGAGATGAACAAGAAGAAAGGAAATAAAGACATCCTTAGAAAGCTGAAAATCAAGAAGGACTAGCTAGTTAAAAAAAATCTTTTCTCGGAAACCTAAATATTTTGGCTATATCTAAAGCCACGACCGATTGGAAAGAACAACAGCTGTATCAGGAAAGATGAGCAGAGGTCGACCAGCAGAATAATGGACACATGATAGAAGCGAAACCTTACATACACAAAATGCAAGAGGATTGGGGAGTTAGTGAAAAACCGTTTCTTTCGTTCAGCGACGTTCTGAATAAAAATCCTGCAACACCATGTTGATACCACATAAATAAACCTCATGAATGTAACTTATGTGTGCAGCGTAATGGAATTTCGTGTATATAGTATACATTTATTTCTTGGATGCAACATAAATACAACTTTTGTATACAAGTGCATCTCGTGTATACGTCATAAATTAAACGCTCATGTAGCTCAATAATATATTTAATCCATGAAACATAAACACAACTTATGTAAATATTATAAGTGTATCTGGTGTATAAAACAACATATTTTATATTTTGGATACAAAATTACCACACTTATGTATACAACATTACCACACTTATGTATACAACATTACCACACTTATGTATACAACATTACCACACTTATGTATACAACATTACCACACTTATGTATACAACATTACCACACTTATGTATACAACATTACCACACTTATGTATACAACATTACCACACTTATGTATACAACATTACCACACTTATGTATACAACATTACCACACTTATGTATACAACATTACCACACTTATGTATACAACATTACCACACTTATGTATACAACATTACCACACTTATGTATACAACATTACCACACTTATGTATACAACATTACCACACTTATGTAAACAACATTACCACACTTATGTATACAACATTACCACACTTATGTATACAACATTACCACACTTATGTATACAACATTACCACACTTATGTATACAACGTCAGTACTTCTCATGAATACAACATAAATAAAACTCATACATGCAACACAAATATATTTCCTAGATGCAACGTAAACACAGCTTATGTATACAAAATAAGTGCATCTTGTGTATACAACATAACTACAACTTGTAATTAGAAAGTAAATGAGCGGTTGCGTACTGCCGGTATGAAGGTCTTGGGTTCAAATCATTTTTTTTTTTTCCTCTGTTAAATTGACATCGACTTAAAGCAAGACGCAATCTTAAACAGATCCCAGGAATTGTTTGGAAAGTAAAGATGGCTGGCAGGATGTCAATCACATAATCCATCAAGCGCCGATTGGTCTGTAAAATATAGAAATATAGACCGTTCCAAAATTCGTGCTCTCCTATTTTCACCGATAATCGCAAAAACTAAATGAATTTGTGTGTGTCGCCTTAAATTTCCCATGTCCTAATGAATTTATAATTTACAACTGCACAGGTGCTGCTGTTTTCCTAAAGCGGCGAATTTCTTTGATTTTTATTTGACTAATAATTTCTGTACCCCTTTTTTAAAATTTAAAAAAAAAAAACATAATATACTGTAACTGACACACGCGTAAAGAATGCTTGGGAATCAATCATATGTGTAGCGATGCGAGGTTTTTTTTTTTTTTTTGGATAGCTAGCATGCATACAATGAAACAAAACTTGTGTTCATCTATCTTAAAGGAGGCTAATGCCGGAGATGACCACCTGAAAGAGAAACACATAAGAAACGGGTGCAATATGATGTTTTGAAAGGTTCCTATCACTCAGTTCACCGAAAGCATGTGGAGGCTTTGAATGGGTGTCGAAGTTTTTGTTCATATACCGCAGATAAGACGAACAGAAAACTAAATGCTTGTTTATATTACAATTCATATCTTACACGGACATGATTAATAACAGGTTACGCGCGAAATTTCAATAACCAACGCTAAACTGTTACTGAGTTAGAAATTTGTTTGTCCAAAAGAAACAATCTAAATTTTTTTGGTCAAGTCTCGACAAGGATCAAATCTGAGTACGACATGACAGTAGGAAAGTTGGAGGGAAGGAGAGGCAGAGGGAGACGTGGAGAAAAGATGCTGGTCAGTTTGACGCAAAGCATGGAGGATCATTCGTATCAGGGTTGATCTTAAGAACCAAAGGATAGAACATTGTGGATACACATGACTACCAATGTCACACAGCATAAACGTTAAGAAAAAGGATGTTCAGAACGGAGCGTTTATGAGAATACATCGGGTGCTGTGGTGGCAGTACTTGTTTTTGTGGGTTATATAGCCTCAGTTTAGTGAAATATTGAACAGAACCTGTGCAATTAACAAGAATGTCGTACAAGGCTTAAGGGTTTGCTAAAATCAGATGTCTTAGGTTGAGCTGTCACAGCCTAGTTGTAAACCATAGCAACGAACCCGCCGCACTTTTAAGGACAAGAGCAGAAAAAAGATGAAAAGAATAAATTGTTAACTCAGCTGAACTCGTAGACTCAAACAAAAGCTAATGACGCAAGGAGCGTCACTGAGCTACAGAAATAGCTAACATCCCCTTGTGTATTGATCCATGCTTGATGTCACAAAGCCTTGTCGTTTATTTTTAACTTCTAACAGATATTTCTGACCTGATCCAATCTCAAACATTTCCTGTCACCGTTTTTGCAAGCTGTCAACTTCAGAAACACTTCTGACCAGCTAAAAATGGGTCTTTCTGCCGAGGATGTAATACTGTGTGTGTATATATGGTCGCGTGTATCTTCATAATGTCTTCTTCGTCTGCCTCCACCTCTACCGAAGGTGATGAAGTTTAAAGAGGGCCAGGGGCGTGATGAAGTTTAAAGAGGGACAGGGAACGTGATGAAGTTTAAAGAGGGACAGGGAACGTGATGAAGTTTAAAGAGGGACAGGGGGCGTGATGAAGTTTAAAGAGGGACAGGGGGCGTGATGAAGTTTAAAGAGGGACAGGAAAAGGTGATGAAGTTCAAAGAGGGACAGGGGAACGTGATGAAGTTTAAAGTGAGACAGGGGGTGTGATGAAGTTTAAAGAGGGACAGGGAACGTGATGAAGAGGGACAGGAAAAGGTGATGAAGTTCAAAGAGGGACAGGGGAACGTGATGAAGTTTAAAGAGAGACAGGGGGTGTGATGAAGTTTAAAGAGAGACAGGGGGTGTGATAAAGTTTAAAGAGAGACAGGGGGCGTGATGAAGTTTGAAGAGAGAAAAGGGGCGTGATGAAGTTTAAAGAGGGACAGGGAACGTGATGAAGTTTAAAGAGAGACAGGGGGCGTGATGAAGTTTAAAGAGAGACAGGGGGTGTGATGAAGTTTAAAGAGGGACAGGGAACGTGATGAAGTTTAAAGAGGGACAGGGGGCGTGATGAAGTTTAAAGATGGACGAGGGGGGGGGGGTGAGAGGTGGCGTCAAACAATACTGAAATTGAGTGCATTGGTATTTGTAATAATCCGGAATTTCACCTATAACAAGTGTGCTTCATATTTGGAACTTCGAATTATCAATCAATCAGTCAGGTGCCGTCTCCACAATGAAGGTTGGATGCAATGGATCTCCAACAAGCCCTGTCTCCTGCCCTTGATATACACTCACTCATACTGCTGTTCGTCCATCTCTTGAGGTTATCCTCCCACTTGTAACGCTGTCTGCCTCTTGCTCGCCTACCTTGTACCTTTCCCTCTAGGATGATCTTTACAATACTGTTATGTCTTTTAATGTGGCCAAAATATTTCACTTGTCTCTTTTTTATTTCACATGGCAACTCTCTTTTCATTCCCAAATTTCTCAGTACCTTCGTATTTGATAGCTTTTGTTTCCATGAAAAACGACCTAATCTTCTGTATATCCACATCTCCAATAAATTGATACGTTTTTCCAGTTGTTTGTTCATTGTTCATGTCTCTGTGCCATACAGTAAGGTTGAGAATACATAACATTTGACAATTCTCATTTTTAATATATTGCTTATTTCACTTGATGTCAGTAACTTGTGCATGTTGTTGAAAATTTGTTCGAATTATAGGCGTGTTTTTTCTCCGTGTTTTTGTTCTTGTGCTGAGGAATATTTTTCTGTTGTGACTTCCTATTTATGATTACATTTTTTAAGAGGTGGGGTGGGGGGGGGGGGGGGTGGCGCCACCTGAGTAAAGTTGTAGGCCACAGGTATAGAAAGAGGAAAGATGGTAACAGCAACAAGAATAACAACAAATATCTTCCATTCTGTCTATATTTCCTCAATTATTTCCGCTCATTACCCTCCCCTGTCCTCCTCACCATCCATGCTGGTGATTAGCAGCCATTTCAATAGATATGAATTTCGTTGCTGTCTCCTAGTCTCTATTTTCTAATGTTTCAGGCTTTGGTTGGTCTAAACATTGGAAACGGGAACCCCGGTAAGCCTCTCGTTCATGCTCGCATGTTGGGCCAAATATGCTATCTGTAAGTACGCATCAAAACAACGTTTTCATTTATTATCTTGGAGCCCAGGTGGATCCTGCATTGAATGTTGAATTGAGAATCGACATCACTCGGGACACTCCCTTAAGTGCTCCGTCCGCATCTTCAGCAGCAAGCAGAGACTTCTAACTCCGATGGCACCAGTGACTGTCTGATTGTATATCCATCTCGCCTTTTCCTTTTGTTGAACGTCAGCCGGATCCTATGGTAACTCTTGCCGGCGCCATTTTCCTTAGACTGTAATGATCTATTTGTGCTCTCGCACTGTTCACAGCCTACATCGGGTCAGGGTCATTACTGATTGATTGTAGTTGTGATAAACCAACAGTAAGCTTGCCACTTGGTCGTCAAGGTATGCTGACTGTTCTAATAGGCTACCGCAGCGACTATGTAAATAAACTGACTTAAAATATCTCACAGTACCTATTGTATAGTCAGCAATTTCGTCTTGTCCCTGTCCGAGAACATCCGGCAATGCATGCAGCAGGAGCAGATCAAGCCTGAGCTTCATGAACTTACGTGGGCCCACCCTCTGAAATTGTCTAGGAGCTCATGGGCCGGAACAATCGTGGACAAGGGATTACTTCTACTGATGATTGGTAGACTCCTGCTGTACATGCTTCCCGGTGGAGTCTCTTCTTACCACTTTGGTGTGGGTGTGTCCAGGGCTGGGGGTGGGTTAAGCCTGGGGATTTGATCCAAGATGATTTATTCACTCGCCGCTGACTATGCAGATAAAGATAACCCTAGCTGCATATCCTTTACTGGACGTTACAGAACCAACCCCGTGTATTTTTGTTGTTATCTTTGTTGTGGTTTTTCTAGGCAAATTTACGTGCAGTAGTTTGCCATTGCTTTGTTAGCTGTCGGCTCTCTATACCAATGTCAAAACTAACTCAAGGCAATCGGATGCCAAAGCGCCTTTAGATGGGATCTGACCCGGTACTCCCGCATTACGAAGCGAGTTCCCAACGCATAATACGCTTAACTGTGACGGTTAGGTTTTTTACTTTTTTCATGGATAGAAAAAAATATAAATAATGTATATGTATATATATATAAAAGGTAAAGTCAGGAGATGTAAACCAGCGTCATTGCACACGGTTATAAACCATAAGTGCTCCGCCACCAGTACGGACAGCTGATAAGAAACTGTCCGCCTGTGTCGCCGTCCACACGTAACTCCGTAGCTGCAGCGACGTTCCTCAATTTACAATTTACCCCACAGATAATAACTGAAATAGGATTTAACTGAAATAGTATTTTAAAAAAGTATTTATAATGCTTAAAAAGATTACTTCAGCACATGAGAAGGAAAAAAAAGAAAAGGGAAAAGGGAAAAAAAATAATCGCTTACAAATTGTCTAGAGCGCTGGAAAGTAATCATTTCCTATTTTCTATGCATCTCGTCTTAGTTCTTCTGTCTGACCTCATCGCCAGAATTTCTGTTGCTAAAGCTGGTTTGTTGCTCTACTATCTTACGCTGGCGAGTCTCCGTGGCGAAGCAGCTAGACGCTCGCCTGCGGATCGGAAGATCGTGGGTTCGTTCCCTGTCGGAGCAGGGCGTTTTCAAAAATTACTTTTGCTCCCAGGTCGACCCAGCCTTGAATGGGTACCAGGTCTAGCCCTGTATGCCCAGGGTTCCTTTAGTTTACTTTTATTATCCTCCATTAGTATCCTGTGTTAGAACTAAGTTACTACCGTTCGGTGAAAGATGTCCTCCTTCTGCATTCTGTTAATAGTAATTGTTAAATCAAGATTGTTACGCCACATCGTAATTTCATCATTTTCAGATGAGCTAAGACTATAAGCTTTCAGAACTGAGGTATCCTTCTATCTTCGGTTACTTTAATTGTTATAATGAAATTGTTACATGACATCTTAATTTCATTTCATTTTGTTTCAGATGAGCGCGGCTACTGCCGTTCGGCGAACGACGGCCTCCCCGCGCTCAGAGAGAATGCGGAATAACTCGTTCTCGGATCACGCCCCTGAATCCTCCAGTTCGCCAGGGTCGGCGCCCAGCTCTCCAGGAACGGGGGGCAGATCCTCACGCGTGTGTTGCTTTTGCTGGTAAGTAGACAACATGTATACCACAGTCTCCACTCTGCCTTTCGTGTTTGTTCCCCCCCCCCTCCCCCCCACTTTGCAGCCTACTAGCTGAGGTTTTAAAAACCCTGAGATAAGACAATTTTAAAACCGCCAAAAAAAAGTTATAACCGAAGTACCTAAGCCTTGATGGAAGTATTTTCCTGTTCATATGTAGTGAGGTTGTCTTTACTTTTCATGTCATCATCAGTTCTCTTTATGTCCAGTGGCACAGGAGGCTTCAGAGAGGACTTTCTATGCTTTCCTGTCCTGTGCAATCTTCAAAGCAGTTTTCCATGTCAAAGATGCCGCGTTCAGGTCACTCTCCATCTTTCGTCTCCATGTTGTTTTTGGGCGCCCCTTCTTTCTCTTTCCCTCTGGTGTCCATGTGAGAGCTATTTTGGCAGGTATATCAGGATTTATTCTCATAACGTGGCCAAGCCATTTCCATCTTCTCTTGGTTATCGTACTGTCTAGAATTTCTTGGTTTGTGACTTAAAGAAGTTTAGTGTTTGAGATTGTATCTGGCCAGAAAAGTTTTATAATTCTACGTAGACATGTATCCTTGAAGGTGGATAGCTTGTGTGCATCCTTTTTTGGTCATTCTCCAGCATTCCGCTCCATCAAGATATACATATGTCCATAAAGATACAAGGTTGATCTCTTACCAAATTTCTTAGTGCGTACAGTAATCATACAGCTGATTGCAAAAATAAATAATTGTATATCTCTTACCAAATCACCAATAGTGACTCCAACAAGAGAATAACCCCAGATAGTTTGTTTGAGAAATCTGCATCAGTTCAAACATCTATAATTTCAATAACTATGACAGTGGTGGGAGTCGCCGTGACGTTGGCGGCTAGACGCCCCACTGCGAATCGGAAGGTCGTTGGTTCGTGTCTGACAGAGCCTGACTTCTTTTTTAAAAGTGACCTTGACTCCCAGGTCGACCTAGCTTCGGGTGGGTACCAGGTGCAGTCCTGGGAGGTATAGGTGGCCGGTGTGATGCTGACCACATCATTCACCATGTGCCGATTTGTTTTTAAAAATATAGGTCTAGCCCTATATTTGGCTGTACCTGTTTTTATAACTGTCCTCTTCCTTATGTTATTACCCGCCTTTCTTGGCAGTAGGAAGTCGAAAAGAGTAGACTAACGGCACTGCCCAGAGTTTTGTCAGGATCCTGCGGAGCTACGGAGCTAGTGCACAGCGCTGAGATTTTCTGGACTCAGGATTGAGTTAAATGAAGAACGGAGCACTTATGAGTTACTACCCGTGTGCCACAATGTTGATCCATTGCTCAAACCTAAACCTAAACCTTCCTAATGGAAGAGCACGATTGCTGACAGGGATTACCTGTCCTTCCAGCTAATATACAGTTTGACTGAGGGACCGGAGGGAATGTTTTATCACGTATTCTCCGTCTCCTTTTCATACGTTTATTTCTTCAACACAGGTGTGTCGGGTTGTGTGGCTTCTCTGTATACTGAGGTTTTGATCTTTCTAATTATGCTTATACATGCTGGGTGGTTGTGTCGCTATATATTCATGGCGTCCGAGAGGGGACTTTACTCTCTTCCACAAAGTAACGAGTTGGGGGTCCCCATTATTTGGGGTCACCATTACACATATCTTGGTACACCCACTCGGCTGATTCGACATGAAAGCCTTCATTTACGAAGAAAGAAAAAAAACGACGATGTGGGTTCGAACTACAAATCTTTGTGTTTGCAAGCAAGCGTTTAGCCACTGCATCCTCGCGGCTTCAAATGTTCTGGAAGGATATACGCACCAGTAGAGTAACGCCCGCGTCTTGCTGATAAACTGTCACCACCACCCTACCCAATCCATTATGTATATAAATGGCCGCATTGTTGGGGGAGGGGGGTGCTTTCATTAAAAAACTACCGTGTTCGGAAAGAAAAGAACCGTTGATTGTACAAAAGCCCATTGTTTCTAGAAAAGACCATTTAGGTGAACAATTGAAGGAGGAATTATCAGTTCTGCATGCAGGCACGGAATGAACCTGTACTAGATAAGTGAACCAGTTGCCTTCACTGAGAGACACCACAGAGAGCTAAGCCACTGGGGATTTCCGTGACCAATGTATCCCGATTGAAAACCGAGTCACTGAAACCGAAGGATACTGCCAGCGATAAAACGGTTGCGTGCATATTCCACTGTTACGACAAGTTAAATTCCAGTCCGTTGTTGTAGTGGTAAAATCGTAGTATAGCGAGTTGTGCTACAGTGCCAGTTTAAACCAACTGATCTCAACGTGATCCACGTGTACAAGAGGCGCCAAGGTAAAGTTTGTTTTCGGGAACGTGCCATATTTTGTGCTCTGTATATGGGAATTCCCAAGGACTCTATTTTCTCTTTGTATCGGTTACATGGTCGACCTTTTTTTGTCGATTCCTACTTGGCTTGTCTACAATTGATTTGCAATCATTTTAGGTCTGAGAGCTAGCTTTCATTTCAGGAATCACTGGCACACTATTGTATAGTCTAGCCCGTTAGCAGGAGCTACAAAACTACACTTCACGATACACAGAGTATAACATAGACCACCGGGCAGCCTCCCACCGCTAGCCAGAGGATTAGTAGACCAAGTCAACTTGTTGGTCACTTTTGTTGTATATAATCGGTAAGCAGCTGTGTCAAATGGTCGAACCATTTCACTTTGTTTTCTAATGAAATCTAGCGCTGCTATTATCACTAACGTGCTTTCCGATCTCATTTTTTAAACCTCGATTCTTCTCGATGTGTTGAGTGCTTTTCTAAGGAATCTTTTATCGATTATAATTTTTAAGTTTTCTTTTCCTCTTATTGTCCAAGTCTGTTGTGTGGGTAGTATTCGCCACGTCAGAAGATCATTATTAAGTAACATGTTCAGTCACAAAGTGAAATCGTAGAGAAGAAACATAGAGCTGATACAATGAATGTTCTTTGCTTCACCGGCTTCTGCGTCTTCATAATTCCTAGGTATCCGGTTCGGTTCTAGCTATCTGCGATTTGGCAGCAAACCACCTGTCTGTTGATTTAGATATTATAGGAACAATCTGGAAAAATACTTTGCCTTGGTAGCATCGGAAGACTGCGGGGCACGCACTGGATTGTCAAAGTACAGGTGACAGAAGTCACATCTAATTCGGACATGTTTAGTTTATCTCGTCAACTGCACACTGCAGAATTACTTCGACTCATAATGAAGCACTGAAATAAACTCCGTGACCTGAAATACATACGTCATATGTTCCATTGTTTCTTCGTCCTTTTCCTCTTCTTCTTCCTTTTCTTCTTCTTCTTTCTTCTTCTTCTTCTTCTTCTTCTTCTTCTTCTTCTTCTTCTTCTTCTTCTTCTTCTTCTTCTTCTTCTTCTTCTTCTTCTTCTTCTTCTTCTTCTTTTTCTTCTTCTTCCTCCTCTTCTTCCTCTTCCTCCGCTTCTTCTTCTCCTCCTCCTCCTTTTCATCCTCAAAATGGCAGTTAGCATGCTCTGTTGCGGCTTTCAGCTGCAGTGTGACACTTGTGCATTTCAGCTTAACACATCCTTTGTCATCTGGATTTGCCTGGGTAGAAATTCAACATCATAGAATTCTTGATAAGCCCATATTAGCTCTATCTCCCACCTCAAGAGCCACCAAGGAGTCTTCATAGTGCTGGTATCCCTTGTCTGACTAACTACCCGACTTGCCTCTTCCCCCCCCCCCCACCCCCCCCCCCGAGCCTCGAGTGGCGCCGACAGCCCGTTGACACTTTCAGCTACAACATTCTCTTCACGCGTAGGTATTTAGTTTTTCTAATTTACTCGTTGCCTCGCACCACACGAGAGAGATCACTTCTTGTTTGTACAGTTACAGTATACTTTCTAGGGGCACTACTCCATCCATACTATCTGCATGCTCATTCCCAAACTCGCCTGAATGGCCCGAGCAAAATATCCGCGTGAGGAAAACCTAACCTCACCCTCCTTAGCATTCTTTGCTAATTCGAGACTATGCCAAGATGTGTGGCTGAGATTTTCTTCTATCATGCGAACGCCGCAGTTACCGCCTCAACCTCCATTCTTATGCTGTATGCGGTTTTTATGCCAAGCTCTCATCCTTCTCGTCCTATCTGATAAATAATAAAAAGCTATCCACTATTTCTGCCGCTGGCCACTAATCTATCAGTGTATATGATCACATCTCCCGGCCTACAGTTGCTCTCTGCCAGCTGTTAAAGCTCTGTGTCTGCATGTCCGACCGTTACCTTTCAACAAATCTCTGTTGTATGTTTGTTTGTTTTAGTATCCAGAAGCCATGAGTTGTTAACCCTTAGGCTCGGTATTATGGACATCGCAACCTTTCGACCTTGATTCCATTGTAAATACCGTAAATCTGGGAGAAATGTGGCTTTTCTGCTTACCCCCGGGAGTGAACCCGGACCACAAGGAGTTCGTCACCCAGTCACCGCGCAATCCGGTTTAGCCAACTACGCTAGAGAGCCGGGCCAGCAAATCTCTAATAAGTCACCTTTTACAACAGGTTAGTTGGTCTGTTCTGCCTCCTCCCTCCCCCTCCCCCTTCTCCACCACACTCACTGGGGCCCCAAACCTACACGAGGAGTTTCCTTTAGTCATTATGTTCATCTCACCACCGTAGAATTAGACTGTACCACATACTGTATGTGTTCTTATTTGTGAAATTTACCGCTGGGAGACATCCATTAAAATCCCTTAACCATCGATCAGGGCCCCAGTTTAGGAAAAACTGCCTCTTTACAATCATGTCGTATAATGCGACTATTTAGGAGTTTCCTTAAATCGGACCCACTGAACAGAAAGGTTTAGATATCGCAGCCTAGATGTAAATCACAATTCTTTATACCAGTTTTTTTCAAAGCTTTCAATTGCAACTTCGGGAGAAAGAATGGGCTAAAACTTGGCTGCCTGTGACTGAAATAACTGGGGTGGGTTTTTTCCCCCCTGTAAAACTGTTAACTCTGAGACATCAAGGAAGGTTATAGAATATTTTACACGAGGCGTCGGGTTAATCAAGACAGAACGGGCGTGATCTGTTGTTTTACTCTTACAGAGCTACTGAAGAGGAGATCGGTGCAGGTATAGATCTGTCTGAAAAGCTGTGATTATAGCCCTCACTATTTACTAATCACTAAAACAGCTACTCGATGTTTGACGTCCTCCTTTAGACCTAGTATCACAACAAACGTTCCCACACCAGCTGTTTGTGTATACACATCACACCCACACGTATAGGCATTTGGCACTAGGTTCACACGTTTATTGCAACACAGGTGGGAGATAAACTCTACACATATATGCTCATATGTCTAATTCCGCCTTGAATAGAAAGGAACACCATCAAAACATACATCTCCAAATGAGCTGATCTACATATACACAGAATCAAACCCACATCATACACACGCACATATACTGTCACAGACAGTCAAATGCTCTTAAAATTTGCTCAGAAAAAAAAAGCAACGTACACATACGAGAGCTATAGAGGATATACAGAATCAAATTCACATAATACGCACGCACATACAGACACTCACAAACAGAGATATACATCTGCAAACTCAACCACTGACTCGCTCTCCTCACAGGCGCGTGTCACTCACACGCACACACACACACTATCAGCTCCTTACACCCTGATCGCTTAATTAAAGACTCACACATCCCCTCATCCATTTCTATTCTGACCTCTTCAAGTGAAGATTCCCACATCTCCTCCCCTCCTTCATTCTGATCCAGCAAGAAACCACACATTCTACCGGCTAGCAGTATCGATCCTCACCTCTAGCCATATTCTGGTTCCAGCTTCAACTAGCCTGCCATTCTTTCCCTCTCTTTTCTACTCTCCCACCCAGATATACACATTCGCACTCGCTGGCGTGTGTGGGAGGATGTGGGGAGGCCAAATAATCCCACAGAATTTAATGACCTCCACGAACCGTGTCAAAGACACTTGAAAAAGTCGACACAATTCGACCTCACCAGGTATAAGTTGCACGGGCCAAGTCTGCCAGATCATTTCCAAGCCGTCGAGTTACTTAATAATCTATTCACACCTACACAGAGAGCTTCAGACGAAAACGCTTAGAGGAT
Organism: Candidula unifasciata; assembly: GCA_905116865.2. NCBI lineage: Eukaryota > Metazoa > Mollusca > Gastropoda > Stylommatophora > Geomitridae > Candidula > Candidula unifasciata. Next base: position 45,968 of record CAJHNH020003617.1, on the reverse strand, counting down.
GTTTTAGAATATGAATGCATCACACGGCTAGATAACGCTCGGAGTGCAGTAGTAGTTAGAATACTTTCAAGTCGGTTTTGTGGCCATTCGGTTGAAACTCGAGACTTGTGTAGTTTGAGGTGAGGGTTATAGTGTGTGAAAGAACACGAGGATGGGGGTTAGAGTGTGGTGTAAATGTTAGAGTTATTTGCATATCCTTTACAGGACATTTCAGAACCAATCCCAGCATTTTTTGGCTGCGGTAGTTTTTCTAGGCAAATTTTATGTTGAGTAGTTTGTGATTTCTTCAGCTTTCGGTACCACTGTTAAAACCAACGCAAGACAAATGACCCGCATTTGGGATCGAACCCGGCACCCCGGCATGACGAAGCGCCTTTGCAACGCCTAAGCCACAGACACCGACATGTACTTGTGGATAAAGGTTAGAGTGTGTGCACGCAGTTGTGGAGAATGGTTAGAGTGTGTGCACGCAGTTGTGGAGAATGGTTAGCGTAGCATGCTAACTTGCACTGTCTCTCTGGTCCATCTAGTGTATAGTCTGAAGTACCTGGAGATTCTCACTGAGATATCAGAGCCGCTGAGCTCTATTGTCTGGTGCCGACTGGTTTGAAAAGAAAAAAACTGGACTGAGACCTTTCACCTAGTTTATTCATCTCACGATGTGAAAGATGGTCTGTTCTTTCATTATCAACTGAACATTTAAAGTGGTGTTCTTCACGCAGAGTGGTTTGCATCACTTGATAATACCAAGGCATGAGTATATCACTGATTTTCTGTCTTTGATTTACATGTGTGCGAGATAACGAGCAGGCTGATAGATTAGCTGCTGCCTCTCGTGTCTGGACGGTGAACTCCTATATGATAAAACGTATGTGGTGAATGTTGTGAGGAATTGAATGGACAGTGCAAAAGAGCATATAGGGAATCCATACACTGAAATACTAACTCAACGGGGGCTGAGTAGACGTTTTGGGAGATGTTCAACATTAAAGGGGAAACAGAGGTGTGCATTCGATCAGGTTGAAACTGATACAATTAGCATATCGACGCTTAGTTGGTTACTGTAGAAGGCGACGGAACACTTGTGAATATGACCAGAGTGCAGTTGATGTCAGATTTTGATTCATTCGTTCGTTGTCAATTAAATCTGTTCAACATTATGATGAGGTCATAACTGGGATTTTTGATAGTATTTCTCAAACGTCAGCATGGTCGTTCATTTTTCTTATCTCGAACTCAGCAAGGTCGTTCACTTTTTCTTATCTCGAACTTAGCATCGTTCACTTTTTCTCATCTCGAACTCACCATGGTCGTTCACTTTTCTTATCTCGAACTCAGCATGGTCGTTCACTTTTTCTTATCTCAAACTCAGCATGGTCGTTCACTTTTTCTTATCTCGAACTCAGCAAGGTCGTTCACTTTTTCTTATCTCGAACTTAGCATGAACGTTCACTTTTTCTCATCTCGAACTCAACATGGTCGTTCACTTTTTCTTATCTCGAACTCAGCATGGTCGTTCCCTTTCTTTCATCTCGAACTCAGCATTCTCGTTCACTTTTTCTTATCTCGAACTCAGCATGGTCGTTCACTTTTTCTCATCTCGAACTCAGCATGGTCGTTCACTTTTTTCATCTCGAACTCAGCATTCTCGTTCACTTTTTCTTATCTCGAACTCAGCATGGTCGTTCACTTTTTCTCATCTCGAACTCAGCATGGTCGTTCACTTTTTCTTATCTCGAACTCAGCATTCTCGTTCACTTTTTCTTATCTCGAACTCAGCATGGTCGTTCACTTTTTTCATATCGAACTCAGCATTCTCGTTCACTTTTTCTTATCTCGAACTCAGCACGGTCGTTCACTTTTTCCTATCTCGAACTCAGCATTCCCGTTCACTTTTTCTTATCTCGAACTCAGCATTCTCGTTCACTTTTTCTTATCTCGAACTCAGCATAGTTGTTCACTTTTTCTCATCTCGAACTCAGCATTTTCGTTCACTTTTTCTTATCTCGAACTCAGCATTCTCGTTCACTTTTTCTTATCTCGAACTCAGCATGGTCGTTCTCTTTTTCTTATCTCGAACTCAGCATGGTCGTTTACTTTTTTCATATCGAACTCAGCATTCTCGTTCACTTTTTCTTATCTCGAACTCAGCACGGTCGTTCATTTTTTTTTATCTCGAACTCAGCATAGTTGTTCACTTTTTCTCATCTCGAACTCAGCATTCTCGTTCACTTTTTCCTATCTCGAACTCAGCATTCTCGTTCACTTTTTCTTATCTCGAACTCAGCATGGTCGCTCTATTTTTCTCATCTCGAACTCAGCATGGTCGTTCACTTTTTCTCATCTCGAACTCAGCATGGTCGTTCACTTTTTCTTATCTCGAACTCAGCATTCTCGTTCACTTTTTCTTATCTCGAACTCAGCATTCTCGTTCACTTTTTGTTATTTCGAACTCAGCATGGTCGTTCACTTTTTTTAAATAAAAGATCCAGTGTGATAAACGCATGCACTGATTTGCACTCATGGATTCAGGCGAAATTCATCTTCTACTTCTTCTTCTTAGAGTGCACCAGCTGTAAGCACTGGCGTGACATTCTGTTTGTTTGTCCAATTCTGGATTTTTGCCTCGTTCTAGAATTTGAAATTTGTGTTCATAAAGGTTTTACAGATCTGTATGCAGATTGCTGGTTCTTTGCCTCTTAGACACTTACAGTTGATATGCTTGTTGTGACGACATTGGATCTATTCTGTCTCCCCAAAACGGGGTCCAACACCCTCACTGGAATACAAGTAAGACTGAGAGTACACAATAGACCACAAAATCAAAAGGCTTCTGGCAGTGCATGAGTAAGTATGTGTGTCAGTATACGTGTGAGAACATGTGTCAATGACACGTGTGAGTACATGTGTCAATGACACGTGTGAGTACATGTGTCAGTGCACGTGTGAGTACATGTGTCAGTGCACGTGTGAGTACATGTGTCAGTGCACGTGTGAGTACATGTGTCAGTGCACGTGTGAGTACATGTGTCAGTGCATGTGTGAGTACATGTGTCAATGCATGTGTGAGTACATGTGTCAATGCATGTGTGAGTACATGTGTCAATGCACGTGTGAGTACATGTGTCAATGCACGTGTGAGTACATGTGTCAGTGCACGTGTGAGTACATGTGTCATTGCACGTGTGAGTACATGTGTCAGTGCACGTGTGAGTACATGTGTCAGTGCATGTGTGAGTACATGTGTCAATGCATGTGTGAGTACATGTGTCAATGCATATGTGAGTACATGTGTCAATGCACGTGTGAGTACATGTGTCAGTGCACGTGTGAGTACATGTGTCAGTGCACGTGTGAGTACATGTGTCAGTGCACGTGTGAGTACATGTGTCAGTGCACGTGTGAGTACATGTGTCAATGCACGTGTGAGTACATGTGTCATTGCACGTGTGAGAACATGTGTCTTTGCACGTGTGAGTACATGTGTCATTGCACGTGTGAGAACATGTGTCAGTGCACGTGTGAGTACATGTGTCAGTGCACGTGTGAGTACATGTGTCATTGCACGTGTGAGAACATGTGTCAGTGCACGTGTGAGTACATGTGTCATTGCACGTGTGAGTACATGTGTAAGTGCACGTGTGAGAACATGTGTCAGTGCACGTGTGAGTACATGTGTCAGTGCACGTGTGAGTACATGTGTCAGTGCACGTGTGAGTACATGTGTCAGTGCACGTGTGAGTACATGTGTCAGTGCACGTGTGAGTACATGTGTCAGTGCACGTGTGAGTACATGTGTCAGTGCACGTGTGAGTACATGTGTCAGTGCACGTGTGAGTACATGTGTCAGTGCACGTGTGAGTACATGTGTCAGTGCAATTGAGAGAACATGTGTCATTGCACGTGTGAGTACATGTGTCATTGCACGTGTGAGTACATGTGTCAATGCACGTGTGAGTACATGTGTCATTGCACGTGTGAGTACATGTGTCAATGCACGTGTGAGTACATGTGTCAGTGCACGTGTGAGTACATGTGTCAGTGCACGTGTGAGTACATGTGTCAGTGCACGTTGTGTGAGTACATGTGTCAGTGCATGTGTGAGTTACATGTGTCAGTGCACGTGTGAGTACATGTGTCAGTGCACGTGTGAGTACATGTGTCAGTGCACGTGTGAGTACATGTGTCAGTGCAAGTGTGAGAACATGTGTCATTGCACGTGTGAGTACATGTGTCATTGCACGTGTGAGTACATGTGTCAGTGCACGTGTGAGTACATGTGTCATTGCACGTGTGAGTACATGTGTCATTGCACGTGTGAGTACATGTGTCAGTGCACGTGTGAGTACATGTGTCAGTGCACGTGTGAGTACATGTGTCAGTGCACGTGTGAGTACATGTGTCAGTGCACGTGTGAGTACATGTGTCAGTGCACGTGTGAGTACATGTGTCAGTGCACGTGTGAGTACATGTGTCAGTGCACGTGTGAGTACATGTGTCAGTGCACGTGTGAGTACATGTGTCAGTGCACGTGTGAGTACATGTGTCAGTGCATGTGTGAGTACATGTGTCAGTGCACGTGTGAGTACATGTGTCAGTGCAAGTGTGAGAACATGTGTCAGTGCAAGTGTGAGTACATGTGTCATTGCACGTGTGAGTACATGTGTCAATGCACGTGTGAGTACATGTGTCATTGCACGTGTGAGTACATGTGTCAATGCACGTGTGAGTACATGTGTCATTGCACGTGTGAGTACATGTGTCAGTGCACGTGTGAGTACATGTGTCAGTGCACGTGTGAGTACATGTGTCAGTGCATGTGTGAGTACATGTGTCAGTGCACGTGTGTGAGTACATGTGTCAGTGCACGTGTGAGTACATGTGTCAGTGCACGTGTGAGTACATGTGTCAGTGCACGTGTGAGTACATGTGTCAGTGCACGTGTGAGTACATGTGTCAGTGCACGTGTGAGTACATGTGTCAGTGCACGTGTGAGTACATGTGTCAGTGCACGTGTGAGTACATGTGTCAGTGCACGTGTGAGTACATGTGGCAGTGCACGTGTGAGTACATGTATCAGTGCACGTGTGAGTACATGTGTCAGTGCATGTGTGAGTACATGTGTCAATGCACGTGTGAGTACATGTGTCAGTGCATGTGTGAGTACATGTGTCAGTGCACGTGTGAGTACATGTGTCAGTGCACGTGTGAGTACATGTGTCATTGCACGTGTGAGTACATGTGTCAGTGCACGTGTGAGTACATGTGTCAGTGCACGTGTGAGTACATGTGTCAGTGCACGTGTGAGTACATGTGTCAGTGCACGTGTGAGTACATGTGTCAGTGCACGTGTGAGTACATGTGTCAGTTGCACGTGTGAGTACATGTGTCAGTGCACGTGTGAGTACATGTGTCAGTGCACGTGTGAGTACATGTGTCAGTGCACGTGTGAGTACATGTGTCAGTGCACGTGTGAGTACATGTGTCAGTGCACGTGTGAGTACATGTGTCAGTGCACGTGTGAGTACATGTGTCAGTGCACGTGTGAGTACATGTGTCAATGCACGTGTGAGTACATGTGTCATTGCACGTGTGAGAACATGTGTCAGTGCAAGTGTGAGTACATGTGTCTTTGCACGTGTGAGAACATGTGTCAGTGCAAGTGTGAGTACATGTGTCATTGCACGTGTGAGAACATGTGTCAGTGCAAGTGTGAGTACATGTGTCTTTGCACGTGTGAGAACATGTGTCAGTGCAAGTGTGAGTACATGTGTCTTTGCAAGTGTGAGTACATGTGTCTTTGCAAGTGTGAGAACATGTGTCAGTGCACGTGTGAGTACATGTGTCTTTGCAAGTGTGAGAACATGTGTCATTGCACGTGTGAGTACATGTGTCATTGCACGTGTGAGTACATGTGTCAATGCACGTGTGAGTACATGTGTCAATGCACGTGTGAGTACATGTGTCAATGCACGTGTGTGTACATGTGTCAATGCACGTGTGAGTACATGTGTCAATGCACGTGTGAGTACATGTGTCAGTGCATGTACAAGGGCTCCTTGTCAGAACAAGGTAAACATTTTCTTTTGTCTCAACTGGCAAAGAAGCTGATGAACACCAAAGGCCATATATCAGCATTATCATGTAGCAGGTCCTTTGCAGAACGTCGCTCTCTTCACGGTTTGCCTGACAACAATTTATTTTGCGCCATCTCTTCTGTCTACTGTACATTCACATCCAAAAGTATTTCATCTCTTCTTTGTCGATGGTATTCTGAGAATCTTTGCAAAGCATATCAGCCCAAAAGCTAGTTATCTATTTATTTTTTTATTTTATTTTTTCTTTAAGGGCTTCTTATTGTTTTAGATAAGATGCGTGCCCTCACAGTTGTAACTTTGATTTCCTTGCTCGTACTCAGCCATCATCTTTCATCTTTGTATTGCCATGGCCATCCTACTTGTGACTTCTGATGAACAGTCTCCATTACTGTTTATTACAGAGTTTAGATATTCAAAGTCTGACCCCATGACCCACTGAGTGTCAATTGGTTTTTACTACAAAATTCGGGAATAACTCCATATGTCTGGTGTTGATGCTGATTTGAACCGACGACCATCGGACCACGGCGACTCAGCAAGTGTAAAACAGTGCCATGTGTGTTCTTGTTGCCGTTGTTACTCTGCCCCCCCCCCTCCCCCCTCCCACCCTCTTACATCCTCTAATTATGCGAAAAAGCGCAGGTAAAAGTGAAAGACCCGTTTGCCCGCTTTCACTTGTGTTGGACATATAGAGCTAGACCTATATTATATAGGCCAGTCGGCACTTGGCTGATGATGTGGCCAGCATCACGCTGGCCGCCTTTACCTTCCATAGTGTGTACCTGGAACCTACTCAGATTTGTGTCGAATTAAGAGCCAAGGTCAATAATGAAAAAAAAAATGTCTGGCTACGATAAAACCCGAACCCATGATCTTTCAATCTTCAGGCAAACTCTTAGCCGCTACCAACGACAGTTCTTCAAAGATGCCCATACAGGCTAGAGAGTACAGTATAGTCGATGGATGATCGATCGATCTCTGCGCGTCATCAATGCGCGCTGACCACGGGGCAATGCCACTATGAGATCGGAATTTGCACTGCAAAAATTCCCTCTTTCTCTGCCATGGCCGTGTGATGTTGAGGCGCGGTAATTCTAATTTGTCTGCTCAGGGAATGAATGTAGGCCGGAGACTGACAACAAATTTGTCTGTCTTCACTCTGTTGTTTGCTATGCATGCTTTGTCTTCCAAATTGTGTTTGGTCATTGCTGTGAACATGTAACCAGACTTGTCGCTTAAGTCTGTTTTTTCTCCTCCTTCGCACACTTTCAGACATTACCCACTAGTGCCATTCATCATCATCAGGTGCCTTGCTGACTGGCGTGGGCGATCATGTCTCTCCATAATCTGCGATCTCCTGCAGCATGTATCAGTTCGTGTGCAGACACCTCCATGCCATGCAACAAAACCGTCCAGCATCTTCTCTCGTTGTCTTCTTCTATCCCTTTTTCCACAGATCTTTCCAGTGGTCACAACATGTTCTATTTTCCCTCTTCTCATTTTGATGTCTGTGATAAGTTGTCTTCGGGCTCCCGCCTCTTTCAAAACCTCTTGGTTGCATTTTTTGGCTGTCCAAGGTATTATAAGTATTCTTCTGTAAAACCACATCTCTGAGGCCTCTAGAAATTGTTTGGCCTCCCTATCGATTGTCCAGGATTCACATCCATATGTTTAAACTGGATGTGTGTAGCAAGCAAGAATTCTTTTTCTAACTCTCAATGACAAGGATATATTGCACAAGATGTTTTTCATTTTATAAAATGCAGTTTTTGCCTGTCCTATTCTGTTTCTTATCTCAGTTATGCATCTTCCATCTGATGTTATCCATGTGCCCAGATACTTAAATTTCTGTACTTGTCCTAAGATAACACCATCGACTCTTATTACACATTTAGGAATACTTCGTTTCTTTGAAACCACCATTACTTCTGTCTTCCCATTATTCAAACTGGGGCCCATTCTTCCACTTTCTAACACCACAATGTAAATCATTTCCTGTAGTTCTTTCTGACTTGTTGCTATCAAGATTGTGTCATCAGCGTAACGTAAATTGTTTATATTGTGCCCACCAACCAGAATTCCGGGCATATCAGTTAAAGATCTCATTATATTGTCACTGTATATTGAGAAAACAAATCAAGTACCAGTACACATCCTAGTGCCATTGTTATTACTATTTCTGCTATTGATGTTACTATTGTGTTTGCAGCTGTACTATTGTTTCTGCTGCTGCTGCTGCTGCTGCTACTTGCCTTATTGCTGCTTTTGCTGTTACTAATACTTTTGCTTCTTGTTCTGCATCTATTCTCTTAGTTACCTCAGGAAGAGAGAGAGAGAGAGAGAGTGTGTGTGTGTGTTTTATGTGTGCGCGCGAAAGAATCATCATCATCATCATTATCATCATCATCATCACCATCTTAATCATCACAGTCGAGTGCCTTGTCGTGCGAATGAATAATAAGGATTCTTCTGTAAAACAACTTCTTTGGTGCCTCAAGAAATGGTTTGGCTATTTTATTAATTGCCAAGGATAAACAGTCATATGTTAAAGTTGGCTCTATATATCAAGTAATAATTCTTTTTCTTACTTCAAATGAAATAGATTTATTGCACAAAATATTCTTTCTTTTATATAATGCACACAGCATCAAATTCCTACACGTGCACACAGCCTCAAATCATACATGTTTTTATTTATTTATTTATTGTTTTACTACGCATACACACAGACACCTACAATTAACACTCAAGAGCGGCCTCGAGTTTTCATGTCCTCGTTCACACACAGTATCATAACAAACGTTCCGCCACAAGTTGTTTAGCGTACACAGATCACGTTCATCGGTACACGCATGAGCAGTCGCGTCCACACGTTTCTACACGATCTGCCATGAGCAGATGGGCAAATAAAAACCAAAGATGTCTTCTGAGTCAACAGGTAGGCAGAGAATAGAAACATCCACAAGTCTAATGTTTGACACAGACTCAGTAACATACGCATTCATGCATGTACTCGAACAAGCATTCACATGTGTACTCACATGCACATTCACACATATACTCACTCACGCAATCACACATGTATTCACACACGCACTCACACATGTACTCAGACATACATTCACACGTATGCTCACTCACGCACTCACACATATATTCTCACATGCACTGACACATGTACTCAGACGTGCATTCACACATAAACCCATCCAAGCACTCACACATGTACTCAGACATGCACTGACCATGTACTCAAACATGCACTGACACATGTATCAGACGTGCATTCACACATAAACTCACCCAAGCACTGACACATGTACTTAGACGTGCATTCACACATATACTCACCCAAGCACTCACACATGTACTTAAACATTCACTGACGCATCTAATCAGACGTGCATTCACACATATACTCTCTCAAACACTCACTCATGTACTCAAACATGCACTCAGACGTGCATGAAACATGTACCCACACCTGCACTGACGCATGTACCGGGAGGGGGAGGGGGGTGGGGTTAGGGCCAGTTCTAGATATTCTGGGGTCGTTGAAATCTGGGTCGTCGTGTAGTATAGAACATGCGACATCAGAGCTGGTGTTGTTGGAAGGAAGACAATCTCACACCCCTCCGTCGTAGAAGAGTTCGAGAAAATATGAATGAAAGGTCAGTGTGTCAGTGTGGGCCGGGAAACGTGAACAGGACCCAGAATACATAACATAAGCCTTGACTCTTTAGGATCGTGGAGATGTATTGGTGGAAGCAGTAGTACACATTGCCTGCCAACTTTCTGTCTTCCGATTGTTGAACTAGTGTATAATTACGTAATCCTGTCCATTTCTTGTCATTCTAATTTACGTAATCCCCCACCCCCCCCCAAGTCCATTTCTTGTCATCCTACGTTCTTGTCCTTACCCCCCCTTCCCCCCCCCCCCCCCCCCCCCCCCCCCCCCCCCCACGTAACCCATGTCCCACCCCCAACCCTTTTTTTTTCTTTCTTTTTCGACCACCTTCCACCCCGACCCCTTTTTTTTCAATCCATTTTATACAAAAATAATTTAAAATGTTACATAACCCGGTAAACTTCGGAGGAAAGTTCTAGTTGTTTGTCCACTTCTAGACATTGGTATTGTCCTAGAATAATGGCTCTCAAGCTTCCCAGTATGCTTTGGCGACCCCCAAACAATTATTTTCCTTCATAACTTCAAAGAGTATGTGTTTTCCTTCGGTCTTAGGCCACCCCTGTAATAGGTTTGTTCGACCCCTCAGAAAAGGTTCGCGACCGGCAGGTTGAAGACCGCTGTTCTAGAACTTGAGTTTTGTGTTAACATTCGTTTTTTGTTTTTTTTTAGATCCGGCCTATTTGTATGCAGACTGTTGGTTCCTCTCCTCTCTGACAGATGCCCTCTAACTTTGAAGGGAACATCCACTATTAGTCGCCTCTCACTGTCTGCTTATTGGGGTGGGGGTGGGGGGGGGGGAAATTGGTCTATCTCCCCCACCTCACACACAGACACACAGACACACACACACAATGGGACTTCAGAACTCACAGTAGCCCACTGGGATACGATCGTGTGAGGTTGCGAACTATGATCGCCTTTGGTTATCGATGCAGTGGATAGTATCAATTTCCAGCATGGTCGTCCTGTTACCAAAAAACTCGCACCCATACAGCTTCGAACCAAAGATTTTCAAGCCGTAGCCAGACGTCTATTCTGCGCTACCACATCTCGATTTGTAAGCAGGGTTGAAAGTTGGTAAGTGTATTCTTTGACATCTTGTCTGCGCTTCTCTGACATATTATCCCATGACGTTTACAACGTTGGATATGTCAAACTAACCATGAAAACCTTATACAACCT
>CAJHNH020003617.1:0-30000 GCA_905116865.2 Candidula unifasciata | reverse complement strand
GGAACGCCAATGAATTATTCAAGGAATAGATCATCGCAAAATAAATATATATTATGCTGAATACACAACCCTGTTGGTGGCCACGTCGCCTGGTGAACAATGTCACCTTGTCGTTGCTTTCTCAAACGCCTAGCTTATTTATTGTCAAGAAACGAGGAGCTGGCATATTTGTAATGCTGCACAATCACCGATCTAAACACAATAGCTGCTGTTTTCAACTTCTCAACTTCGATAGTTCACGGTTGTTAGAATTTCGTGTGTGTGTGAATTTCATAGGTTGTGGGAATATTGTTGCCGGATATTCGCCATTTTTCGTAGAATTTTTAGTGCAGACGTGTGGTGAAATTTTAATGAAGCGCTAGAAGTGTTTATTAACTGGTTTGTGTCGATTCGGCTGTGCATAACATTGTTATTTATCACATTGACCTAAACACAATTCAAACTATACTAACTTGTACTCTTTGCCTCCAATACTATCGCTTGCTTGGTTGTCATTTATGCTTGTGAAATGTCTCATAGAAAAAAAATCAAACCATACAAATAGTAGAACCAGTAAATTTCACATTATCACAAACACAAATTACATGTGGCAGTTGCGGCTAAAGGGCATTCATCAGGCCACAAACAGGAACGAGGATACAAAAAATTGTGTATCAAATGTCTGGTCCACTAGTTTTGGGAGCTGCTGCGGTGCAGTGGCCAGACTCTCGCCTACGGATTCGAAACTTGTGGGTTGAGGTCCTGACGGAGAGAAACTTTGCTCAAAAATGACTTTGACTCCTAGGTCAACCAAGCATTAATTAGCTACCAGTTAAAGTCCGGGGAAGTAAAAGCGGTCACAAAGTGATATTGACCACATCATATACCCAGTGTCGATACGCCTGAAGGTATAGAAAAGGGTCATTTAGTCTACTATACTTTATTAGCTAGAGCAAAATAAAAGTCTAAAAATATTAAATTCTTTTAGAACCAAGAACTCACCCCGCTTTGGTTAGAGTTGCGTCGCATGCTTTGCTTTTTTGAACTCTTTCTACGCTACCCATCTGGAGCTTTAAGCCACTTTTCTTTTTTTTTTTATTTTTTTTTTTTTTACATGCACTGGCTGTAAACTTCGACGGAAAGTTATGGTTGTTCATCCACTCCTAGGCTTCGGTCTTGTTCTTGTATTTTTTTTTTTCGTCGCGTTTATCGATTGTGAACTCCGCTGGATAGTTCTGTTGTCCATCCACTTGTGGACTTTAATCTCGTTCCAGAACCTGATTTTTGCATACACATCAGTTTTACATCAGATAGAAAGTGCCTTTATTAATACCCATTTTTAAGAAAGGAGACTAGTATAAGTGTGAAAATTATAGAGGAATATCCTTATTATCTACAATTTATACAAGAGACAAAACTGCTGATATAGACAACTTATTTCAGGCGAACAAAAGAAGAAGACTATAATCTACAAGCTATGAGATACTGTCGGTGGTACTGTTAAACAGGCTAAAACCATATGTCGAAGACACATTGGGAGATTACCAAACGGATTTCCGACAGAACAGATCAACAATAGATCAAATATTTTTTTTTACAGCAAATAGCAGATCAAAACTGGGAGTTTAGAAGAGATGTAAATACAATTTTTGTGGATTTTAAAAAGACGTATGATAGTGTACACAGAAACAGTTTATGGGAGGCTATGAAGGACTTTGGAATGCTAAAGAAGTTATTTAAAATGACCAAACTATGTATGGAAGGCATTTGTAATTTAGTAATATGTAAAGGCAGAAATTCCGATTTTTTCAAATAACAACTAAAAGAGATGAAGCCATTTTACAGGTGTTCGAAAACAGAGTCTTACAGGGAATCTTTGGACCCGTCAAAGATGCAAACAGCAGAGAATGGAAAGTGAAAAGCAACAACGAAATTCATAATCTGTTTAAATCACCATTAATCACTGGCATCATGAGACCTAATAGATTGAAATTGTTGGGACATATTGAAAGAATGTCAGATGACAGAGACGTAAAAACTGGATACACATGTGAGATGAATGGTCGTAGACCACGAGGCAGACCAAGAAGACCATGGAGAGATCATGTCTAGACAGACCTGAAAACACTTGGTGTCACCAACTAGAGAAAGAAGGCCAACCAGAGAAATGAATGGAGGTGGGTGATGTCTGCAACAGTGAACCTTGGCTCAGAATGCTGAAAAAGAAAAAGATAAATTTTACAGATATATTTTATTTGTAAGCAGACTTTTGGTTCCTTGCCTCGCAGACATGTATACTACGACTTCGAACAAAACATCCCTAATTAGTGGACTTGTACAACATGCTTGTGACAGTGGGAAGTAGTGGGTCTATTCGACCCCCTTTCCCTCGCCACCCCCTCTCTGCCATGGTGTCCCGGAACTCACACAAGGATGGCTTCTTCTAGAATTTAGGTTGTACATGCAGTTCCGTTTTACAGATCTGGCTAATGTGTACACATACCAGTGGTTCCCCGCCTTTCAGACAGAAGCATTCTGACTTCGAAAGAAACATACCTAATTAATCGCCTCCTACGACATGCACTTTAGGGCGCCGTGGGTCTATTCTTCGTTTCCCCAAAATGGGGTTAAAAAAACCCCACTCTGTTACTTCAGTCCCTTTTGTCCCATATCGCTACCTTTTTGACCCCTTCAGACTACACACGTATCAGTTTAAGTAACGACTTTACACGAAATGTATTGTCACCATTGTAGAAGGCAGGTTGAACTTTCTACTTTATTGATTCGCATCGGATAACCTAGTCTTTGAATTAAGAATTTCTTTTGTTTTGATGGCATCTAAACAATGAAGAAAATTAAAACAGCAAATACAGAAAATATAAACGAAACAAAAAACAAGTTTTATGTCAGAGATATATTGATTGATTAGGTTCCAGATGTGATGTATCCTCCGCTCCCTTTTAAAAAAAATCATTCATGTTAAGTGTTTTATGATATGATTCAGTTCCAAATTATGGGATATTTTTGTTTTCACGACTGCAGCTTCATTGAGTGCTCGTGCCTGAGTTGAATGTCATGTTTCCATCTGCCCCCAGGGCAACATAACTTACACAAACACTTTTTTTTAAACACGCTAACACACCATCTATCTTCTTTTTCTTTCTTCTTCTTCTTCTTCTTCTTCTTCTTCTTCTTCTTCTTCTTCTTCTTCTTCTTCTTCTTCTTCTTCTTCTTCTTCTTCTTCTTCTTCTTCTTCTTCTTCTTCTTCTTCTTCTTCTTCTTCTTCTTCTTCTTCTTCTTCTTCTTCTTCTTCTTCTTCTTCTTCTTCTTCTTCTTCTTCTTCTTCTTCTTCTTCTTCTTCTTCTTCATCTTCTTCTTCTTCTTCTTCTTGGGTACTAGTTACATTAGTTTGTCTCCCGTCGTGTCAATGAATGGATATTGTGTTATGGCGTATTCTCAATTTTTTACCAGTCTATGCAAGAAAGTTCTAATTATACTGTTATTGGGAAAACCCAATGGGTGTGTGTCATGTTGTAAAAGTTCCCTCGTGGGATGCAATTTTCTGTTATTTGAAGCCCAACCCTGACTTCTGCTTTGACATAGATATGATATAGCCATAGATATGGCCTAACGGCTGAAAAGGGTTTCTGGGACCTCTCCACGGGTGATCCTCATCCGCATGGTGGCACTTTGTATCACCGAGTGTTTATCGCTTGTGCGATGCCCTGGTGTCACGTCTATGCAAGAATATTCTAGTTAAACTGTTGTGGTGTTATCTCACTTTGTGACATGTCTATGCAAGACAATTTGAATTATACTGTTTTCGAGGATTCTCTGCATTTTATCCCCGTCTATGCATTGCCATTCTTATTCTACTGTTATGTTTGTCTTTCTGTCTTACTATGTGTAAGAACATTCTAGTTACACTGTTATTGTTTATTCTGAACGATGTCCTGTCTATGCAAGAACATTCTAGTTACACTGTTATTGTTTATTCTGAACGATGTCCTGTCTATGCAAGAACATTCTAGTTACACTGTTATTGTTTATTCTGAACGATGTCCTGTCTATGCAAGAACATTCTAGTTATACAGTTATCAGGTATTTCCAGCATGTGCTCTGTCTTTGCAAGGACATTCGAGCTGTACTGATATCGGGTATTCTAGTCTCTGGCCTAGTTGTTCAATGTCATTCTAGCTATGCTTATAAAAATATACACACATATACATATTAACATATATATAAGCTATATATAAAGGTATTCTCAATATGTGTGCTACATATGCCAGGACATTCTAATTATACTGTTATCATGCTTTTCCTGTGAGTGTGCTATCTATGCGTGAACACCCCGGGTATGCTGTCATCAGGTGTTGTCAGGTTGTGTGCTATCTATGCGTGAACACCCCGGGTATGCTGTCATCAGGTGTTGTCAGGTTGTGTGCTATCTATGCGTGAACACCCCTGGTATGCTATCATCAAGTGTTGTCAGGTTGTGTGCTATCTATGCGTGAACACCCCGGGTATGCTACCATCAAGTGTTGTCAGGTTGTGTGCTATCTATGCGTGAACACCCCTGGTGTGCTGTCATCAAGTGTTGTCAGGTTGTGTGCTATCTATGCGTAAACACCCCGGGTATGCTGTCATCAGGTGTTGTCAGGTTGTGTGCTATCTATGCGTGAACACCCCGGGTATGCTGTCATCAGGTGTTGTCAGGCTGTGTGCTATCTATGCGTGAACACCCCGGGTATGCTGTCATCAAGTGTTGTCAGGTTGTGTGCTATCTATGCATGAACACCCCGGGTATGTAATCATCAAGTGTTGTCAGGCTGTGTGCTATCTATGCGTGAACACCCCGGGTATGCTGTCATCAAGTGTTGTCAGGTTGTGTGCTATCTCTGCGTGAATACCCCGGGTATGCTGTCATCAAGTGTTGTCAGGCTGTGTGCTATCTATGCGTGAACACCCCGGGTATGCTGTCATCAAGTGTTGTCAGGTTGTGTGCTATCTCTGCGTGAATACCCCGGGTATGCTGTCATCAGGTGTTGTCAGGTTGTGTGCTATCTATGCGTGAACACCCCGGGTATGCTGTCATCAGGTGTTGTCAGGCTGTGTGCTATCTATGCGTGAACACCCCGGGTATGCTGTCATCAAGTGTTGTCAGGTTGTGTGCTATCTATGCGTGAACACCCCGGGTATGCTGTCATCAGGTGTTGTCAGGCTGTGTGCTATCTATGCGTGAACACCCCGGGTATGCTGTCATCAAGTGTTGTCAGGTTGTGTGCTATCTATGCATGAACACCCCGGGTATGTAATCATCAAGTGTTGTCAGGCTGTGTGCTATCTATGCGTGAACACCCCGGGTATGCTGTCATCAAGTGTTGTCAGGTTGTGTGCTATCTCTGCGTGAATACCCCGGGTATGCTGTCATCAAGTGTTGTCAGGCTGTGTGCTATCTATGCGTGAACACCCCGGGTATGCTGTCATCAAGTGTTGTCAGGCTGTGTGCTATCTATGCGTGAACACCGCGGGTATGCTGTCATCAAGTGTTGTCAGGTTGTGTGCTATCTATGCGTGAACACCCCGGGTGTGCTATCATTAGGTGTTGTCAGGTTGTGTCCTATCTAAGGCATTTTAGTCATTGTTATTTGCTTATTCTTGGGACATGTGAGCTATACAGATCCCACTTCACAAAATCCCACCATCACTACTTTATCACCAACACCAGTGATGCAGTTACTACAAACTGCTGCTGCTTTTGCTAATGCTGCTGCTGTTACTACTATTACTACTACTACTACTACTACTACTACTACTACTACTACTACTACTACTACTACTACTACTACTACTACTACTACTACTACTACTACTACTACTACTACTACTACTACTACTCCTACTACTACAGATGCTACTACTACTGTGGTTATTCCTGTTGTTACTTTATTAAAACTACTGCTGTTCCTGCTGCATCTACTGCTGTTGCCGCTGCTACTTCTACTACTACTACTACTTTTACTACTACTACTACTACTACTACTACTACTACTGCTGCTGCTGCTGCTTCTACAGATGCTGCTACTGCTATTATTAATACTACTTCTAATTCTGTTACTCCTAGTACTATTACTACTTCGACTACTGCTATTTCTTTTGTACTGCTACTCGAACAATAGTGATTCTATAATATCGTGCGAAGTAGGTTAACCGTACTTTGATACTGTTTCCTTATTCATTTTTATTTCCCAACTGTTAGTCCCTTTTCACAGACTTCTTCCTACTTAAAATCAAAGGAGTGTTTCCCCCTTGTGAATTTGAACGAAGAAGACACAAACAATAGACTGCACAATTTATTTCTTGGCATATTTCGCTGTATCTCGTCAGGTGTATACTACAGTAATAAATGATTAAAATAAAGCAAATATCTGAATCCTAGAAACTGAAACACAAATCCGACTACATTCAAGAACTGTTCCTATTTCTCTACATAGGAGAGTACCATGGGAATTACATTTACACGGTATCCCAATTATTTACTGGGTTTTTCCTGGCCCACAGCTGGCGTCACCTCTAATTTTTAAACTGACAATTCGGGGTTTTCTGTAATTTAATTTTAGGCGTCTAGCTATGGGGAAAACATCATCTGCAACCATGTCGCTTATTGGCTCGCCTGTAGACGACTTCGTCGACCTCAGGGACAGTATTTTTGGTCTGTCTCTTTTGATCGCACGAACACTGCAGGAGTTCTTTTCAGGGTTCTTAATGGCGTGTTATGCTATGCAATATTCCATGGCGCACATAAAGCTAGTCACAATTATAACCCGAAGCTTCCCCTTTAGGGGATGCTGGTTGAACATGACGATTTTGTATTCTAGCAAAGCGCCTAGCTACCTTAGAGGAACATTAGCTTCTGCCTGCAAGGGTTGTGATACTGCTTACTACTGCTACTATTACTACTACTACTACTACTACTACTACTACTATTACTACTACTACTACTACTACTACTACTACTATTACTACTACTACTACTACTACTACTACTACTACTACTACTACTACTACTACTACTACTACTACTACTACTACTACTACTACTACTACTACTACTACTACTTTTTCTACTACTGTTACTGCTGCTGCTACTACTACAACAACAACTACTACTGTTTCTGCTGCTGTACTGCTACTACCAATACTACAACTAATACCAATGTTTATGCTGCTGCTGCTACTACAGCTCAACTACTACTGTTTCTGATGCTGCTGCTACTACTACTATTACAACTACTACTACTGTTTCTGATAGTGCTGTTACTACTACTGCTACAATTACCACTACCGTTGCTGCTGCTGAGGCTTTTACTGCTACTACACCTACTACTGTTTCTGCTGCTGCTTTTGCTGCTACGACTACTACTAATACTACTACTATTACTACTACTACTACTGCTGCTGCAACTTCTACTACTGTTTCTGCTACTGCTACTACCACTGCTACAACTACTACCACTGTTTTTGCTGCCGCTACTGCTACTACTATTATTACTGAACTACTAATACTGTTTCTGTTGCTGCTACTACTACTGTTCCTGTTGTTGCTGATGCTACTACTACTACTACTACTACTACTACTACTACTACTACTACTACTACTACTACTACTACTACTACTATTACTACTACTACTACTACTACTACTACTACTACTACAACTACTACTGTTTCTGCTGCCATTGCTGCTGCTGCTGCTACTACTACTATGCTGCTGCTTCTACTACTATTACTACTACTATTACTATTATTACTGTTTCTTCTGCTGCTACTACTACTACTACTACTACTACTACTACTACTACTACTACTACTCTACTACTACTACTACTACTACTACTACTACTACTATTACTACTTCTACTTCTACTACTGTTTCTGCTGCTGCTACTACTACTACTGTTTCTGCAGATGCTGCTGCTACTACTACTGTTTCTGATGCTACTACTACTACTACTGAAAATACTACTGTTTTTGCTGCCGCAGTTGCTGCTACTATTACTACTACTACAACTACTACTCTTTCTGCTGCCATGGCTGCTGTTACTATTACTACTACCATGCTGAAGCTGGTACTACTACTACTACTACTACTACTACTACTACTACTACTACTACTACTACTACTACTACTACTACTACTACTACTACTACTACTACAACTATTGTTTCTGCTGCCGATACTGCTACTACTACAACTACTACTCTTTCTGCTGCCATTGCTGCTGTTGCTGCTACTACTACCATGCTGAAGCTGGTACTACTACTACTACTACTACTACTACTACTACTACTACTACTACTACTACTACTACTACTACTACTACTACTACTACTACTACTATTGTTTCTGCTGCTGATACTACTACTACTACAACTACTATTGTTTCTGCTGCTGATACTACTACTACTACAACTACTATTGTTTCTGCTGCTGATACTGCTACTACTATTACTACTATTGTTTCTGTTGCTGATACTGCTACTACTACAACTACTACTTTTTCTGCTGCTGCTACTGCAACAACTATACTTCTGTTTCTGTTGATGCTGCTGCTGATACTGCTACTACTACTGCAACTACTTTGGTTCTGCTTCTGCTGCTAAAAATACTGTGGTAGAAATGTGCACAACGAAAGGAAATGAAAAGACAAATCTTACATAAACCAACGCAGAATTTAAAAAAGTCCATCTATAGAATATGTATAAAACAAATATGTAGCTTAAAGCAGGACTAAGAAGAGGTTATACTGAGATTAACGCAGGAACTAAAAAGAGACTGTACAGATCTTAATGCATGAGTTAAAAAGAGATAAACGTTCCTATACAGACAAGTTAGTACCAGGTTAAAAGAAATCAGTGAATAAACATGGCCTACAAACATTTTGGAAAGATGACTACCCCAGAGCAGAAGAAGACATGAAAAGATAGGAAATAATACTTCATGGATCTACTAACTTGTCCGAACCCGTCTCTACTTACTACTATGCTGAATCTTTGCTACAAACTTCTCCTTGTTAATCAAATTATAACAACCCAGTTTTTGGCTCACTTTGAAATTACTTCCTTGACATCCCTAACCCTGTTACAGGGATTTTAAATCTTGATAGTTCCTGGGAGAGTAAGCAACTTTGTAAGCGAGTCGTTTCACTCATAATTGCATCCTTTGGGAGGATCCGGCGACGTTTAAATCGAGTGTTTGCCATGTAATTTCGTTTAGTTGGCCAATTTCAGTCTGAGACCACCTGGTTATGTTAACTATGGAAAAACTAATTGTGTACTTTTCGGAGAACAAACAGAGGCGTATTATTTGTGGGAAGCCATTGAAAACCTGTATTGTTGGATCAGTGAATCAGGCGATGTCGAGTGTGACTAGCAAGACCCGCCCGTGTCAAGAAAAGTTTTCCACAATGAAAGCATGGGATTTCAGGACTATTTTTGTCAATATCTGTGTTTTATCCGTTTCTTTTCAGACGCTCAGCTCTCATCCTTTCTGCAATTATTTCTTCCTTCAGTCTCATTCCCTTCCTGATATGCCCTTTCTACACAACACGGTCCATGGCATTTTGTTCCCATAAGGCCGCCTCAATATCTGTATCATTCATGTCCCGCTTGCACACATCTTTGTATCGTAGTAGAGGTCGGCCTCGACATCTTCTTTCTGTCTTTAATTCACCATAAAGGATGTCCTTAAGGACTCTGCCATCCTCAATTCTCCAGGTGTAACCCAGCCACCTGAGCCTTCGTAGACTGAGCATGGAAAAAGACTGTTGTAGTACCTGCTCTTTCCAATACCTCAGTGTTTGTGATTTTGTCCTGCCACTTAATGCCAAGTATTCTTCTTAGGCATCGCACGTGAAAGCTATTTAGCCGTCTCTCCTGGTGCAAATAGGTTGACCATGGCCAAACTTTAGTTACAGGCCTAGCTACTGACGTCATCAGCGGGACGTGACGTCATCGCCGCTGGCTAACGTTATGTTACTTTTTCACTCAGACAGTACCTGTTTTTTTGTGTGTGTTCCCGGCCGTCCCCTGAGTACTAGCCCACAAAAAGTATAGCAGTAAGCTCATGGCTATTCAACAGTCAGCCCGCGGACCAAATTTGGCCCGCTGAGGCCTAGCGAGTGGCCCGCGGATCACTGCTGGTTGCGATGAAAAAATGGTTTTTCTAAGCTGGGACTCGAACTGCTGGCCCATAACGATCCCTAATTTTACAATGTTGGCTTCTGAGTTAACCTAAATTGACTTAGTTGAACAGCCCTGGATTTAGGTATTGACAATAAGACATAGAAACAAAGCACAGCAGAAACTAATCACATATTCACAATATGACATAGAAACAGAAAGCACCAAAGAAACTACTGACATATTCACAATATGACATAGAAACAGAAAGCACAACAGAAACTACTCACATATTCACAATATGACATAGAAACAGAAAGCACAACAGAAACTACTCACATATTCACAATATGACATAGAAACAGAAAGCACAACAGAAACTACTCACATATTCACAATATGACATAGAAACAAAAAGCACAACAGAAACTACTTACCATGTAGCTGTCCAAATTGAAGTTACATAATCCGTGAAATCCATTACTGGGTGAATTTGGTCAGTTTTATTTTCTTCGATGATTTACCCAGCAAGGATGCGTCGGTTTTTATTTTTCAATAATTTACTTTTTACATTAACAAAATGCCACCATCTAAGGATGGCTTCAATAAAATCTGCTGTTTCATTACTGCCTACTAGACGCAGAGCAGCAACATTGTATTCATTAAAAATTGCCAAAGCAAGAGGAACATTCTGTCTGTCCATGCTGGAGGGATAGATGGCTTTGTGGGAAAGTTTAGGTTCCAGTTTTGCAATATTCTTTTGCTCACTATAATACAGTTTCTTTAAATGAGAAAAGTTAGCTTCTGCAGCTCTATCAGTATCACAGGCGTTTAGCATTTGTCCAGTTATTAAAGGATAAGTAAATGTCTGGTTTGTGTCCTTCTGGTTGATCCAGTTCCTCCACATACATTTTAGCAAGTGCGCAGAATCATGCAGTAAAAATATTTTTTTATTAGCAAAATCTGGGTTCTCAATAAAAGTTTGGCTTTGTTTTAGGAGATCACTGTAAACTCTGCGATTGACAGCACTATTATCTGCAATTACAGCAACTACTGTGAAACCACACTCCTGTACAAAGTGGATACAGTGGAGTAATTTCAAACGTAGATCCTGAGATGTCATTCTGTTCACAGGTGAAAGTTCTATAATTTCCTGGTAGCTTCCAAAAACTGAAGATATGAGGAAAGCCTGCACTGTTGTTGCTGCTTCTTTTGCATTGTCTGCATTGCCAAATATTTTGCCCCCAGAGTAAGTAATTGCAGATTTAACATATATTCACCTGTGCATGCACTCTTCAAATACTTCCTGCTTCTTCCAGCTAAATCTGTAGAACCTATTTCTGGCTTTGATAAAAAGGACTGATATAGGTAATGACATGGAAGCTCCATCTGGAAAAAGTGACCTAGTTGGATATCTTGGAAATCTGCATCGTTTTTTTGAATAGCGACGGATTTCCTTTTTTTTGCGAGAGGCTGGTACTTTCACCGATAAAAAGGATATCTGGATGCATCTTTTTTGAAAGCGGGATTCTTTTCTGATATATGCTCTGTATATTTATTAGACCCAATAATATCTGACGTACGAAAATGTTTCACACATACTACACTGGTTTTTCCAGGAGTCCAATTTTTCCGTGGAATATGTTTCAGCCATTTGTCTCTTAAAAGAGAATTCGAAGGGAATCTGAAGCAACTTACATATCCACTAGAAAGGTCATTAGTTGAACGACACTCGGGTACAGAACATTTCGCAGGCATATTTCCTCGAAAACCAACACACTGACGATAAATCCAACGTAAATTGCAGAAATTGCTTACTAAATCTACTCCCTGAAATACCGCTTATAGGTGAATCAGACGTGAGAATTGAACCACATTAAAAACTTTCACAAGAAAAATAAAACTGAACACACACTGATACATCCATTTTGTTTGCCTCAGGAAGTGACGTCACCACTGGAGATTCCTGGCCTGTAACTAAAGTTTGGCCATGGGTTGGCCAAGTTTCACTGCCATATAGCAGAGTACTGAGAAAACAAGCCTGATAGACAAGAGTTTTTGTTTTAATTGTGAGCTTTCTGTTCTCCCAAACTCTCGCTGTCTCTCGATTTGTTTCCGAGTTGATTAAGGCCAGGGATGAAGTTCCTCCTCTCCATAGCACAAAGCTTGGGCAGTATTATAGAGACCATATGTTGCCCATGCATAATGATCCCTCCCTCGACCTGCCTTGTTTACTCCAGAGAAAAGGTAAAACCAGTACGTTTGGAACGAGGTTGGTTGCAGAAGCTGCCGGATCCAGAAGAGCAGTGCTCTATCTGTCCGCCTGTCAGAGCTTCCCCCCTAGACCAGCTGCCAGCTTAGGCGAAGAGCCTGGTCTGCGCTGCCACAACACACAGTTGTAAACGTCCTATAAACCCCGTTTTGCCTTTAGATTGGGTTACATTAGGATCCCTGACAACAGCCAGGATGGGGCTTTAAAAACAAATGTCTGACACCGGGGACGAAATTTCACTAATTTGCGTAAAGGTACATAGTGTGCTTTTATCTGAAATCGACTGCGGTCATATTTATATATTACACAACACCCAAATAGAATTAATTTCTTTGATCTCGACAAATTCAAATTGCATTGAACGACAAAGGCACAAAATTAGCGGGATCAATTACTGGAAATCAAACTGAGATGACAAATCCCTTTCCGAAATCTATCTCTATCTTCTTTTACCCCACCAGGACATCACACAAGCGATAAACACCCGTTGACACAAAGTGCTACCATGTGGATGAGGATCGCCCGTGGAGAGAACCCAGAAACCGCGTTCAGCCATTAGGCTATATTTATGGCCGGGCTATATTGCGGCCCCTGGCAAGAGCCCGAGTAGGGCTTCAAATAACGAAAAATTGCATCTCACAAGGGGATGACTAGATATTCTCCGACATAATTTCCCTTGCGAATACGGCACCATAATTACCCTTGCATTAAAAAGTTCTATAATTTAGTTTACATCAAGGCACCGTAATATTGCTTGCAAATATAGCACTAAAATTTACCAGGCAAATATGGCACCATAATTTCCCCCACAAATTTGGTACCATAATTTGCATTACAAACATAGCACCACAATTTCCCTTCCAAATATAGCATCACAATTTTTTTTACAAACATGGCACCATAATTTCCCTTGCAAATATAGCACCATAATTGCCCTTGCAAATATAGCAGTATAATTTCTCTTGCAAATGTAGCAGCACTATAATCTCTCTTACACATATGCACCATAATGTCCCTTCAAACAAAGTATCAAAATTCCCCTGCTAAAATAAGCATTATAAATTCTCTCACAAACATGGTACCAAAATTTGCTTTCTTTTGCTTTCTTTCTTATAATTTATCCTGCAAACATGACATCATATAGCCCCTTGCAAATATAGCTTTATAATTTATCTTGCAAACATTATAATGCTCCTAGCAAATATGGCACTATAGTTTCTCTTGCAAACATAACACCATAATTTCCCGTGTAAGTCAAAAGTAAAGTAACTTTTCCCACGCCTTCTTGGGTATGGCATAAAGGGCTAGACTTATATTTTATATACCAACTGGCACTCGGTGGGTGATATGGTCAGCATCCCTCCGGCCGCCTTAACTTCTCAGGACTATACCTAGCACCCACTCAAGGCCGGGTCGACCTGCGAGCCAAGTTCATTTTTTTTAAAAGTCCGGCTCCGTCAGGATTTGAACCAATGACCTTCCAATCCTTAGGCGAGCCTCTAGCTGCTACACCATGGGGTTACTATTTCCCTTGCAGACAAAGCATTATTCTGTACAAGTCTTACTCGCGATATGATAGCAGTGGTTGGTGCCCTTGCTAGCTTGATACATCGATCAGAGTTCAAACCCTAATCATCACTGACACCCTTGTATGAAGTTTGTCGACCTATTGGGTTCACAGTAGACATATTGGGTTCACAGTCGACATTTTGGGTTCAAGTCCACATATTGGGTTCAAGTTGGCATATTGGGTTCAAGTCGACATTTTGGGTTCACACTCGACATATTGGGTTCACAGTCGACATATTGGGTTCACATCAACATATTGGGTTCAAGTCGACTTATTGGGTTCAAGTCGACATATTGGGTTCACAGTCGACATATTGGGTTCACATTCTGTATGTTCCTTCGGTTTTATCTTGCTTAATTGTTTTAGTATCATGGATCGATGACAAAGTTGGCCTCTCTTATCAGCGTTCGTTTTAAGGTTTCTTTTGTTTCCAGTTTAAGCGGTGATCAGAAATAAATAGAGAACCGCAGAGGCCGTCGAAACAGCATATACAATGAAAAGTTGGTCTTCTCGATGCTTAGTCTACGAAAGTTCATGTTGCTGGGACACACCTGGAGAATGGATAAAGTTCTTGGGGACATCGTCTATGGGGTGCACATTAAGAAGGGAATCAGAATGAAGGAAGAAATGATTGCAGAAAGGATGAGAGCTGAGCATCTGAGAAAAAAAACGTACTAAACACAAATGTTGACAACAACGGTCCTGAAATCTCATGCTATAATTTTGGGAGACTTTTCCTAACATGGGCGGGTCTTACTAGTCATACTCGCCATCGCCGTGGGGTGTGAGTTCCATGCTTCCTCATAGCCCAGTATATATATATATATATATATATATATATATATATATATAACACTATCGTCTGGAAAGACGGAAAGGTGCCTGTCAAGTTAGGATTTATCGATGGGCACAATACAGTAGAACCTACCAAGAAATGTCATTTTTTTTTTTTTTTTTTTTTGCTTCTAAATGAAGATACTATAGTACTAGATGTGGCATTACTGTCAGATTTATGTATAACTGTTGTCATTTTATGCTACCTTTGCTGAGTTAAAATTAGATTGTGTAAATGTATTACATAGTTGCGGGCTCAAGCTGTAAAATGAACTAGGCTAATGAAATCACATTACGAGCGGTATCTAGTTGGTCATGCATCTTAGCACACTTGTCCTGCGGCGAGGCTCTGTCGTGAGTTGGTGGTGACACGATTGATTCCCGGCATGTTAAATATAGCTTGTGTGTGTCCTTCTTTCTGTCTTTTTTCTTACTTCTTTCTATAAATGCCCACCAATACAAGCCTATATGCCGATTAAAACATGATTATTAGGTTTTTTTTTATATCGTCCCATTGAAGTTTTTGTTTGTTGATTCTCTATTCACTTCGCCTCCAGCGTGTGTCCAGTATATCGTCATCTTGTCTGCCTTATTTCTATAGATGCCGGAGGTTGTCGTAATATTTATCTTATTCCTTTGATTTTCTTGGATTCATCCCATTTAATGTTTAGCAATTTCAAAAGAAGATTGTATTTTTATTCCTAAAACTAAAAATATCCTCGCATTCAAGCACCGTAAATTGGGCCTTTCTATAGCCGCTGCCGTGCAGTGTTGCTCACATCCGTCTCTGTCCACACATGATTTACTTTGTAAATATAATAACATTTCAGGGTGCTGACATAGATACAGTGCTGAAGGGTCTGACAAGAGGATGGGGGGGGGGGGAACTGGAAAAAGGGGGGGGGGGCAATGCCTTATCAACAGCCTTATGGGCCCCTAGAGATGGGGGTGGCAGTGCCTTTTTAACAGCCTTATGGGCCCCTAGGCAAATCAGTGTGCTGGTGTCCCTACGACAGCCGCTCACTGGAATGCAATGTAATTGGTCGATACTATTAAACTCGTGTTCCTCTTGTTTTCGGTAAGTTTAACGAAACTAGTATAAATGATAACACGGATTAGATGGGATAGTATGAAATTGCTACGATCTTCTTGAATGGAAAGTCATTTGACATACATATATTAGCATGGGGCTTCTATGCCCCCCCCCCCCCCCCGCACCCCGGTCTGGCAAGTGCCCAGCGTACCCATATGTTCAGATAATTCTGGGAGTCTGGGAGTAGTTCAGCCCCCTTACAAATATTTTTAGCAGTGAGCTCAAAGAGCCTTCATGTGTAATAATAGTTTTTGAGCCTTTGAGGCGTATAAGGTATATAGGGCTAGACCTATATTATATAGACCAAACAGCACTTGGTGAGTGACACGGTCAGCATCACGCTGGCCGCTTTTACTTCACAGGACTGTACCTGGTACCCACTCAAGGCTGGGTCGACCTGGGAGGCAAGATTATTTTTGAAGAAAAAATCATGCCCTTCTCAGTAACTGAACCCACGACCTTGCGACCCTCAGCCGAGTGTCTAGCCGCTAGACCATTGTAGCTCCCATAATAATAATAATGTCTATGTATGCGTGAGTGTGTAAGCGACCGTTTTCGGCTGTATGTATGTGTACAAGCGATTATGTACCTGTGTGTTTATGTGTATGTGTGTGTGTGTGAGTGAGTATGTGTTTGTGTGCGTCGGTGCGAGCGTGTGTGTGCGCGCGCGTGCTTCCTTGTCTGTGTGAGCGTGAGCGTGTGTGTATGTGTCCACCCCCTGATACGAAACTGTTCTGCCAGGTAACGGAAGGAAGAAGGCGTTTTACATTTCCTGTTGCCTCGTTCTTTCGATCATCGTTAAGTGCACAGCCGACTGGTACCGCATGTCTCACCTCTGCCCACCTGTTGCTACATCTTTTCCTGCCCCTACCGAAGGCTGTAAACAATCCTCATTGGTCGTCTTCCCCTACCCCCCCCCCCCACCCTTTTTTCCATTCATCTCCAGTTATCAAATGTTCCAGCTTTCCTCAATGTGTGTATGTGTGAGTGTGTGTGTGGAATGGGTGGGAAAGTGGTGCATGAGTAGGTAAATGACATTCAACCCCCACTAGGACCGCACAGGGGGCGATTAGCACCAGGTGACACAAAGTACCACCACTCGGACGAGAATTCCTCCGCACACAAGTCCCAGAAACGCCGTTCAACTGTTAGGTTATATTAGGGCCCCCGACGGCAACCAGTGTGAGCCTTTAAAGTATTGCACCCAGTGCAGGATTAGGGCTTTTGTTGAGCTGGTTCCTGTCTCTGATGTGTGTGATCAGTTGTCTTTGTGCCTTAGTATTTATGGGAACAAGTAAATCACTATCAGCATAGGGAACACTGCTTGTTGTCAGCCTAGCAATGCAGGGACACCGCTCCAGTGAGGAGTGCCTGAAAATGAGAGTGCTGATCAACTGGCAGGGCAAGGTCCGACAAAAGGGCAGCTGGATGTATCAGATACATACCACCCAACAGAAAACGATCATTAAATCGATCAGAAAACGACCAGCCCAACACAGTGCAGCTACTATATTATGGACAGATCAAAACAAGCCATTACCCTGTGCGTCAGATAGGGCACACCCGATCATACAACCACGTGAACGCAAAATTCTATATAGTCGTATCAGCCATGTGCACTTGTGGAAAGTTGCCTCAGCCAGCAGAACATGTACTCCAGCACTGAATAGAATTGGACACATTAGGGCAAACCTTTTGACAGAAAGAACAACAGTCAAACGTACACTCAATGAACCACTAAATGAACTAAACAGGACAGTGAAATTTGTACGAGAAATAAAATTGCTGATTTACACAACTTATTTCAGGCGAATTAAGGAAGAACAGAAAAAAAAACCAAAACAAAAAAAGACTACTTTAGATGTTGATGCAATATGAACCGTTCTTGTGTTAACTTTCACCTCTTTTGACTCGTTGAAATATTGGTTTGTTTACTACTTGTTAATTACTAAACTGGATGAGGGATAATTTGTGGAATATTTTACAGTAAACCCTCGTTTTGTGCTTGGATAGCTAAAAAGACTGTATCGCAATCGAAAATGAAGAAATAGAAAATGTAACCGATTTCGAATACTTGGGCTCTTTAGTGAACAACAGTGGCGACTGCTCAAAAGAAGTCAGAAAAAGACTTGCATTGGCAATCATCATCAGGTGCCTTGCCGACTAGCGTGGGCGATCATGCCTCTCCATGATCTGCGATCTCTTGCAGCATGTATCACTTCGTGTGCCGACACACCTCTATGCCATGCAACAAGAATGTCAAGCATCTTCTCTCGTTGTTTTACTCTATCCCTCCTTCCACAGATCTTTCCAGTGGTCACAACATGTTGTATTTTCCCTCTTCTCATAATATGGCCGACAAATGATGACTGTCTCCTTCTGATGTCTGTGATAAGTTGTCTTCGGGCTCCCGTCTCTTTCAAAACTTTTTGGTTGCTTTTTTTGGCTGCCCAAGGTATTCTAAGCATTCTCCTATAAAACCACATCTCTGAGGCCTCTAGAAATTGTTTGGCCTTCCTATCGATTGTCCAGGATTCACAGCCATATGTTAAAACTGAATGTATGTAGCAAGCAAGAATTCTTTTTCTAACTCTCAATGACAAGAATATATTGCACAAGATGTTTTTCATTATATAAAATGCAGTTTTTGCCTGTCCTATTCTGTTTCTTACCTCAGTTATGCATCTTCCATCTGATGTTTCCATGTGCCCAGATACTTAAAATTCTGTAATTGTCCTAAAATAACACCATCGACTTTTATTAAACATTTAGGAATAATTCGTTTCTTTGATCCCACCATTACTTCTCTCTTGCCATTATTCAGACTGAGGCCCATTCTTCCACTTTCTAACACCACAATGTCTATCATATCCTGTAGTTCTTTCTGACTTATTGCTATCAGACTGTGTTATCAGCATAACGTAAATTGTTTATATTGTGCCCACCAAGCACAATTCCGGGCATATCAATTAAAGTTCTCATTATATATTCACTGTATATTAAAAACAAATCAAGTGACAGTACACATCCTTGTCGTACGCCCCTCTTTATGCTTTGAAATGTACCTAAACAGTTGTTAATTCCTATAGCTGCTGTTTGCTGCCAATAAATATCCTTTATTATTCGTAGATCTTTATCTTCAATATTTAATTTTTCTAACAGTTTGATTACTTCTTTATGCTTCACACAGTCAAATGCTTTTGTATAGTCTATGAAGCATAAGTACAAATCAGTCTTTACTTCTAAAGCTCTTTCTGACAATGTCCTTATAATGTATAATGCAGTTTTTTGTACCTTTTCCTTTTACAAATCCACATTGTTCACCGCTGATTTCTGGTTTAATTTTGTTTCTTTTTTTCTCATAATTATTCTCAGTAAAATCTTAGTCATGTGACTCATAAGACTTATTGTGCGATGGTCTTCACATTTTAAAGTGCCTTGTGTCTTTGGCAGAGCTATAAATTTGGATTTTAAAAGGTCATTTGGACTATGTTGCAATACATTGGCAATGCAGAGATTAAATAGCATGAAGAACCTATGGCAAAGCACTAATAAATTGGTTAAAGTAAAAATCTTAACATCAAGCATTTTCCCTGTGGCAACCTACGGGTGTGAGTCTTGGACTCTCACTCAGTCACTGAAGAAAAAGATTGGAGCTTTTGAAATGAAATGCTATAGAAAAATTTTTAGAATACCATGGATCAGGAAAAGGAAAAACATCCACATTCTGAACGAGTTAACATCAAGGAGAACTGGCCCATAAACAGAATCCTGTCCCGAAAGTTGAAGTATTTTGGCAACATCAAGCGTCATGGTGGCTTGGAAAAGACGGGGATGGAATGTGCAGTTTGTGGAAGGCGAGGCAGGGGTCGACCACCCCCCAAGGTGGACACAAGACATTGAGGATGCATTGGCACTGAAAAACACATGGGGCCGGAGAGCTGGCTAGAGAAAGAGATACTTTTAGGCGTGCCGTGATGAGAGCGACGTTCTGTAAAGGACTTGCTGATTGATGAGCTAAAAAGAGCAACCCAGATGTTTGAGCCTCAAAGACACCTTATGACAAACATCAGAAAGAGACAGTCATCGTTTTTGGCCATGTTATTAGAAGAGGGAAAGTGGAACATGTTGTGAGCACTGGACAGATCTGTGAAAGGAGACAAAAAGGAAAACAGGGCGAGACGATTCTTGACAACCTTTTGTCATTGCATGAAGGCGTGTCAACGTACGAACTGACACAGGTTGTTGATGGCAGATTGTGAAGATGATCGCCCGCGCAAGTCACATTTGAACATTCAGAGGTTTCCCATTGCTTTCTGACCGGTCAGCTCTTGATACCACTGTAGAAACCAACGCAAGACAAATTGTCCGCAGCTAGGATCGAACTCGGCAACCCGGCATTCCGAAGCGCGTTTGCAACGCTTAAACCGCAGACGTACTGAGTATGTTTTCGATATTATGAAGGTAGGTGGGGGGGGGTGTGAGAAATAGGGTGGGGGCCATCATCAGCTCTAGACCCCCCCCCCCCCCCCCCGCTCCAACCCCATTCTCAACGTTTTGAAAGGTACGGACTGGGGAGCTCCAGAAGCTTTTAAGCCTTCTTTAGATGCGTAATAGTTATGATGATGCTGATGACAATAACAATAATAGTCTGATGAAACAGTAAACAAAAATAATAATATATCTGAATTATTATCAGTAAAAGACCAATCTCAACGCCTTTTATACGTATTGGGAATATAGACTAGACCTATATTTTATGGACAAGGCGGCACTCGCTTTGTGATGCTTTTGTCTGTGTGTTTGTGCGACTTAAGCCAAGTTGAGGCTTATCAGGTTTGACTTTTACCAAAGATCTGCCTAAAAGTCTTTGCTTCTACATTCTCCTCTAGGTGTTTCGGAAATGTGACATTCTCAGGTCATTTCAGACATTGCTTGTGCTTGTTTGTTGGGGTGATACTTCTGTGCAAACTCGCTGACACCTACCCTTGGCTTTGTCTCGGGAGTGGTGAACAAAGATAATGCACTGTGTCTTGACTAGTATTCACTGCTACAAGTTCGTATTACAAACAAAGGTTGTATACCAAGCAGGTTTTCGCGTCTTTACAGAATGTATACCAATTTGAACATATACCAAGGCGAACGCATACTGATGATCCACAGTATAAATTTACAATTAATCGACAAGTTTTATCTTCCGCATAAGTATGGGTTATGATTAGTTTCTGTGTAAGCTTAATCATTTCTCTCTTTTATTATAGAATTTTAACTGAGAAACATTTACCGCCCATTTGATAATTAATCTCCCAACTGCCTGACTGTAGTGATCATGGTGGCGTTCGTTTGCAATGTTCTGAACTTGAGCAGAGTTCTCGAAACATACTGGAGTGATCAAGAAATCAAAAACTCTATACAGAATATCGGTTTTCTACGTATTTATTGTTCGCTGTTTCATGAAGTACGAATTGAGTGATAGTCTCCTAGGAGTTAGGATTGTATGACGATCTCCTAGGAGTTAGGATTGTATGACGATCTCCTTGGAGTTGAGATTGTATAAGAATCTTGCTAGAGTTCGAATTGAGTGATTGTCTCCTTGGAGTTAGGACTGCTTAAGAATCTTGCTGAAGTTAAGACTGTTTGACGGTCTCTTTGGAGTTAGAATTGTATGAGAATCTTGTTGGAGTTAAAACTGTGTGACGATCCTATTGGAGTTAGGATTGTCTAACAATAAGTTAAGAGTTAGGACTTTGATGGATTTGTTGGAGTTGGGATTATGCGACAATCACCTTGGTGTTAAGATTGTATGACAGTCTTTTTGGCTTTAAAATTGTGCAGCAGTTACCTTGCAGTTAAGGTTGTGTGAAAATACCTTGCAGTGTTCAACCGCATGACTAATTCTTCTAGTGTTTGATAGATACGCTTAAAATCAGGCACTGTAATGGATTTATTAACCGTTGTCTACTTGTCTGGCAATCAAAGAGTTGCAAGGAAGACAGAACATACATGAGGCTAAAGGACTGCATGATAGACAACAGACAAAAAAGCATTTCAAGGTAATAGAAGCAGGATAAACATATCACCTACAATACTACAGGGAACCCTTATATCTGTTATCGACGTTGCAACAGTCACTCCTCTCAACCGCTGCACCCGTTCTCTTCTAAATCAAGTCTAGCAGTAGAGAACATTTCTTCAAAGGCTAGACTCCTCACGAGCCTCTTAGAACCAATCGCTGGAGACGTCAATACACTAATGTTTACCTTATCATGATAGTCAAGCGTTCTTGCCTGTCATGTTTCGAATCAGTATAGTTACTCATCAGTGAAGTTTTGCCCTAATCAAGTTTAGCACCTCGAAAATGGTTTTTCATTGAAGCCTTGCGTTAGTCGGATATGTCAAACCAAGATGGCGGATATGTCAACTCTCGTATACCTGCGTTATGTGAATCAGATTTTTTACTAGTCAAGTTTTGTGCAAGTCAAGTTCTGCACTAGTCAAGTTGCGTGCGAGTGGAATCCAAGATAATTCAAGTCTCATTCGAGTCTTATCTCAGTCAAATTATTCAAGTTGCGTGCAAGTCAAGTCTCGAATAATTCGAGTCTCTTTTAACCGAGAGTTGTTTCCGTCAAATTTTTTAATAAGTTTCATAGAAGTCGAGATCAGCGACGCTGAAATTTTACCCTAGAAAGTCTAGTCTCCTATTATCCAGTCTCGGTTCACTCAAGCTAATCACAACTTGGGTCTACTGATAATCCGGTTTATTTGCCATTGTGACTCCACGCACCTGACACATTTGACAATTCAGACACCTGACAGATTTGGCGTCAGTCAATTTATCAAGGTGAAGGTCATTTCAGACATCTGACACATTTAGCGTCTGTCAAGCTTATCAACGTCAGTTCAGACACCTGCCAAATTTGGCGTCAGTCAATTTATCAAGGTAAAGGTCAATTCAGACACCTGACACGTTTGGCGGCCGTCAATTTTGTCAATGTCAGTTTAGACATCTGTGGCATTTAGCATCAGTCAAGTTTATCAACGCCAATTGAGACACTGGTCGCATCTGGCTTCAGTCAAGTACCGTCAGTCTGGAGAGTATCAGTCAAGCTGATTCCTAGTCAAGATTTATCGTGGACCAAGTCTCGTGTCAGCCTATCCGTGTATCACTCAAGGCAGACATGTTCAAGTCAATACGGTATGCTTTAAATGTCGCCCTCTGTTAACTTCACAATATTTCATCTTGCAGTGTACCATTTTGAATTCCAGTGTATCATTGTTACAATAAATGTTACTGCATGTTTGTTTGTTTATTTCTTCAACCTTTGTTTTCTCACGTTTGTTTTTTTTTTTTTTTTTTTCAACTATTGTGTAGTTTCTTTTTCTTCCTTAGTAGGGTTTTTTTTACAAAAAAGTGTAGTATAAAATAAACTTCTTGTTAGACAGACAGACAGACAGACAGACAGACAGACAGACAGACAGACAGACAGACAGACAGACAGACAGACAGACAGACAGACAGACAGACAGACAGACAGACAGACAGACAGACAGACAGACAGACAGACAGACAGACAGACAGACAGACAGACAGACAGACAGATGGACTGCAGACCTTCAAAAAGACGATTACTTTGATATTAGTTATTATTATTACTATGAATGAACCCGAAATGTGTCAAAATTATTTGACGCATTGGTAAATACGTAGCCACGGATGCCCGTTGATCCTGCTTGGGAGTAGTCGGGACAAAGACCTGTTTCAAGAAGTCGATTTTAAGCCCACAGTGTATCCATCTTCTTGTTTATACAACTGTGTACATTCGGTACAGTATTTAAAACCATTTGGTCTCCTTTGTGTGTATGCTTTGTTAAGTTGATCTCCCCACCTTCCTCCACGGAGCAATCTCCTAAGTTCTGACACACCATTCGCTAGTTAAAGGGCTACCGTGGCGCAGTTGCCAGACGTTTTCCAGCTGGCTGAGGGTATAGGGTCAAATTCTGCGCATGTCGTATTTTTTTTTTTTTAAACTGATGATGAGTTATGAGATCTGACCCACATCATGGAACTCGGAACATTCCCATAAGCGCTCTGTCCTCATTTTCAGCAGAAAGCGCAGAGTTTCAATTCTGATAGTACCATTAAATTTGATTGTATGTTTGTCTCACCCTTCCCATGAGTGTCAAATGTCGGCCAGATCGCCTGGTTACACATCGTTGCACCATTCTCTTCAGACTGATGATCTGTTTGTGTCTCCACGCTGTTCACTCGCTCCTCAAGGGCTCTTATAACATTTTGCTAATCATTCATCAATTTACCATCAAGTGATGCAGAACCAGCATTCTGTCTGCTAGCTCATTTCCCAATACACCCGCATCACCCTGATGTCCAAAGGACGCTAACTACATGGGACCTCAGAAATGATGTCTTGCACTCTCTTCGCACTCTACATGGAGCATGCCTGTCTCCATCCTTGTGAACATGCTCTGTGAGTGATTTACAATCACATAATGTGTATCCAGCTGGTTCTCGAGCCAGCGGGAGGCTTCGGTGACCGTCTCTACCTCTATTCTCAAACAAGTGGTTATCGTATCATATGCCAAGCTTTGTTGCAATATGTAACGTGCATTCACTTTCCTATTAACCCTCATTAACTCTTCCTAGAGGGTTTAGCATCCCAGGCCCAAGGGGTAGTAAAGAGAGACTAAAATCGGCGCATCTTGCGTTTACTGGGCTTCTAGGCAGGAACCTATGAACGTAAGATGCGCTCTTAGTGACTCAAAATTAACATCAAAAGCAAAAGTGGCTGTATTTGACCAAGCATCTTTCTCTGGTGGGTAACTGCCCAGACCTCTTGGCAGAAGCACTTCCTTTTCTTAAAAGAAAAGTTTGCAGTTCAACAGCAACAATTTTCTCTTTTTCACATCTCTTAAAGTATTTTATAGAGTGATAACCCTCAAGTCGCCGAGTCTTGAAGGATCTTCACCTGGTTTTGAAAGTGGGATTAAATTACTGGTGGTACCGAAGTTGTTCTGATGCCCTGGTTGATTTGATTTGCAATCTCCTTAAGGTCTTAATTACTCATTTTTGGAAATCGTTTTACATGTGCAGCTATGCGTGGTGATTATATTGATAGCATATCCCTTATACAATGAAAAATTAACAACTCACGCTAGACTAATGCTGGAGATGACTACATGAGAGTGAGACGCATTTGAAATGCCTGCATTCTGATGTTTTGAAAAGTTCCCCTTAGTTACTTTACTCAAGTTACTGTAAGCATGCCAATTGTATGCCTTGAAACGGTGTCTGTTTG
The DNA here is from genome assembly GCA_905116865.2 of Candidula unifasciata. Taxonomy (NCBI): domain Eukaryota; kingdom Metazoa; phylum Mollusca; class Gastropoda; order Stylommatophora; family Geomitridae; genus Candidula; species Candidula unifasciata. The sequence continues at coordinate 4,756 of CAJHNH020003617.1, read as the reverse complement.
TTTCATATACCGCATTCAAGGCAAAATGAAAAATTAGATGTTTACATTTATAATAAGGTTTACAGTGACATGATTATTAACAGGTTGCCTGCCAAATTTCAGCAACTTAGACCGAACGGTTGCTGAGTGACAGATTTTTTTAAATTGGGCACGACATCTGAAACGGATTGTAGCATTGTTTGCGATGTACGTTAATGACATGAAAATGGTCTCTGTTTTCTTCAATTTTTAATCTAGATTTTGATTCGTCAGCTGTCGGTCGTCTATTGATTTTCTCCAAGGATGCGAGTTCATTGAGAAATGGAGCTGGCTTTACCATGGCGACGCTGAACTGGTTCTATTTATATGTAACTAAACAGCGTCTATGAGGCAGGAGTAGGCATTCAGTGAAATTAATCATAAGTGAAGTTTAGAGTTAATGCAGTGACAGTTAGAGAAACTGATATCTTGTGAAGTTTGGAGCCAATTTTTTAAAGTTTTGGTCAGTTTAGCAGTTGTAATGGAAAATAATAATCCAGTCTCACTGTGTGGGTATTAGGTGTCCTATTAGAAACTGGAGGATTGGGGGTGGGGGATAGATCCACTGTCATAGAAGAAGCATGTCGTGAAGGGAGAATGTTTAGGAATGTAGTAAACTCAAATGTAGGGTAGATATCCCATAGTTGTAAACCATTACACTTATAACCAACCGCCTCTTTAAAGGCGAACAGAGATTAGAAAAAAAAAAAGCTAAAATTAGGAGGCAAGAGAAAGGATAGAAAAAAAGGGTAAGAAAAACATACACAAACTATATGTCAGCTTTACAAAATCAGTTATGTTGAGCAACCAGAGGACGACGAGGTGGTTACAATTCATCAACAAAACAACAAGAAATAAAACACAACACATACAAAAGTATACTGACTCTGAAATGACTACATTAAAATATTTTATGTAAACGATAGAGATAAAGTAATGATAAATGACATAATTATATAACGTATGCGATACTTTCCTGGACCGGTCTTAGTTTCGAGAGGTAGAAAGTCGAATAGTGACTGCGTTCAAAGTTGAATCCGCCCGGCTCTCTAGCGTAGTTGCCTAATCGGGTGACGAACTCCTTGTGGTCTGGGTTCACTCCCGGGGGTAGGCGTAAAAGGAACATTTCTCTTAGATTTACGGTATTTGCAATGGAATCAAGGCCGAAAGGTTGTGATATCCATAATACCGAGCCTAAGGGTTAACAACTCTTGGTTTTTTGGATACTAAAACAAACAAAAGTTGAATACAGACCCCGGTCTTGATATGCCTCAACAAACGCCACGACGTTTCCGTTGCTCCTGACATACAGTGCTTCTCACTTCGCTAAGATCTGCTGACTCTTATAATATTAAAGCAATGTTTTTCCGTTGTGAATTTGAACAAAGAAGACATAAACAGTATAGGTTAGTTGCGTATCCTTTACAGGACGTTGCGGAACCAAACCCAGCAGCCCCTGGTTGTTGTGTGGTTTCTCTAAGCATATTAAAGTCCAGTAGTTTGCCATTGCTTTCTGGTCCCCTGATACCACTGTCGAAACCAACGCAAGGCTCATGGCCCGCAGCTGGGATCGAAACACAAACAATAGACTGCACAATTTATTGCCTGGCATATTTCGCTGTATCTCGTCAGGTGCAATTGCTGACGATGGATTTTGTAGACCAGTCACCTGATTCGTTGTTGTTGAGGTGTTAGTGTTTTGCATTGCTTTTACCACCCATAGTGGAATATGTTCAGCAACCTGTTTCTAATATTCGAACGTTGAAGGCCAACGACTCCAATACTGTTATGTTCTTGTTGTTATTGTTATTGATCCAGCTTTGCATGAGCTTTCGCCCTTTGGCCCAATGCCATGTAGTGGAATTTACATGTTTTCACAAGCTGTTCTTTTCCTCCGTACAAGGTGTTCCACCTGTCTGGTCTCGGAGGGAGTAGCATTCTTCTAGTCTCGTTGAATTTTGGGCACTCAAAGAGATGATGGTCAACAGTTTCGTAGGGGTAGTTACATAGCTGGCACTCTGGGGAGTGTTGTGGGTTGTGGCTGTATTCTGTTTAGGTGTCCATTGAGTGGAGTATGTTGCGTTCTAAGTCTGAAGATGGTGGCCTGGTCCCTTCTTGTTAGATGGTTAATGCTGTCATTAGGATCAGGGCCAGCCATGTGTCTATAAACCTCTCTTCCAGTATCTCCCATGGCCCATCTGTTCAACTAAGTATCTTTGTTTATAGCTTTTATAAGTTTTTTTTGCTGTCTGTAGGGTTGTCGCTGTAGGTGGTTGTTCTTGTGTTGCTAATTTCTTTGCCAGTCTGTCAGATCTGTCATTACCTGGTTTGCCGGAGTGGCCTGGAATCCACTGCATCACTATTCTGATGGTGTATGAGTTAATGAGCTGATCAGCATCTAGAATTATCTTAGCTATGTCAGGTCTGCAGCTTTCACTACCCTCCAGAGCTTGAAGAGCAGACATTGAATCGGTGAAGATGAAAAATATTTTGGGCCTTTGAAGGATAAACACCCATTACAGTCTTTAGGTGGTATACTGCTGTTTCCAGTGCGATTATTTCAGCTTCATAATTTGAGCTGAATTCGCATGCATGAAATATCTCTTCAATAGATACATCAGGGTAACCTATGTAGATTCCGAAACCTGCTTTAATGGTGGCTTTGATACTGTTAAAAAGTAATATTGCAGGACACATTGTAATTTATAGATTATTAGAATTACAAAACCATTTTTTTTAAAAGTTGAAAAGGGGGAAAGCCCTGGAGGGGGCTGGGGTGGGGGGGGGGGGGGTCGAAAATGATACGACGTATGGTCAGCTGTATTTAATAGTAAAGAAATGGATGTGTGTGTGTGTGTGTGTATATATATATATATATATATATATATATGTATATATATATATATATATATATATATAAATATATATATATATGTGTGTGTGTGTGTCTGTAGATAGATGTGAAGTAGGTAGGTGAATGGGTATTATTAATGTATGCGTGTTGTATGTGTGTGTTTATATGTATGTCTCTGGTGTTTACATGTGTTTGTATGTAGGTATGTATTTATGTGTGTGTATGTGTGTAAACATATACATACACACACACACACACATATATATATATATATATATATATATATATAATATGCATAAATGCCTGGATTAAGTTAACATTAACACAACAGTAACAACCTACACAAACAGTTAAATTATCATACTCATATATATAAGAATAATGAGCTCAGACACTAGACCAAACGACAGTGACAAACTCATCTAATAACTCAACAGCCTGAATCATTGATTCCCTTGACGAAGCACAAAAGGTCAGCAATAATGCATGATTATGAAAATAAATACGGGGATATTGCTGGCCACAAATAGAGCACTCATCCATCTTTGGTGAATGATTTTAACAAAACAATGATCTTTGGTTGGTAAATGGTTTTAACAAAACAATTATCTTTGGTTGGTAAATGATTTTAACAAAACAATGGCCCGGCTCTCTAGCGTAGTTGGTTAAACCTGACATCGCGGTGACTGGGTGACGAACTACTTGTGGTTTGGGTTCACTCCCGGGGGTAGGCAGAAAAGCCACATTTCTCCTAGATTTACAGTACCTATCATGGAATCATGACCGAAGGTTAGGGATATCCATAGTACCGAGCCAAAGGGTTAACAACTTATTGTTTGTGGATTTAAAAAAAAAAAAAAAAAAAAAAACAATGATCTATGGTTGGTAAATGATTTTAACAAAACAATGATCTTTCGTTGGTAAATGATTTTAACAAAACATGGATCTTTGGTTGGTAAATGATTTTGACAAAACAATGATCTTTCGTTGGTGAATGATCTCAGCAAAAAACAAAGCTTTCCTCTGTGAATAATGTTAACACAATATTTATAAATGGTTGAATGCTATCTATTATTTAAGTCGTCCCCATGTGGGAGCAATTTTTTTGTTATTTAAAGCCCTACACTGGCTTCTGCCGGGGCTCTGAATATAGCCTGGGGCCCTTATATAGCCAGGGGCTCTGAATATAGCCGGGGGCCCTTATATAGCCAGGGGCTCTGAATATAGCCGGGGAATAGGTCTGAATATAGGGGGCCTAGCCATAATATAGGGGGGCCCTAACGGCTGAATAAAGCCGGGTTATATAGCCGGGAGCTCTCGGATAGCGGTGGAATAGGTCCTAGCATAGATATGGTCTAACGGCTGAAAGGGGTTTCTGGGACCTCTCGACCGGTGATCCTCATCCGCATGTTGCCATTTCGTGTCACCGGGTGTTTATCCCTTGTGTAATGTCCTAGTGGGGTTACAACTACCTACCTATCTAAAAAGTTAATAAATGATTTTAGCAAAATAATCATCATTTGATAGTGTATTATTTTCAAAGAAACATTGATTTTACTTGCATCATCATCATCATCATCATTTTCCTGTTGTGCCATTATATGTCCCATAGAGTTTGCAGTCTATACCTCTACTAAGCTCTATCCTGTTCAATCCTTTGATATCGCAGGTGAGATCCAGCCAAGTACCTTTAGCCTATCCCGGAACATTCGTTTTAGGTTGTTGTTGTTGTTTTTTTTTTTTTTTGGGCGTCCTTGCATCCTAAATCTGTTTATTTCCAAAGTTACCGCCTTCTTAGTGATTCTCTGCTCTCATAATATGTCAAGTGTAGCGCCATCCTATACATCTTTTAACTTACGTCAGATTTAAGTTTGCCAAGCATTT
>CAJHNH020003616.1:20000-62935 GCA_905116865.2 Candidula unifasciata | reverse complement strand
GAACCAAGGGGTTGCCCACTGCAATCACATAGGTGTAACTGTATCTGCCCGATAGGGTGGGAGTTGCTCACTGGTACAATGCGTTATCCCTATGAATGCTTCTAACAATGGGGGGCCAAGAGCGCATCTAACACAGATTCATATTACTCTCTAAACCAGCTAACTAGACTGATAACGGCTGGAGAAAGTGCCAATATTTAAAGAAAGCAATAACTTTACTGTGCAAAAGAATTGAACAAGTATATTGTGATGATACATAATTGAACAAATCAACATCTAACACTAATTTCAGCCTTCACAATAAAGGATATTTATGCTAACTACTCCCCTCTGTATGTGTGCGCGTGCTGGCTCTGTGTGCTTCCCGTAAAGATAACTCAGCTGTTATATTGCATCAGCCCATAGCGAGACCTACTCGGCGTGGCTCTTGATGATGATTACAATGTGCTCTGCTAGGGGATAGATTCAACTCGTCACAAGGCTATAATGACAGTACTTAGGTACACACAGTTGCTAAGAATACACCAGATAAAGAACGTTCAGTTATTGGTCTTTATTGGCTGTTTCACACATCGCACTGTCCTTGTGTTCATGTGGTCGCTACGCATGGCTGATTCCTGATGACTCTATCAACTATCTAACATAGTGATTCTTTCTGCCGTTACCTTTCGGATCATACATCTGTATTACACTAAAGTATTGTACCTGGTACTTGTACACAGTTGAAACTTGCAATCAGAAGACATTTATTTCTGCTCTCGAACAAGTACACGTGGTCAGACGTTCTGCATTCTCAATTCAGCTGTTCTCTCACATTCGACCACACACATCCAGGTCCAAACTTCAAATGTCTTCTCACTCTCAAATCTAGCTGCGACTTGCTGCAGCCCATGGCCGGTGTTCGAAACCTGGCAGTTCCCAAGGTTCACCCAGCCTCTAGGAAATGGGTACCAGAGTTGACATTCTGGGGTAAATGGAGGAACGTGGCTGTAGCTACGGAGTTGCATGCGGACGGCAATACAGATGAACAGTTTCTTATCAGCTTCTATTACGACATCTCCAAAGACTGTATGATTTGCCTTATTGTTCACAGGTTGGCAATTATTTGCGCATGTTTCGAGGATCCCTGTACAAGAGGTATCCCTCAATGTGGAGACGTTTGATTACATTAGAGGAGCGCAAAAAGCTGGCAAATATGGGTAATGTTTTTAATGATTTAGACAACAAAATGAACACTTAATTTAACCTGTTACCCTTCAGAGTAATGTTTAAATATTCCCTTATTGTTTTAATGATTTAGACAACAAAGTGAACACTTAATTAACCTAAATTACTACTGAGAGACAAAGATTGTGGGTTGGAATCGAAGATATCAGTGGCCGTTACAAGCTTTCTGTGAATTAGACGGGATTTCCGGGATCTTAACCTATTTGATTCTTCTTCTTCTTATTCTTGTTCTTGTTCTTCTTCTTCTTCTTCTTCTTCTTCTTCTTCTTCTTCTTCTTCTTCTTCTTCTTCTTCTTCTTCTTCTTCTTCTTCTTCTTCTTTCTTCTTCTTCTTCTTTTACTTCTTCTTCTTTTCTTCCTTCTTTTCTTCTTTCTTCTTCTTCTTCTTCTTCTTCTTCTTCTTTCTTCTTCTTCTCTCTTCTTCTTCTTCTTCTTCTTTTCTTCTTCTTCTTCTTCTTCTTCTTCTTCTTCTTCTTCTTCTTCTTCTTCTTCTTCTTCTTCTTCTTCTTCTTTCTTCTTCTTCTTCTTCTTCTTCTTCTTCTCTTCTTCTTCTTCTTCTCTTCTTCTTCTTCTTCTTCTTTCTTCTTACTTCTTCTTCTTCTTCTTCTTCTTCTTCTTCTTTTCTTCTTCTTCTTCTTCTTTTCTTCTTCTTCTTCTTCTTCTTCTTCTTCTTCTTTTTCTTTCTTCTTCTTCTTTCTTCTTTTACTTCTTCTTCTTCTTCTTTCTTCTTCTTTCTTTCTTCTTCTTCTTTCTTCTTTTACTTCTTCTTCTTTTACTTCTTCTTCTTCTTCTTTCTTTCTTCTTCTTCTTTCTTCTTTTACTTCTTCTTCTTCTTCTTTCTTCTCTTCTTTCTTTCTCTTCTTCTTCTTCTTTCTCTTCTTCTTCTTTCTTCTTCTTCTTCTTCTTCTCTCTTTCTTTCTTCTTTTCTTCTTCTTCTTCTTCTTCTTCTTCTTCTTCTTCTTTTCTTCTTCTTCTTCTTCTGTCTTCTTCTTTCTTCTTCTTCTTCTTCTTCTTCTTCTTCTTCTTCTTCTCCTCCTCCTCCTCCTCCTCCTCCTCCTCCTCCTTCTCCTCCTCCTCCTCCTTCTTCTTCTTCTTCTTCTTCTTCTCCTTCTTCTTCTTCTTCTTCTTCTTCTTTCTTCTTTCTTCTTTCTTCTTCTTCTTTTTTTGTGTGTGGTTCTGACCTTTTTTCCCAAGCTCTCCCTATGTCCTCTCCATCTTATTAACTTCACTATCTAGCTCCCTTTCCCAACAAAGGAGGAGTCCTAATACTTATTCGAAACTCTATACCAAGCAGTGAAATAGCTGTAAACTCAAAAAACGAATCAGAAATTTTAGGCGTTGAGATCATGATAAAGAAGGAAAAAATCAGAATATACAATTTATATAGCCCAGCAAACAAAGATCTTGCACTATCAAGAATGGAAATAAATGACACAAACTGCATTGTAGTTGGAGACTTTAACAGTCGCACAGAAAGATGGGGATACCCAGATACTGACACCAGAGGAGATAAAGTGGAGGACTGGGAAATAGACTCCAATCTTCACTTAATTAACAAACCAGAAGACAAACCCAGCTTCTACTCTAGAAGATGGTGCAAATCTTCCACTCCTGACTTAGCCTTCTGCACAGGAGAAATTCTTCACAAAACTGATCGCAGTGTACTAGATCAGTTAGCAGGCAGCGATCACAGACCAGTAAAGCTTGTTGTAAATATGGATTATGTCCCACAGGAGCAGAAACCGTTGCCTCGATGGAATTACAAACGAGCTGATTGTGATACATTTGCTTTGCTGACAGATGAGTACTGTAAAAACATAAACACTCGATATGGCAACTTAAAGACACTAGTAGAAAGTCTAAACAAAGCAATACTGCAGGCAGCATATGAGTGCATTCCAAGAGGTGCCAGAAAAAATTACAAACCATACTGGACTGAACTGCAGATCCTGGAGGAAAAAGTCGAAGAGGCCAGGAAGACAGCAGAGAGAGAACAAACAACTGAAGCAAGCGGCGTCGGAACCTCCGAGTTGCATTGATTCGCTTCAGAAAACGAGGTCAAGTGCTCTTCTCTCCCATTCATTTAAGTTCTCTTGTTAAGTATGTATCATGGTCATCGTCATTATCATCATCATCAACATTAACAACTTTTTTTCGCGTCGTGTTATTCAAATTGCATTATACTGCCGTCAGCCTATTATTACTACTACTATGCATTAGGCATTCTTTGAGCCTCCCTCCCCCCCCCCCCCCCAATCCCCTCTACCTGTGTGGGTAGTTGGCAGGTCGGATTTAGATTTGATGAGGCCCTAACCTATATAAAGCCATGAGGCTCCTGCCGTTTAAAAAAAAATCTCAGAAAAAAAAAAAAAAAAACCGAGAGGAAACCCTTGAAACCGTAGGAATATTATATGTGTACATATATATATATATATATATATATATATATATATATATATATATATATATATATATATATATATATATATATATATATATATATATATATATATATACCTTTACACACACACATATATGTGCTTTTCCTATATATATATATATATATATAGTGAGTCGTGGACTATCTCCCAGTCCTTTAGAAAATGAATAGAGGGTTTTGGGCTGAAATAGAAAGAGCTATAGAAAGATTATAAGAGGAGAAATACTGATATCGTGAAAAATCTGAACATCAAAGAAGATTGGCTAATAAACAGCATCCTGTCTTGGAAGCTGAAATATTATGATCATATCAATCGCCGTGACGGATTGGACAAAATAATAGCGGAAGGCATGGTACCAGGAAGAGGCCGATCAACACGAACATTGGCACAGGATATAAGTGACTCCTTGAGTATAAAAGTACATAAGGCGGGAGAGCTGGCGAGAGACCGAGTTTATTTCAAGCGGACTGTGATGAGAGCGAACTTCTGCTATTTGATGATATATACATAATTACCTAAGAGAGAATGTATTGATCGGCACTAATAGAGTGCCGATCAATACATTGTCTTTTTGTTAATTATGTACAGTTAATTATTCTAAGAGCACTTTAAAATATAAACATATTATAAATACATCGATAATGTCGTTTAATATTTAGTAAAATAAATAATACAAAGTGTATCTGCAAACTCACAAAAATTATACTCCTATAACAAGTTCTATTAAAAAGAAGCTGCATTTCAATTGATATAATATCGCATTTGTGAAACAAAATATGAATTAGTAGAGACAACTGCAGATTGTCATCTCCTAGGTTGAGACTTTACCTTGTCACTCTGGTATTGAAGGTAAACGGCTAATTTGCTACCGAAGCGACAATATAATACCTAATCTCACAATACCTTTTGCAAAGTCACATTTTCGTCTTGCCTTGCCCGAACGTTCAATAGTGTAGTATGACTTCATGAACCAGATTGGCCTACCTTCTGAGATTTAAAATAGGAAGTAATGGGCTGAAACAATCGTAGACAAGGGATCTTTGTACTGATGATCGGTGCACCCCTGCTGTGCATGCTCGCCTGTGGAGTTCTTATTCTTACAACACTGGTTTTGAGGCTCCATTTTTCAGAATAAAGAAGAGGCCCACTGCCCCATTATAATTATATAGTATTTGGCGACTACTGGAAGGCAAAGACACTCAGCAATCAGACAAAACTTAAGATTTTCATCTCGTGTGTGATTCCAGCGCTAACTTGTAGATGCGATATTTGGAAAGCAACGGCAGATATAGATTGAAAAAAAAAAAAAAATTAGAACAGATTTCACATCTAATAAACAAATAAAACAAGAGACAAAGCAAGACAGTGTATTAAATTTCAAAAGAAAGCACCGCTAGAACTTTATTGGCCATGCACTCAGAATGGAAGACAAGACTCCCCCACCAAACCCTCATATGGACACCCAAATGGAAAATAAAACGGAAAAGACCAAGACAAACTATGTATAACCATTATCAGGGAAGGCCTTATGCGCCGCCCCATGCTCAAAAGGAAAGACTAACTAAGGCGACTGATTGCCTGTGGATCGGAAGATCGTGGGTTCGGGTCCTGAGCAGCCGGACTTTTTTCGAAAATGACCTTGGCTCCCATGTCGACCCAGCCTTGAGTGAGTACCAGGTGCAATCCTTGGAATGAAAGGAGTCCGGCGTGGTGCTGAACAAATCACCCACCAAGTACCGATTGGGCAATAAAATATAGGTCTAGCCCACACATAGAAAGGAGTGGGAAAAGGTCCGTTACTTACTTTTACTTAGGCGACTAATTAGGAGTGTTTTTATCAAAGTCGGAGTGCATCTGCCTGATAGGCAGGGAACAAACAATATGCATACAAATAAGCCAGGCCTGTTAAACGGATGTGCACTCAAAATTCAAGCTCTGGATCAAGATAAAAAATCCAGACGTGGACGAAAAACCAATTACTTTTCACTTGAGTTTTCAACCAGTCGACACTAAGAGGAGGACGCCCCCGTCTCCCCCGCCAATGTTTTTGTGTGTCGGCAACCAGATATTGCCAAGCTTTCAAATATTGCATCAACCGTAAAAATCACATTGTATAAAGTGCCAATTTTCAGTACAACTGTATTTACACAATTGAGATCCTGTTTAGTCTATCTGGACCATAACTGAGCTTGTTGTTTCATATAATGGGATTTTGTTTTCTGTGAAATGCTTTTTGTCACCACGAGAATTGTCTGCAATAATATTCTTTGCTATTTTTCTGAGTGATTTATTATTCTAAAGCTATTTCGGATCACTTGTTACGTGACATGTTCTTGTTGAAAGACATAGAGGTTTTAAGTGTATGTCAACATTCAAGCTTCAATTAGAAAAGATAATAACAGAAGGCATAGTACTGGGAAGGGGCAGGGGCCGACCAACACAAAGATGGGCACAGGGTATAAGTGACTCCTTGAGTATTAAAGTGCATGAGGCTGGAGAGCTGGCGAGAGATCGAGTTTCTTTCAGGCAGACCGTGATGAGAGCGACGTTCTGCAAAGGACCTGCTACACGATGATGTTACGTGACATGTTCTTGTTAAAAGACATAGAGGTTTTGAGTGCATCTCAACATTCACACTTCAATTCATTGAAATGCTGATTGTTGTTCTGTGTCGTGGAAAAGGGGGGGGGGGGGAGGGGGGATAGAGAGAGAGAGAGAGAGAAAGAGAGAGATAAAGTTAGTACAGAGTCAAGGACTGAAAGAAAGAGAATAATGGACAGAGAAATAGAGTGAGAGTGAGAGAGAAAGTGCGCGAGAGAACCAGGAGGGCGGTACTTAGACAGAGAACATAGAGACAATAACAGAGAGAGAGAGAGAGAGAGAGAGAGATAAACACACACAGAAAGAGATAGAGAGAGGGAACACAAGCAGAGCTAGACACATAAAAATGGGGACGGGGGAGGGGAGGGGGAAGGCAGGAAGACTCGAACATCTTCATCTTCTCTACTTTCACCAGCTGTAAACTCTAGAAGGAATCTCTCGTTGTTCGTCCACCTCTGGACTATCCCTGGTACCCACTCAAGGCTAGGTCTCTCTGGGAGCCAATGTCATTTCAGGAAAAAGAAAAGGTCTTGCTCCGTCAGGACCCGAAACCACGACTTTCCGACCCACAGGCGAGCGTCTAACCGCTACACCACGCCGAGGCTCTGGTCTTTTTAGCTCTTGTTTCCCAACTGCGTTTACTAAGCACTTTTACTAGTGGTTCTCAACATGTCTAATGCCACGACCTTTTAACACAGTACCTCATGTTGTAGCTCTCCCCCCACCTCCTGCCCCCCCCCCCTTCTTTTCCAACCCCAACCATACAATTTTTTTCGTTGCTACTTCATAACTTCAGTAAAAATGCGTTTTCTGATAGTCTTAGGCGACCCCTGTGAAAGGGTCGCTAGACCCACAAAATGGTCGAGCGACCCATAGGTTGAGAACCGCTACTTATATGGTCCTGTCAATATTAATATTGTTGTGTAAACATTATTAAGCATCCACGTATTTGACACAGTTCGATTACCCATGATCCATGCAACACCAGATCAGACACATTCACACAAAACTACAGGTTACTTCGTAACCGGTTTGGAAAGGTACTTTTTCAACGCCTTTGGGTGTATTGGGAATACGTATTTGATTTAAACCCTCAGAGACTGTTGTGATTTAAATGAGATTAGGCCATCCCATGTGATAAATGTTATCCCGTAATAACACTTATCACGCTGTCTTTCTTCTGCTGCCTTTATAACTCCCAATGGAGCATAGGCCCTCAACCAACTCACGCCAAGTCGTTCTATCGATCGCTATCGCATGCAGCTCTCCACGTGTTCTCCACATCTTTTTTAACTTCATTCTCCAGCTTCCTTCCCTCTTTTTTGTCTTCCTTTATCTATGTCCCCCTGTGGGTTCCAGTGCAAAGACATCCTGGTTATATTGTTCTCAAGTTTTCATAGCTTGTGTCCTATCCAACTCCAGCGTCTTTTCTTCACCTCTTGGTGCGCTGCGGTTTCTCCCCCAAAGCTCTACATTAGTAACTATATCATAATATTTAATTACCCCTCATCTACGCAAACCTTAGTTAATGAATATGTGTAGTTTATTAGTAATTACCTTAGTCGTTTTTCAGTTTCCGCTCCATGGATCAGTTTTGATTTGACATTATAATTACAAATTTTAGGTTTAGGATTAGTTTCGTTTTGACCTCTACAAATTCGGTAGTGCTATGATAATACTGCTGCACGGTGTTTATATTAGATCTGCGTGGTAATACCCCACTCGTGATGAAATGGAATTGTTGATAAAGAACATAGACATAGAGAACATACACTTCAATTTATAATCATTTTAGTTGTATCAATATTGCCTTGCCATTAGAAACATGTCTTCAATATCCGTATGTGTACCCATTAAACCATAATTATATTTACCCTTCCATACTTCTAAAGTCTCTGAATACAATTTCTAGTGTGTGTGTTTTGTATGTGTTTTGTATATATATATATATATATATATATTGAGTCATAAATAAATAAATGTACAAATAAACATAAATCTCCTTTTTCTTCTTTGTTCACCGGATATAAATAAGCTCGGGTGGAAAGTTCTGGTTTGTTTGTCCATTTGGACTTTGGCTAGGTGCCAGGGTCTACGTTTTACGTGTACATCTATTTTACTGACTTATTTGTGTGCAGTTGGTTGTTCCTTGCCTCTCGGACAGATGCAATCTGACATCGATGGAAGTTCACCACTTAGTCGACTCCCATGACATGCTTGCTGGGAAGGCAGTGGATCTATTCTTGGTTTCCCCATAATGGGACCCTGAAATCCACACGGAGAAAATACGAATAAATAAAATGAATACTATTATTGACATGATTGCCTTCTATAAACGACACATAAGTAATAAATATTTGTAAAATATTGACATACAAGGTATGACAATTAGGTAATTAGACTGATTTTATTATGGCCAAGAGAAAAATGCCATATATAAAGCGAAGCATGGAATCTAAAGAGACAACTCTTCATTACCGCTCGATAAGCAGACAACAAACATGCCGCTATTTTGTTGACCAAGTCAGAGATGCATTGTTACTCAATCAGTCTTCTTCTTCGTCTTTTCTTCCACCTTGTACCTCATCGAAGTGTCAGGGGGGAGATGTAATGCTCGTAGATGAGCTCTGTCAAGAGCACAATTAAGACTGATGTTCATTTCTGTAAGGCTGTTCTTAATGCCATCACTCCATATTTTCCGAGGTCATCCACTCGCTCTATACCTATTGTAACGTTTTCGTGTGGCTCGCTGTGGCTGATAGTACCAGGGCAGTCTTGTAAGGTGTCCAAACCACTTCATTTGTTGTTCTTTGATGACCTGTAAGACTGACTTTATTCCTAGCATTTGTCTGATTGCATGATTTTGTATTTTGTCTTTCCTTGAAACTCCTGCAGCTCTTCTAAGGCATTTCATCTCTGTTTTCACAATTTTACGTTCATTGGAGGATGTAAGTGTCCACGTTTGGCATTGATAGCATAGTGTTGGCCAAAAATAGTTCTGATGAGATTCACTTTAGTACTCCGAGATATCTGCTTGTGTGTCAACAGGGGAAATAGTTGCTCCATTACTTGATTAGCTTTGGCACATCTTGAACTAATTTCTCCATCCGTGGTCTTTCCTGCTTTTCCTTCTTCTTCTTCTTCTTCCTCTTCTTCTTCTTTTCATCTTCTTCTTCTTTTTTTTTCTTCTTCTTCTTAATCTTATTTTTTCCCCCGCATTCCACTGTTTTCTTTTGTGCTTGCGGCGTCCGTTGCTTAGGCGTTGCGACTCCTAAGGATGGCTGTCCTGTGGGGAAGTAAAGACCGCTGGCGTAATGCTGACCACATTACCCACCCAGTGCCGATTGGTCTTTCAAGTATGGGACGCTCTTCCCATATGCCCGATGCGCCTAAGGCGTGAACAAGGATCTTTACTTATATTTGTGCTCAGTTTACAATACAATGTTTGAAATTTTTATTTTTGTGTGTGTTAATATTATTGTTGCCTGTACTTTAAAATTAGACCTATAAAAGAAACGTCAGACTAAAATACATTAAAGCTGTAAACTGTACAAACATTGGAAAACATGGCATGTAAGAAAAAAATATTACTTGCAACGAACAAACTAAGGACGCTCGGTGGCAAACCTTCATCAACAAACAACAAAAAGAAACAAAATCCTAATATTGTATAAATAAATTGAGTTTTGTTTTTGTTTTTTGGATCATCATTTTTCTTTTTATTTTCACGTATTTTAGTATCAAATTACCACCATAATGTGATTACTAGACAGCCACATCCTGCTTTGTGTTGTTGGGGTTTTTTGCTGATGAATGTTTATCGGTGTTTTGTTATCTGTATGCATTCTTGTTCTTGTTCTTCTTTTTCTTCTTCTTCTTTTACTGCGTCTTCTTCTTCTTCTTCTTCTTCTTCTTCTTCTTCTTCTTCTTCTTCTTCTTCTTCTTCTTCTTCTTCTTCTTCTTCTTCTTCTTCTTCTTCTTCTTCTTTTCTTCCTTCTTCTTCTTCTTCTCTTCTCTTCTTCTTCTTCTTCTTCTTCTTCTTCTTCTTCTTCTTTTCTTCTTTTCTTCTTCTTCTTCTTTTTTCTTCTTCTTCTTGTCTTCTTCTTCTTTCTGCGTCTTCTTCTTCTTCTTCTTCTTCTTCTTCTTCTTCTTCTTCTTCTTCTTCTTCTTCTTCTTCTTCTTCTTCTTCTTCTTCTTCTTCTTCTTCTTCTTCTTCTTCTTCTTCTTCTTCTTCCTTCTTCTCCGTCTTTTTATTTGTGTTTGGCTTCGTACGTTCAGGTCAGATCGTTAGGTGGGCTACGTCTTGACATGTACTTCCTGTTTTCGTATTTTATCGATAAGAGATAAAACACAGTCTTACAGATAATTTGCAGCCAATCAGCTAATGAAGCACACCGAAAGCGGCTGGCAACTCAAAGCATCTGTTAATTTCTTTCAGACCAGAGGTTAACACAAAGTTTGATTTGTCTTTTCCTTTCTTTTTCAGGGTTATAAGTCGAAGTCCACACTGGGTTTCATGATAGATGCATAAGTGTAGTTGAGAAACAAAAGGAAAAATGTGGGAAGTGTAGTTGGGAGACAAAAGGAAAAATTTCGGTGATGGAAAAGCCTTACTGGCTGAAGAAGTCGTATTGGAGTTGAGTCTAGGTGAATTGAGAAACGATATCACAGCACTCTGGGCATTACCTTAAGTGCTCCGGTCTCATCTTCTGCAGATGGTCAATGAGTGGAGTTCTGATGTGTAGAGTGAGCACTGGTGAAATGGTAGATGTGAGATTGTGAGGCGGAGATCAGATACAACTGTAATAATGAATATGTGGCTTTGTGAGATTTAGATGAAGGAGAGACGTGCAACTGTAAATGTGTGAGGTTATTGGCGGCATGAGGTAACAGTATCAAATAGTTGTGAAGTCAATACAAAATTAAAGATTCGATAGTAGTCGCAGAAGTGGCTGTGGGTTCTCTTGTGGGTTCTATGTCCTCATTTTGAGGGGTGGTGGCTGGGAAGGGGGGAAATATACTAACTGCCTGCTAAGAAGCATGTCGTAAAAGTCGACTAATTAGAGGTGTTTCTATGGAAATCGGAGTGCATCTGTAAGAAAACAGTTTGCAAAAAAAAAAATACAAACAAAATTACAAAAAAAAAAAAAAAAAACAGGTCTGTAAACTGATGCACACAAGGGGAAAAAAAACTACAGTCCTGGGAAAAGTCCAGTGTCTAGAAGTGGACGAACAACCAGAGCTTTCCGCCGGAGTTTCCAGCAAGTGATGTGAGGTGTAGGTGAGATAAAGTTGTGATGGTACAGGTACATTGTTGTGAGATGTAGGTGAGATAAAGATGTGATAGTAAATGTGTGGTTCTGTGAGGTGTAGGCGAGAAAAAGATGTGGTGGTCAGACCAACTAGAATGGCAATGGGGCCCGGCGATACCGACACGGCTATTGACCTGGCTTTGGCTACCCAGTCAGCAGTACTGGACACCAAATTGATGGTCACGGAAGTGACTACCTGCCATGTTTGGTATCGATCTCCAAATCCAGGAAAGTCAAGGCTTCAAGAGCTCATATGTCTTCCAAGTATGAACGGACAAACACCATTTTTGGACACCTTCTTCAGAGGGCATGTTAGAGGACTGACAGATCTACTTTTGTGCAGCCTCCATGATAGGCTTAAGAGATGGAACAGGCATGGAAGTTAAAGACAGCGTTTATAGAAAATGCCCCCCGCAGGCTTAAGCTCGCAGGAGGAATTGGAGTGCGCAGAAAGAGATAAGATCGATAGGAGTTTTTCAAGCACTGTGCGGCAGAGGCCAAAAAAGCCGAATGGGAGCATTTTTATGTTAATGAAATTTGGGGCCATAAGACATGAAGAAAATTTCTTAAGCTACATAGGCAGATGCTCAAGAAAGATCGACCAGCGTAGTGGGAACAATTCATAGAGAGATGACAGTATGCTATTAACCACAGACAAAGAGAAGGGAGAGGCTTTCATGAAGAGGTGTATTTCACAGACGGACCACAATAATGGAGATAACAGAGACACTGTTAGAGAAGATACGGCAGCCGCCTTAAGGAACAAATATTATGAAGACATCATACAGGTGCCAGATGTAAAAGATGTTATGAGAAGGGCGAGACACTGCACCAGGGCCTGACGGGGTATGATATTCCCACATAAAAAACATGAGCGATGCAGACCTTGTGGAGATGACTGCTTGTTTCAACCAGAGCATTAGTACATCAGTGCCACAAGAGGACGCACAGCTACCTGATTCCACTTCCTAAGCCTGGCAAGGATCACTCAACACTTATCGGCTTGAGGATCATAACTTTACAAAACATCTTTGTAAAGTTCCGGAGAAGATAGTGGTGGGTAAGCTACAGGACATTCTGGAACAGAGAAATATCCTTCAACGAGGTTTGGGAAGTTACCGGCCATGAAAGAACACGGGGTCAAATGCAGTCACTTTTGCTTTGACACCTTAAAAAGTTTCCAGAACAGTCAGGAAGCGACGGCAGTGCTACTTGATTCGGAAGATACAACAGAGTCAGATACCGTATCTTGATGAAAGCGCTTATGAGTCTGTCCTTGGTTGGTGAACTGGATAGCAGCTATTATGTATACTCGCGGGTTAGCTCTCTGCCTGGGTTCATGGACTTCTGAACCATGTATTAAAGCTTCAGGAATACCATAGGGATCTGCTATTTCGCATGTAGTGGCCAATGTTTTTACGATCAAGACTGGAAACCTAGAAACACGTGGAGTTGGCTGAATATTGACATTTGCATATGATGTTCTCGTTTATAGGAAGGGGAGAAATCAGAATCAAATTGCTCAAGAGTTACAGGCGACAGTAGATAAGGTGATCGACTGGTGTACAGAGATGAATGCTGTAGTTAACCCAGAAAAGGCACCATTCCTGCGTTTTTTTTTTTTTTTTTTTAACAACAGGATTGTTAGAGCTGATGGGCCAAGCCTCAAAATAAATGGCAGAAATATGAAAAGAGACAGCAGACTGCTGTATCTGGGAATCATCTTTGACAGAAATTTGAGAAAAATGAAGACAGGAATGCTTCGGACAGACTGTTAAGCTTTATTTGGAAGGTCACAGGTAGTAAGTATACCTTGGATCTTTTCTCCGGTGTGGTCGGGAATGATCAGGCAGACAGATTGACTGGATCTGCAACACTGGGCGGTGAATTGATACAAGACAATGTAAATGTGATCAGGGTCCTTCCGGAACATGTAACGAAGTTAGAATAGAAAAAAGACTATTATGGCCTAGAGAGAATGAGGCCCCTGGATGTAACCGGGTGGTCTGGCCGGCTCACTACACACAGAGGAAAGGCAAGACAACATATAACCAGATTACTACCAGTGCCATTAGTACTGAAACTCTGCGCTGGCTTTGCTGAAGATGAGGACGGAGCATACATGGAAATGTCCCGAGTGCTATAATGTCAAATCTTCACTCAAAAACTCAGCTCATTTAGATAGTACGTTCAAGATCATTGATTTCGTACACAGACAGACAAACAGACAGACAGACAAATGGATGGATTGATGGATGGATTTACAGATAATTATACCGACATATTCTGGGAAGTAAAAACGAATAGCATAATTCTGACATTACCCACACAGCTCCGATTGGTCGATAAAAGTATTGAGTCTAAAATATATAATATGCTCTAGGCCTCTAGCGTAAAAAGTGGCCCTTATTTACTTTGCCTCACTATCATGGATAAAACTTGTGTAATCCCGTGTCTTACATGTTAGTAAATGAGTTTAAAAATGTCATGGTCTTCAAATACTATAGTTTAGTCGCCGTGGCCGATCTCGCTGTTTTTGTTTTAAATTTATCTTAGTTTTGGACTACAATAGATACAGTCACACCATAGAAGACATTAGAGCTTCCCAACGCAATATTAACGAAGGCAGCATCAGGTGCAGTGTAGCCACCTTTCAGTGTGGAGAAGGTATTCAGTTTGTTTTGTATTCAAACTACCCATGTAAGTTCTGAGACCCCATTTGGGGGAAAAAGGGGGAGGGGATGAGAATGACAATAGAACCACTACTCCCTGAGAAACATTTCGTACAAAGTGACTAATAAGGAGTTTCCTGATGAAATCTGATGTGCCTAGCTGTAAACACAAAACCGCAACAAAATGTACCTAGCACCCTGTTAAGGTCGAACGCAGAACAAAGAAGAAGAGAAGATACTCTAACTAACTAACTAACTAACTAACTAACTAACTAACTAACTAACTAACTAACTAACTAACTAACTAACTAACTAACTAACTAACTAACTAACTAACTAACTAACTAACTATCTATCTAACCATAAGACCAAACGAATGAGTTGAGTCAAGAATTAACATTACAGCACTCAGAGCATTTCCATGCATGCTTCATCCTTATCTTCAGCAGCCAACACAGAGTTCAATAACTGATTGTAGCGGTCAAAATCTGGCTATATGTCCGTCTTGCATTTCCTCCGAGTGTAGTGAGCTGACCAGACCTTCCCGTTACACCCAGATGCCTTATTCTGTCCAGGCCTGAATAATCTTTCATCTCTGCTGATTCCTATGCTTGTTCCAAAGGGCCTTGACTACATATGATTGTAATGTATCAATTCCCCACCTAATAGTGCAGATCAAGCTAATCTGTCTGCCTGTTCTTTACCCACCACGCGGGCATGGCTTAGAGAAAAGATGCAAAGTATGCTCACTACCTGTGACCTTTCCATTGAGGCTTGCCACTCTGCTCGAAGCATCACTGCCTTCGACTTTCTCAGCATGCTTTCAGAGTCTGTTACAATTACGACATGTTTATGCATCTTGTTCTCTAGCCACAGGAAAGCTGCAGTTACCGCATCCACCTCCATTATCATGCTAGATTGTGTGGTGTTGTATGCCAGGCTGCCTTGCACTATTTTCCATTGGCTTTCGATGCGAACCCCCAGGCACTTCGCCACCAAACTAAATAAACATACGTAATGTACAGAACAAGCAATTGAGATTAAGCTGCATTTGTCAAGTATTAACGAAATGATTCATCACGAGTACATGTACACCCACACTAACATACACACACGCACACACACACACACACACATGTATATGTCTGTGCAGGTTGGCTGTACACAGGCTGTGTATTTTTACTTCTGATCTTTTTCATCGCTATTTGGGATTCTGAAACTGTACATCATGAGCTCTGAAATCATTTATGGAATTATCCTTTCAGGTTAGCATGTATGTATGTGTATATTTGTGTTTTTGGTGCTGTGAGTGGGTGTCAGTAGGTGTGTTTGTATAAATGTCTGTCTGTCTGTCTGTCTGTCTCGGTCTCCGTCTTCGGTCGTCGGTGGTCGTCGGTCGTGTCGCTTCGGTCGGTGGTCGGTGTCGTCTGTCTGGTAGGTCGGTCGGTCGGTCGGTCTGTCTGTCTGTCTGTGTGCGTGCGGGCGGGCGGGTGGGTGTGTGTGTGTGTGTGTGTGTGTGTGTGTGTGTGTACGTATGTACGCAGGTTGCTAGTTATCTTTCGCGTTCTTTAGACAATGTCCAAGTCTGAAAACGACAGCACACGTTTGGTATGAAGACGGCATATATAATTTATCTTTGTATCTCTACTTCGATCAGTCGGGTGATTAAAAACTGGGGCCGGTTGACAAGTGACATTGTTGCTTGTTGAATTCTTTTTTCAATCTGTCTATTCTGTAATCAAACGTAAGGATGCTCCCCAGGTGATAGGGTAACCTTTGAATTGAAATATTATGATGTTTCTTATTTCTCATGAATATGTATTTTTGTATGTAATCGCTTCTAAATAAATTACTGTCTCATGTTCAACCCCACCACAACATTACACCAAGCGATAAACACTCGCTGACCCAAAGCGCCAAAAAATCGGATGTGGATCACCCAGGGACAGGTCCTAGAGAGCCCGTTCAACCCCTAGGTTGGGTAATGTTAGGTCCCAGGCAACAGCTAAGGTAGGGCTTTGAAACCTCAAACATTTGCGTCTGACATTTGGAAGCAGTGTATTGTTCTTCTAAATATATAAATGAAATTTAAAAATTATATAACTATTGTGAGACTGTGTTTTTACTTTCTGTCTGTAATATATATATATATATGTTTAAAAGTATACGTTGTTGACTGTGTGTGCTCATTTCCGACGCCCGTTTGCTTCGCGCTTTTCCTGCTTTGTGTTAGAATGTTCTCAATTCTTTACCATGTCCTTTCTCTTAATAATGACGATACCTTCGATTAAACCCTCAATTATCCATACAGTCCTCTGATTTCTTCGTCTGTTTTGTCTCTCTTTTTTTTTTTTAATTCGCTTAAAATTAATTTTCTACACATGCAAAGTCATCTACTGTCTGAATTCATTTCTTGTGTTTTACATCCAAAAATCAACTTTTCGTTCGGGTTTTAAACTGAGTATTCGCCTGTTGCTGTTATATACTGTGTCCTGTTGTGACGCGCTTGATAACTGTGCAACTTTTAAAATCCAATTTAATGTACATCAGTTTTGCCAGGTTTTATTTCCAATTTGCTCTAACTTTCATTTAATATCTTTAGTATTTATGTAGATGTAGTCTTTTACTAGACGTTGCAATCATACCCGACTACGTGTTGGCTGGTTTTATGAGTCAGTTTTAGGTTAATTACGAGTAGTTTGCCACTACCTTAGACGGACGACACGCACATGATTCCTAAAATAAATGCATAGCGGTCTGTTGGAAACCAACCTACCAGAATGAATTGCCGCAGCCAGGCACGAGAAGCAAACCATAATGATCAGACCTTTTGTCAAACAGCTTAAGACTGGCACTACTGTGAGTGAGCGACGTTCAATTCACCAGGAACGCACAACGAGAGACAAACACACAGTGACACAAGGCGCCACCAGTCGGTTGAGAATCCTCCCTGCACCAGTCCAAGAAACCCTATTCAACCGATAGGTTATATAAGGACCTCTGAAGATACCATGTGGTGTTTTAAAATAACAGTGACATAAAAATAGCGTCCCATATTGGGACGAAGTTGCAATTGGTAGCCGCGGCAGACTGATGTAAATGTTCAGAGAGAATCTTCTTTGACTTGTTCTTTTCGTTCACTTCTTTCAAATGAGAAGGCAGCAGACGTTGCTGGGCGCTACTGTGCGTGGTTCCCAATGTAGTAATAATAGGCCAGACTCGCCTATTCCTTACTGTGTACGAAAAGCTCGTCTACATCATGTGTTCTGTGTGGGGTGCATGTTTCTTACTGTGTGCTAAAAGCTCGTCTACATCATGTGTTCTGTATTCTGGGGTGCCTGTTTCTGCCTGTTCACATGGACACAGTTTTGATATCACAACGTCTAGTTTGAGAATGGAGGTGGAGGCAGTCATTGCTGCCTTTCGCTGGATTGAGAATCAGCAGTACACACTGGACTGAGAATCAGCAGTACACACGTTTTAATTGTTACTGACTGACAGCATATTTTGAGAAAGGTGAAAACACGCATGCTCCGTGCAGAGTGACAAGATTGCTTCAGAGGTCCCCGGTAGTTAAGGTCATTGCTGGTGTGTGGTAAAACGAGCAGACAGATAGACTGTCCGGTTCTGCATCACTTGGTGGCGTATTTATGTATGACAAGCTAGATGTTGTGAGGGCCCTTTGGGAGCGAGTGAACAGTGCAGAGGCACAGATAGATAATTACTGTCTGAGGAGGATGGCCCAGCGGGGAGTTACCAGGGGATCTGGTCGACGCTCAACACGAGACGAAAAGCGAGACGGATGTACAATCAGACAGTTACTCTTCACTTGCTGCTGAAGATAGGGAAGGAGCGCTTACGAGAGTGTCCCGGGTTCTATGATGTCAAATCTTAATTCAACATTCAACACGGACACAATCCTTAGTATTCGATCCTGAATTTCCCGTACATATAACTTCGGAGTCAGTTGTGTCCAGTTCACAGTCTAAATACGACAGCCTTCACATGCATGTAAGGAGGCTGCTTGAGGGAATCTTATCACTTACGGACACGTCTGAGTGCTTGTAGGATAGCCAACCAATATCCTGTTAGAACCTTGTAGTTCATAATTTGGGAAGCAGCAATTGTTGGCGGTATATACATTATACTTGCAGCAGTTGCACAGTCAATGTCGATGACTAATCGTGCAGGATGGTGAGGACATCTGTCACATCAAGAATGAGGTGAGTAATGTCACAAACATCATGGGAGATAACTTGTATTTTTAGAACAGACAATTAAAAGTTGAGTATATGCTCTCCAGCCTCTAGTGCATTTTCTAGGGCAGCGGTTTTCAAACTGGGTGCCGCAAACACAGGGGTGCCGCAAACACAGGGGTGCCGCATCTTATGCCAGGGGTGCCGCGAACGTATGCCAGGGGTGCCGCGAACGTATGCCAGGGGTGCCGCGAACGTATGCCAGGGGTGCCGCGAACGTATGCCAGGGGTGCCGCGAACGTATGCCAGGGGTGCCGCGAACGTATGCCAGGGGTGCCGCGAACGCAACCGCGAACGAAATGCCATAGAGTGCCGAACGTATGCCAGGGGTGCCGCGAACGCATGCCAGGGGTGCCGCGAACGAATGCCAGGGGTGCCGCGAACGTATGCCAGGGGTGCCGCGGCAATAACTGGGAATTTTTCAAAATCTGCTTGAGATCAGCGAAGACAGCAGTTTAAAATAGAAACACTGTGAAGGAACCTAAGAAGAGTTCTGGATGAAGTTGTATTCAGAAAAGAGTGCTATTGGTACGGCTGCAGTGCCTTCTCAACGTACGCTTAAATAAAAAGAAAAACAGATACAGGAGCAAACTTTATATGTCAAGGGATTTGATGGTAAAATTACCTTAACTTCCCATAAACATTTGAAACATTTTGAAAAATTTATCCAGACAGTTTCATTCATCGCATTAAAGACAACTGAACATTCAATGTGTGCACTGTTTTCTTCTTCTTCTTTTCCTAAATACTCGAATCGCTTTTAAGCGTAGGTTTCTTTTTTTTACCGATAAGGGTGCCGCGGCGAAAACATTTGAGAGCCGCTGCCCTAGGGTGAGTACGTGAGGTAGGTTTGGTTCTCGGATCATTCAGATACAAGTAAATAAAATTAACACATTTCATAGAACAACAATAGTATGCAGACATTCATGTGTGAGTTTCAGTACCCTACCAGTGGTTGGGGAGGGGGGGGGGTGATGAGGGAAACACACCTACTGTCCCGTACAACCGTGTTATTTTTGTGGATTTGCTGATTTCGAATGTAGTGGACCGAATGGTAAAGATCTCACAGCCTCATTGTAAACAGCAACGTGACATCCACCCTGTGGCGAATATACAATAATACAAATAATAATAATAATAATAATAATAATAATAATAATAATAATAATAATAATAATAATAATAATAATTATAATAATATAACAATAAAAAGAAGAAGAACAGAAGAAGAACAGAAGAAGAGAAGAAGAAGAAGAAGAAGAAGAAGAAGAAGAAGAAGAAGAAGTAGAAGAAGAAGAAGAAGAAGAAGAAGAAGAAGAAGAAGAAGAAGAAGAAGAAGAAGAAGAAGAAGAAGAAGAAGAAGAAGAAGAAGAAGAAGATGATGATGATGATGATGAAGTATATTTTGATGATACGTGCACCAAAACTCTCAGTGCTGGTAGCAAGCCCAGATACCTCGTTCAACCTCTAAGGAAGTTATAAACTAGTGCATCCATAACGGCCACAACCGCCCGGAGTAGCCCTGCACGTCTCTGCTCGTAAGGATGAGCTAAAAGAAACAAAAGACATTACCAGGGAAAGAAGTAAAAATAAGTACCCTTTCCAGGCTAGCTGTGCATCACGCATAGAAAGCTAGACTTGTTCGTCTCACAGTAAGCTCAAGAAGGTTCTTGAGGTTTTTGAGCAACGGACCAACATCTTGGCACACGGGTAGTAAGCCATTGGTGCTCAGTTCTTCTTCTAACTCAAGTCTGAGTCGGAAGAAGCTCAGCACAGCCTCTGTAGCATCGGCGAGGGTCCTGGAATACTTTGAGTAGATTCTTAACTCAAAATTTTGCCCGGGCAGCGCCGTTAGGCTACTCTTTTCGATTTACAAATGCCAAGGGATATTTTACGTGTGCAACAATGCACACAGGCGTCCGATCTCACTACTCAGAGACAGAGGGGAAATTACTAGAAGTCCAAGTCCACGTGAAAAATTGCCAGCCCTTACCGGGGATTGAACCCGGAACCTTTAGCACTATAGACCACGCAGCCCCCCCCCCCCCCCCTCCTAAACTCAAGGGGGAAAAACCATCAATGAGGTAAATGTCGCCTATGCTGTTACAACAGCTAGTAGCCTCACAATGGATAGTGTGGCTGTAACGTTGGCATTAGCACGGCTTGGTACTCAGAGTTCTCACACGCGTGCGTCCTTAGTGACTAAATGAATATGCTTACAAAATTCTGACGAGAATGGATAGCAACACGAAGCACTTACAGCATGCCAGCCACCTTTACTATCCACGACTTTTCCTAGTGTCAATTTTAAGTTTGGTAGACCTAGGGGTCAATGTCATTTTATTTTTTTATATTTGCTCAGTGAGGATTCGAGCATAAGGCCTTCACGCGAAACACGGGTCACACAAAATAAAAAGCTGTAAACAAATATTAGCATCCAGTGTGTAGTGAACCATTTTCTTCCTCATAAGTTATGTTGTCGGCTCTGTGGCTAAGTCGATGCAAACGCTTCGTAATGCCGCGATGCTGGGTTCGATCCCAGCTGCGGGCCATGCGCCTTGCGTTGGTTTTGACAGTGGTATCAAGAAAGCCGACCGTCTAGAAAGCAACGGCAAACTACTGGACGTAAATGTGCCTAGAAGTTGGTTCTGCAACGTTCTGTAAAGGATACGCAACTAACGTTTAAGTTATGTTACAGAAGGAATGACGTCAGGTAATGAATATGAATGATATATTTGAATGTAACGAGTACAAAGCCGGGATGCACGGGAAAAATGTTGACCAAATGAACTCGTGCGAATTGGAGAACACGAAAATATTATATGTGGGCGTAATTATAATGTGGGTGGTAGAAGATTATATAATGCCCTAGGAAGAGCATGTGGGCAGTCTCGTTTGGGCCAAAAAACTGTCTGCATAGAGAGCGGAGAAGTATTTGTATCAAGTATGCGTCTGATGTGTCGTAAAATTTCTAACGCCTACCTGGCCATCAGCAAGTACTGACGGAAACCGTCTGCCAGCTGATTGTGTGTGTTCGCTAAACATGAAGAACAGTCGTTATCTTTCAATTGCGGTTGTGAAATGGTCGTTTGTATTTTCCATCAGTGAAGGTAAAGTTTATCCTTATATAGGTAGGTATATTTGAGTAGACGTATGTTACCTCACCATGTACTGGCTGAAGAAACAGCGAGTGGAGAATAAAGAGTGAAAATGCATTGTCTCATTCAATATTGTCCATTTTTCACCCGTGGTGTTCACTGTCAGTGCATGAGTGAGAAGTCTGCAAGTGACTAGAGCCAAAGTGAATAAAAACAGAGTGATTGCACAGTGCTATATGAGATGAACTATAAAAAAAAGAGGCACCTCTCGGTATTCCTATTGATGTTGAACATCACTAAAATGGGAGTACACATATAGCTAGCTATTCGAACATGTGATCAGGTTTATAACAACAGAGTGACCTATAGTGAACTTTGAGCTATATTTGCGATCGTTGTTCGGCCTCTCTGTCTTGTGAATAGACAGCTGTTTACACAATCCCTTGTCTCGCTTCTTTGTGTGCTCATTTACTGCTTCTTTTGTCGTTTTTTTTCATCTGGTGGCATCTGGTGATATTTGATGTAATAGGCCATCAAACAAGGTCTTCATTGTGACCTGGTTTTTGCGTTGTATGTATTCAGTTAGGTAAAGTGAGGAGACTGTTTCAAACAATTTTACTTTGCTTGCGTTTTTTTTTTTCATTTTATTATCTTAAAGCTTATGTTTTTTTGTGTGTTTTGTTTTTGTTTTTTTGTCAGGTGTTTCTTTTGCTTTTGACCTTTACATGTCTCATAGTGATTCCCACCTGTATTCATGATTTTCTTGGAGTGATTCCTTCCCTTTCTCTCCCATACCAAACTTTCAGAGTTCTACTCGTTATATCCCATCTCTGTTAAAATCGGGGGGGGGGGGGGGGGGGGGGGAGGGGGCTAAGTGATCGCGGGGCATGGCATCCGCCTCGAGTGCTGGACATCCCGGGTTCAAGCCCAGGTTAAGGCTGAAATTATTTTTATATGGGTTCTAATAATTGTCCCTGATCTCTGGGCAGTAAGATCGGACGACCGTGTGTGTGTCGTTGCGAACGTCAAAATCCATTGGTTGTTAGAAATCGATAAGAGTCGCCGAATGGCGCTGCCTGTGAAAAATTTGGAGTTAAAAATCTATCCAAAGTATTTACAGGATCTCGCCGGTGCCACGGAGCTTTGTATACTGCACGACTAAAAAAATATATTACAAATAATATTTAATGTATAAACAAATGATTACAAAGAGAACGTTAATACATGTAGAAAATGAGGTGGGCAAAGGGGGTTGGCTTTACACCCTACATTGTAGGGGGTTCCTGAGTCCCTGCATTTTAGCGCTTTAGCTATAACACCGGTCGCCTTACTTTCCATGTCATTTCCAGTTACACACTTTAGGCCGGGCTGGACTGTGAAGATGACCTATTAAAAAAATTCCGATTCTAAGAGGATATGAATCCAAGATCTACAGGTGCACAAGCGCACCTCAAGACCAGAACCCTTCAAACAGTTAGATGCGGCCCATTGGCAGGGCCATAGAAAGGCACCGTGGGCCATAGAAATCGTCTGCTTTATCATGCAACTTATATTGGAAGGAGTAGTTACTACAACAGTCTTCTCCATGCTCAGTCTACGAAGGCTCAGGTGGCTGGATCACACCTGGAGAAAGGAGGATGGTAGAGTCCTTAAGAACATCCTTTCTGATGAATTAAAGACAGGTAGAAGATTTCCAGGCCAGTCTCTGCTGTTATATAAAGATGTGTGAAAGCGGGACATGAATGATACAGGTATTGAGGTGAACTCGTAGAAACAAAATGTCATGAACCGTATTGTATGAAAGGACCACATTGGGATGGAAATGAAAATAAAGGAAGAAATTATTACAGAAAGGATGAGAGCTGAGTATCTAAGAAAAAGACTGAACATGAATGTTGACAATAAAAATATTGAAATACCAGTGTATAAATTGTGGAAGTTTTTTCTTAAAGAGGGCGGGTCTTGCTATTCACATTCGCCATTGCCATGAGCTGCAAGTCCCATGCCTCTCCACAGCGCAATATTACACTATCGTCTGGAAAGACGAAAAGGTACCAATCATCACTTAGGCAGCTGGGTAGGTTAAATAGTCCCCCTCCCCCCCCCCCCCCCACCCCTTTCCACGACTGCCGTATGTAGAACTAACACCTCATTTGTGGGAACCAACATTTTATTTGTGGGAGTCAACCAGATACAAATCCCCGAAACTCCGTTAAACCGCACAAAAGTTTGATTAGAGCATCCAACGGTTATCTAACCGTTTGGTTAGACCCGTTACGTGTCTTTGGTTGGTTGGCTGCCAAGTAGACACTAAAGCAATTTCCCTACTGTTTTGGTGTGGGTCGCAGGAAAATATTTTGAGAAACACTGGTCTAGACGTTGCGCTACCGCGGGAAAAGATATTGAGAAAAACTGGTCTAGACGTTGCGCTACCGCGGCTCCAACGGTACACATCACAAGTATCACTCAATGTCCGTGGTTCCGTTATCTACTGTGTTCTATTCTTTACTATTTCGTCAGTGTTTACGTGAAGATCTAATATGTCATGTAAGCTGTTTATATTTCCCCCCAGTGTTTTCTACATAATAAGGCGATGTCTGTTTAAACAGTGAAATTAGCCATACCATTATTCAACGATTTCTATGCAACCGTGTCTTTCGTAAAAGAAGAAGGAAGTGGAGGAGGCGGAGGAGAAGGAGAAAAAAAAAAAAAAAGAAGACAAAGAAGAAGTAGAACTTTTCGCAAAACAGGCCGCAGCTACAGTATTTTCATTGCATGCAATGCTTTAACAGGGTATTAACGTAAGTCTCATTGCCATTTGCACACATCCACTTGACAAGACAGAGCCAACACAAGCAAGTCACCTACGTCAGACTGTCTAGTTGTTATTTTGTCCCCTGTGGGCAACCGTCGATTTATTGCCTGCAAGTGTCTTTCAATCAACAGTTATGTCTCAGGACCCGCGTCATTTAGCTACCTTCACACGCATTTTACAATGACGTTTAGGACATTTTAAAACAACGAGCAGCCATCCATCGAGTGAGCCGCCACAGGTGAATATGCTGTTCCATTGCTACGTATTTACCTGCCATTAGCACCTCTCCCCCCACCCCCCTTTTTTTACACTTACTGTTTGTAAACAATTTTCAAAGCTGACCTCAGTGTGGTTATGAGATAAGATAGCAAATGCGGTTAAAAATTTCACAATCCTCGAGAATTTATGGTTCGTTCTCCACGATAAAGAACGGTTTGAAAAAATCTTTTCAGGTGGTTTTAGCACAGGGGTCTGAGAGTTGCACCATGGAAGAAATTGGGGCCCCACCACGTAATATGTCCAAAGACGGCCGTGGTACACTGTAGGCAACATTCATGGTGGAGACGGCATATAATTATTCTTATGGGATAAACACCTCGGCAGATATAATTTAGGTTGTCCCATAATCCAGTCAAACGACCCTTTTAAAGTGATCACCAAAGACCTTAGAAAAACACATATTTACTGAAGTTATGAAGTGGCAATAAAAATTATTGTATGGTTGGGTCGCTTTGACATGAAGAAATGTATTAAAGGGTCGTTTCATTAGGAAGGGGAGAACCACTGCAATAACAGTTGTCAGTATTGGCCATAAAATCCCGCTTTTGGGAAAGCCGTGTTTCTGAAGTGTAAACGTCAGTGGTCTATGTTATAAACAGGATTCAAGTCGCGGGGATGGAAGTCGTGTTTCATTCAACGTGACTTTATCTCTTTCCGTAGAATGGCTTGCCACCTGAAAGAATCGTCACACAAAGCAAATAACATTAACAGTGAGCAAACCCATGGCCTTCAGAGTGCTAGATAAGCGATTCCAGTCCCATAGCCACGATGACATATTCTGCCAGTCCCATGGAGCCCGGAACCCATACTAGGAACATTCGTTCAAATATAGCCTTCAGAATGTCTGTTTTATCCATTATGTATGTACTTACTGCTGCCCCTTTTATAGCTGATCTAGTTTAAAATCTTGCAGACAACTTCTCCAAGTCGACGTCTGTGGCTTAGGCGTTGCTAAAGCGCTTCGTAATTTCGAGGTACCGGGCTCGACTCCAGCTTCAGATCGTTTTGCGCTGGTTTCAACAGTGCTATCGAGAGTCGACCGTTAAAGGAACAACAGCAAACAACTGAACATTAGCAGTGCCTAGTGGGGGAGGCGGCGACTATCAATTGCTCTTCAAAGACTAAAACAACTGAATAAATTATGGAATTGTACAGATAGAATTACAAAGGTCAGATTTTTAAGATCATGCATTTTTCCCATTGCAACATACGCCTGTGAGACCTGGACAATTACTAAACAAGCGGAACAGCGCATAAATGCATTTGAATATAAATGTTACAGACAGGTTCTAAGAATATCTTGGGTAAAGAAAAGAACAAATGCATCCATACTTCAAGAGCTGAATATTGAAGAGGGTTGGCTAGTAAAGACAATAAAACAAAGAAAATTGAAATATTTTGGTCACTTGAAACGTCATGGAAGTCTAGAGAGAACAATAATGGAGGGGTATATGCCTGGGAAGAGAGGAAGAGGAAGGCCAAGGAGAAGATGGGTGCAGGATGTGGCAGATGATCTCCAGATGGGTGTATCAGACGCAGGACATCTTGCTCATGATAGGAAGGTTTTCCGGAGGGTTGTTATGGCAGCGAGGTTCCGCGAGGGACATGCTACTGAATGAATGAATGAGTGGGGGAGGGGGGCACATATGCAGGAACTGGCTGTGCTACATTCTAAAGAAGATACGCAACGGTACTACTCAAGAAAATGACCCAATGAGGAAAAGCAAAGAAAGCTTGGGGACTAACGCTTTAGACCAGCGGTTCTCAACCTGCCGGTTGCGACTCTTTTTGTGTGTGGGTCGAACGACCTTTTCACATGGGTCGCCTAAGACATTGGGAAAGCACATATTTATGGAAGTATTAAAGGAACATATGTGTTTGTAAGTCGCCACAACACGAGGGAACTGTATTAAAGGGTCGCAGCATTAGGAAGGTTGAGAGTCACCGCTTTAGATTATCCATGTACCGAATGTGTAAACAAAAGCAAAGCAAATGTCCACAACCAAAGCTGTATAAGACTTACGTATCGAATATATAAACATAAGCCAACTAATGGCTGAGATTTAACCCAGCAGACTCCAGTGTGGGTTCCAGGTTTACATTACTGGCTAAGAGATTCATGTGCTGAATGTGTTAACTGTCTTTGTGGCTTAGGCGTTGCGACCGCTCTTTGTGATGCCAGGGTCGATCCCAGCTACAGGCTATTCGGCAGCAGACTGCTTTGCGATGGTTTCGACAGTGGCATGCAAAGCCGACATTCAAGCAATCAATGGCAAACGTAAATTCACCTAGAAAAAAACACAACAGCCAAAAAATGGTGGGGTAGATTCTACAATGTAAATGTGAGGCTTTAAGGATGCAATCTAGTACAGTCGCCACAAACTATGCTGGTTAGGATTTTTACTTTGCTCCTGACATAAAATCTTCTTCTTCTTCTTCTTCTTTTTCTTCTTCTTCCTCCTCCTCCTCCTCCTATTCTTATTCTAAGCGTTCACGGGCTGTAAAGTCGGGTGGTAAATTCTTGCTGACCGTCCACTTTTAGACTAGTCTTGTTACAGATCCAGATCTGGCTTATTTGTAAGCTCCTTGCCTCTCAAGCACACGCACTCCGACCTCGAATGAAACATCCCCTAATTAGTCGACTGTTATCAGGGGAGCTGTGAGTTTATTCATGTTTCCCTCCCAGAATAGGTCCCCGGAACCAACATCGGGTGACAGAAACAACATCCACCCCTTACAGAGTATCAAAGAGGAGTCTCCCAAATGAGAACCAGACGATACAAGATTCAGAACTAACTGTAAAACTTTTCTTTCCTGCAAATGTGAGCGTGAAAGCAAAGACAATTTCATCTTTCATGTACTGCCTGCGTAAAAGAAGAAAAGAAAAGTTCCAGAATTGTGACTGTCTACCTTCCTAATGCAGCGACCCTTTACTACAGTTCCTCTTTCTGGCAACCCCCCAATAGTAAAATTATTTTTGTTGCAACTTCTTAACTTCAGTGAATATGTCTTTTTTTTTTTACAATTGTCTTTAGCGAGGCTTGTGAGATCCACAAAAGGGTCGTCACCCACAGGTTGAGAGCGGCTCGTATGAACTTTGTAAACGTTTCCTGTGCTGAAAATGTGAGCTGATGCAAAGATCAGGTAAAGATATCAACCAGTAGACTCCCACTGGCCCTGTAACAGTTAGTTGCGTATCCTTTACAGGACGTTGCAGAACCAACCCTTACAGCCCCTGGCTGTTGTGTGGTTTCTCTAGGCAATTTACATCCAGTAGTTTGCCATTGCCTCTGGACGGTCGGCTTTCTTGATACCAATGTCGAAACCAACGCAAGGCGCATTGCCCGCAGCTGGGATCGAACCTGGCATTCCGGCATTACTAAGCGAAGCGTTCGCATCGACTTAGCCACAGAGCCGACGTCCTGTAACAATGATGTCAAAAATGCGGCTAAGTAGTGTTTCGCTGATATTTAATGTGATAGATCGGAACACAGGTGTAAACCCATCACATACCCACTGCCAATTTAAGGGAAAAACATAGGAAATAACCACGTAGAAGATTTGTTTGCTGAATGTGTTAATACAAAGGCGTAGGTAGGTCTGTCCAGACACGCTTGTTATCCGTTGTTTACTAACGTCAATCAGAACCTCAGCATGCAAGGTGAATGGTGGCACATGATTCCCACGTCTGCCAGCGGAAGGCACGTTAATGGAAGAAGCAGGAAATGACATCTGATAAACAGGAAATCACTCTGAGTAATGAATGTATGTGTATGTTCAAACTGTACGTATATGTATTCCGTAAGGAAAACAGAAGCAGACTGTCATTGTCTATACCAGTTTTAAAGCTTGAAAGTGGGCGGTGTGCAAGATTTAGTACTGTTGCATTTCCATTTTTTATCTCACCCCCCCCCCCCCCTCTCTGTCCTTATCCTTCTCTTTTCTTCTCTCTTTCTCTCTCTCTCTCTCTCTCTCTCTCTCTCTCTCTCTGTCTCTGTGGGAGTGTCTGTGTGTGCATATGTGTGTCTCCATGCATGACTGTATTTATGACTGTATGTTTGTATGTGTGTATGCCTGTATTATGTATGTATGAATGTATGTATGTATGCCTGTATGTTTGTATTTTTGTATGTATGTGTGTATGTATGCAATGTATGCATGTATGTGTGTGTAAGTGAGTGGGTGAGCGTGTGTATGTGGGTGTATGTATGCACGCGCGGGTTTTTGCATGCACTTTACAACTCATGCTTTTGTGTTCTTTTATAATATTCATAATATGCAAATCATCATATGATATTAACATGCTTTATTAGTAAAATACAATTGCTGTGTGAAAGATGGTTGACTGGAAGGGCCGAATGTAAGACGGGCCTGCGTGCCCAATTTGTGACCCTTTGAAAATAAAGTAAGTTCGTTCGTTCGTTCGTTCGTTCGTTCGTTCTCTCTCTCTCTCTCTCTCTCTCTCTCTCTCTCTCTCTCTCTCTCTCTCTACCTACCTATCTATATGTGGATCTATCTAAGGAATTTTAGCATGAAAGGGTGATACCTTGTAATGCAAAGAGTCACTTTCCGAATGCAAATCCTCCAAGTGTATGTTCCGGGGCTGTAATTTAGGGTAGAAAAAAAAGGAGGAATAGAGTCACTGCTTCCTAACAAGCTTGTTGTAGAAATCGACTTAATAGAGGTGTGTCCGTCAAAGTCGCAGTGCATCTGCCTAAAAGGCAAGGAAACAACAGTCTGTATACAAATAAGCCAAAGCAGTAAAACGTTTATGCACGCACAACTCAAGTTCTAAATCAACAACCATAACTGTTGCAGTCGGAGTTCACAGCCGGGAAACACAGCTGCAGCAGCAACTCAGCAGCAGCAGCAGAAGAAGAAAAAGAACAAAAAAAAAAAAAAAGAACAATTTAGTTTAATTGTATTATTTGTTATACGAATGAAACTTTCGTCTCTACGTTTTGTCAAAGTGGCCATTACCATTGTTCACATTATGACCTTGTGATTCCCATATTCTGTCAACTTGCTTAAGTCAAACAAACAGCACCTGTCAGCAAGAAAACAGTCGTGGCAATGTCCTAGAGGGGATATAGCAATAAACAATAATGCACGTTGAATGATGTAATCTGCTTTCAACGTGTCCTGTGTAGACGTGTAGACGTCACTGCATTCCATGGAAGAAAACAGCCACGTATCTTCTCGTCTTCACTGAATGTCAAATGGAAAGGAGACTCGTGGTTTAACATGGAAGTGACATTTGGAGCAGCCCCCGTGGCCCTAGTGGTTGTTTTCCAATAGTGTAAGCAAAGAATAAAAGGAACAGACCCTTCTCATCCCTTTGTGCTATCCCCATGCCGGCTCTTCTTCTTCTTCTTCAGCATTCCGATCCCTTGAAGTTCATTGCTGCAGATATCACCCGCTTCTATTCATCTCTCTGGTTAGCCTTCTCTTTCCAGCTATTAACACCAAGTGTTTGCAGGTCTTTCTGGATATTATCTCTTCATATTATATCCCCATACCGGCGCACTGAAAATAATTGCCGGGATTTTGAACTGCATTATAAAGATAAGTATTAAATGGATATACAGGTCTTCTTCTTCTTCTTCTGCCCTAGTGGATCATAGGCCCCCAACTAACTCAAGCCAAATCGTTCTGTCATTCGCTATCGCATGCAGCTCACCACATGTCTTCCCCATCTCTTTTACTTCACCCTCTAGCTCTCATTTCCGTATGTTTTCTGGTCTTTCTTGATTTGTTTATGCCTCTGTGGGTTCCATTGAAAGTGCATCTTACAATCTTCAGAAAAGTTCAACGTTTTCGATTTTTCTCAGTAAACTTCGATATGGCCCAGTTGTAGTAATGTCTAGACGGTATACAACTCCCTCTCGCGTCTACTGAATCGTGTTTAGTTACAGATGCAATTCCTTCATCGACGCTTTCCTTAAAATGCTAGACATCTCTATTCTCGTCGCCCTTCGAAACCTCACGGTCACAAACACACATGTTAAGATGCCATGCGTGCATATCCATTAAATACTTCTTTTATAATAACAGTTTAAAACCCCGTTAATCGTTTTCGATGACCCTGTACTTTAATAAATCTGTCGGCACTCGATGAGTGATATGGTCGTTATCTTGCCGGTGTTCTTTATTTCCTATGAAATTACCTGGTACTCACTTCAGGCTCGGTCAACGTGGGAGCCAAAGTCAACTGATAAAATAATATTTACCTTGATGCGGATTTTAACCTTAGATCTTCAGACCGCAAGGCAAGCGCCTGAATAATACTTTTTTTTTAGCTGCATAATAACTTCTTCAGCCATTTAGCCATCTTCATTGAATCTTATTCCCAGATATTTAAATTCAGATGCCTATTTAATACTTGTGCTTTTTACGGTTCTTTCCCAATAGCCGACCACATATGACGTCATGGGACAATTAAATATTGTCGAGTGTAGTAAGGACGGGTTTCCCTGCTAAGCTTTCTGTGTGTCTTCCAAGGCGTTTCCAAGGTTTTCGCGCGTTTTCTCAGTACAGAAAAGTTAAATCTGCACAGCGTCAAACTGAAATGCCAAATTCTCACACTATACGCTTCATAGACCACCCCCGTGACCTGTAGATTTCCCCTGTTTGTGGTCGAGTATATGGAAAGTACCTTTTCTACTACTGTGTTTAACTTCTACTTCTGTCCTCTTATTTATATTCCTTATGTTTTAGTGTTAACTTTCATATTACTTGTTTTACATTCTTCATACATGTGTGCGAGATTGTCAATATCATGGCTGTATCAATTAGCAAGGCCCCAATTAGCAAAGAGTATTTTGTTTATGTTACTAATAATGCTCAAACGCCGTTTGTGCAGTCCGTTTATATCTCATTGTATTCTTTGTATCGATAAAAAATAAACTGCTGGCTTACTATGCCTGTCGCACCAGAGCCATGTCGACCAGGACGTTAAGGGGTGAGCCAAGATGGCGTAAACGCCTCCAATAGCCGTCTCGTGGCGTTGGGAAAAAACCGTATTTCGCAGTCCTATCAACTCCCTCACCTTTGCCCCGTTAACCACCTCTCAAGCCCTGAACTAAAGTTGAGCTTTCAGATGTAATTAGTTAATGAAACAACCCGCATTTCAGAAATGCTGATATGTCAAGGGCTAAACACAGTAGTGGCCAAGACCGTACACTGACCTCGCCGAGGGTCATCATGGACAACAGCAAGAAGCACTGGGTAAGAAAGTGTGGACGGGGCCCCAATTTTAGTTTTAACATGGACTTCAAGGACTACCAAGGTTAAATACCCGCAACACACACAAAATATTTATATTCACAAATGATGTGTTACACAACTAAATTAAAGACAGAGGAACCTGCCTGCATGCAGACATACAGTTAGACAGACATATCCCGTGCACATGAAATATGTCTACTAATGCAGGCAGTTAGATTATTCCGGATTAATTTAACAGATAAACATTCTGCCGAGACCACAGGAAGCAAGACATGGGTTCAAAGTTCAATGAAGAGAGAATATTCCGGTTAATTTAACAGATAAACGAGTCTGCCGAACCACAGGAAGCCAGACCTGGGTTCAAAGTTCAAATGCATCTTCCGGTCTCCGGTGTAGCAGCAGACATCAAGAGCTGAAAAATGGGGGCAGGGGGTGGAAGAGCCACGGATGGACATGTAGCATTATTCGTGGTTCTCAAATAATAGATTCACGAAAACATTATCAATTTGGGGAAATGTATCTAAAGTGATAATTCAACTTCTTATTTCTCCTCTTTTCCGCCAGTTACCCCCATCGACGTGTTAGGAAGTCTTAAGGGCAATCCTTCTAGTGGAGGTCCCAAATTTGAAATACATCTAAAACGCGCCAAAAATCTGTGACATCTTGTGTACAATTCCGAATCAATGGAGTCGTCGTGAAGACTGATTGCCTACAATATTAAAACAAAAATCGTGGCCTGCAGACCTCTTGTACCTGCTCATGTTACGAATAATGTTTTGCCACGAAACACTGTGAACATTTTCGATTAAGCACATCCCCGCTCCCCTCCCACACACACACACACACACACACACACACACACACAATGCAGCACCAGAATCCACACGGGTGTGTTACATTGATTAGAGAATCGACGTCTTAGTACTTGTGACTTTTCCACAAGAGCTCCGTCTGCGGAGCGTATACGATGATATTTAATTCATATTATATGATCAATATTCTACAGGAACTGGGATTTGCTATTAATTAAATACCAAACATGTTGATTATCTAAGGCCCATGTAAACAAAATCACAACTTGCGTGATGAGATGCCTCAGAAATATCGCCAAGCCAAGTGTCCAGCAAACAATTGATGCTGTCAGACAGAAAAAGCATCTAGTACTAGATTAACCGAGAAACTGTTGATCAGTAGTTTGGCCGTCTTGTTGGAATGCAGCAATGTCATGAATTATCACAGGCACATCTCAGAGGATCAGCTACAGAAGCTGTATCTTCTTTTTCACGTTCACCAACTGTAAACTCCGGCGGAAAGTTCTGGTTGTTCGTCGACTTCTGGACTGCAGTCCTGTTTCAGAACGTGAGTGTGGAATATGCATCAGTTTTACAGATCTGACTTATTTGTATGCAGACTGCTGGTTCCTTGCTTCTCAGTCAGATGCACTCCGACTTAAAAGGAAGCTCCCAAAAGGTCGACTATTACGGCATGCTTTTGGGTAGGCAGTGGGTCTAATCTTGTTTTCCATATAATAGGGCCCCGGAACCCACACAGGGAACAAGAGCAACATGGATCGACAACATTATAGAAACTCTACGCCTTCAGGACAGGACAAGAACCAGTGCTAACCAACCTGCACTGCTCGCAAACTGCTCGTTCGCTTGCTGCTTTACGGCAGAAGTGATCTGTGATGTTGATGATGATGACCAACCAGGACATATTGTGGTATGTCTGGCTTCTTTGCTCGTTCTGTCAGATCATTTATTTTGGTAGCCTTGATGAATACTATCGTGTCGTCAAAATTCTCCCTGTGTGCCACAGTTTTTTTCTTTACTGAGGATAGGGGCTGCGTGGTCTCGAGGTATGGTGCTCGTATCGAGTGCTAGAGCTTCCGCGTTCAATCCCCGGTAAGGGCTAGGATTTTTTCACGTGGACTTTGACTTCTAGTAATTCTTCCTGGTGTCTGGGTAGTGAGATCGGACGCCCGTGTGCATTGTTGCGCACGTGAAAAATCAATTGGCAGTTGGAAATCGAAAAGAGTAGCCTAACGGCACTGCCCGGGCAAAATTCGGAGTTAAAAATCTACCTAAAGTATTTCAGAATCCTCGCCGGTGATACAGAGCATGTGCACTGTGCTAAGCTTCTTTGGACTCAGACTTGAGCTAGAAGAAGAACGAAGCACTTATGGATTACTACCCCTGTGCTATGATGTTGATTCGTTGTTGAAATTTCAAACTACAAACTCATTGAGGTTAGAGCAGGCCTGACTGCTTCGCTGTTGACAGTATAGAGTTGACAGTGATGGGGTAAATGCTCAGCATTCTCTGGTGCTAAGTTGCAGGGATAATTCAACAGTGTTTCCCATACAAAAAGAGCTGTGCATATGTTTGCGAAGTCTGTTGTGCCCTGTCCTCTGTCAACACCACAACTTGAGAAACACTGATCTGTTCCGTACTTTCCGGGCTTAGGCCTTCTTTTTTTTTTTTTCCCAGCAAGGGCGACCTTAGCTGCCGGCATTGACCTTTTCAAACTAAACATTTGGCTTTGCCTAGTTTGCGGAAACATCCAGAATTCTGTCGGCTGTTCTGTCGCTGTCAGCTGTGTTGACGGCTATTCTGTCTAGTGTAGGCAAAACGAGTGTTGTGTTTTGTACTCCTTAAACACCAGTGAACCTAGTATGCATTTACTTTTATGTTCTTGTTTGAATTAAAACATTCTTTCCCTCCCTCTTCCCTGGTGTCACATGCAAATGCTACATCAACTCTTTCGGTACCAAGCAAAGCATAGTGTATGATGGAATCATCCAGGTTAATTACAGACATGTTACACAACACAACAGACATGTTACACAGCATAACACACATGTTACACAAGATAACAGACATGTTACACAACATAATAGACAGCGTCGCATAATGTGTCCTCTTTACATTTTAAATTATTTGGTCAGAGTATGCTAAGAAATCTGGCTACACGAGTGTTCGTGTTTCTGTCTACAGTGTTTAACCGCTTTTTATCATCTCTCTCTCTCCTCTCTCCCCCCCCCCCCCTTTTTTTTCCACCCTCTTTTTTCACCCCAAAAAAAAAGTAGGTGCCAAATATTCCGGTGCTAAAAGAAAAAAAAAGTTAAATACGTACTTTAACTCCTTCAGTGCCAACGAATTAGTTATGTATTTATTGGTGGTTACAATGTTTACTTTTCTTATTCTCTCTACCATAAAAACTATTATTTGTT
The DNA here is from genome assembly GCA_905116865.2 of Candidula unifasciata. NCBI lineage: Eukaryota > Metazoa > Mollusca > Gastropoda > Stylommatophora > Geomitridae > Candidula > Candidula unifasciata. The sequence continues at coordinate 27,776 of CAJHNH020003616.1, read as the reverse complement.
CTTCTGATTTAGTAACTCTACTCCTGTTGTTACTCCAACTCTTTGTGTCTGATCTGGTTGTTATTTCAGGTACTTTAGATCCAGCCTATACTTTCTGTGTGGCGTCTTCACAGTGGAGGTTAGCTACATGGTACCCACTGCTCCCCTTTTTTTTTTTTTTAGAAACATTAAGTTGTGAGGTACCAGTCTCTTCTATGGTGGGAATCTCGTACTAATAAACGTATTTTTTTTTAAATGTCACTGCTAAAATTGAACCCTAGTAGTCAAGGATCTTGAAACTGTTAATGCATTCACTAACCATTAGGAGGACAGCAAGGAAAAAACCCACTGTTCCTATAAAGCATCTGGTAAAAGTATCTAATCTGCGGTGTTTCCTTAGAGTGCATTTGTCAGAAAGATGAAGAGACATTGTTCTGCATTCAAATAAATTTTTAAAACAGACGTGTACGCAAAACTCTAGTTTTGGAATAAGACTGAAGTCCAGAAGTGGGCGAACAACTAGCCAGAACCTTCCGCCGTAGTTGACAGTCGGTAAATGCGAAGGAGGAGGGAGGAGAAGAAGAAGAAGAAGAAGAAGAAGCAAGAAGAAGAAGAAGAAGAAGAAGAAGAAGAAGAAGAAGAAGAAGAAGAAGAAGAAGAAGAAGAAGAAGAAGAAGAAGAAGAAGAAAGAAGAAGAAGAAGAGAAGAAGAAGAAGAAAGAAAAGAAACGAAGAAGAAGAAGAAGAAAGAAGAAGAAAGAAGAAGAAGAAGAAGAAGAAGAGGAGAAGGGGGAGAGGAGAAGAAGAAGAAGAAGAAGAAGAAGAAGAAGAAGAAGAGAAGAAGAAGAAGAAGAAGAAGAAGAAGAAGAAGAAGAAGAAGAAGAAGAAGAAGAGGAAGAAGCAAAGAAGAAGAAGATAAACCGTTTGGGATTGAACTAGTTAAGTAGCACGTTTAAGCAGAATCACAGTAAAATGATCTACAGTATAGTCTCGCTAAAGGCATGTCGTAAGAGGCGACTAAGGGTAAGGTTGGGCTTGAGGTTGGCTATCTCATCCTACAAAAGCCAACAAGCCACGGAAAAGTCAAGAAGAGTAACAAGTAAAACCTGGCCAACCAAAATGAGGGGAGGCTCTTCAAGCAGAAGAAGTACGACACGGTATGGAGAAAGCCGTAAGGAGTCCGGATCGTTGACTTACATCCTCTGAGCTAGGAAAACTTCCAGAATTGGCACCTGGAATGTTAGAACTATAATATAAGGAGAACAATAGAAGTATCAAGGAAAACCAACAGGGGCATAGGGATAAAGGAAAACCAAAAAACACACGGAGAAGAGAGATGGAGAATGAAGTTATAAAGATGGGGAGGACATGGGAAGAGCTCCATGTAATGACGAAGGATAGAACGACTTGGCGTGAGAAGGTTGAGGGCCTATGCTCCATTGGGGGATAGAAATGCAGAAGAAGAAGAAGATAGTCTCGCCAATATTCGGTGATGGCTACGCACAAAATAAGGTCATCAACAATTTACTATTTTATGCTGACTGACAGGAGAAATCAGGGTCTGACTCTACGATGATATATCGGTGGGTGCAAGCAGAATATGAATAATGCAGGTTCGTTTATTCTTTAAAATCATCTTCATCGCGCATCGGATTTGATCATAAGCGCTCCGTTCTTGATGAAACATTGGATGACCATCAACTAGTTGACACATCAGTGAGAATACACAGCACATTACATATTAAAGTTATGAAATAGTACGTTACTAATGCGCACATTGAACACTGTACTATCCTTATCCCAAGAAGAAGAAATGCTGCATGAAAACTTAATATCATGGCAGGAGAGGCGAGGGTCAGCCTTGGTTGGCAGCTGGTCTAGGAGGGAAGCTCCGACAGGCAGTCTGACAAAGCACAGCTCTTTTAATTAGTGTAGCTTCTGAAGCATTCGTTGTTTCAACTGTATTATTGCGACCTTTCTCTTAGAGTAAACAAGAAATATTGAGTTTAGAAGAAAAAAAGTAAAGGTCTTTATTCCATGCCATTCGGCGTATAGGACTAGCCCTATATTTGTATAGACCAATTGGCACAAGATGGTGATGTGGTCAGCATTACGCCGGCCACCTTTACTTCCCGGGACTGCACATGGTACCCGCTCCTCCCCGGCTTATATTCTTCTTACCTCTTGACCTGTCTGTCATCGGTTTTTCTACAAGTTGCCATATTTTTTGTGTGTGTGTGTGTCTTCGGGACACGCAAGCCCCTTTACCACTGAATGGCAATCATATGGGACAAAATAATATAATACGTAGGTAATGGATAGATTTTCTTCTCTTTTCTCGGTCCTATTCACGTTTCCTGGCCCGTCTACAGACTGGCTGACCTTTCATTCATGCCTTGTCAGACTGTTCTACGTCAGAGGGGTGCCAAGTTGTCTTGCCTCCAGCTACATTACGCCGATGTCGCGTCTTCTATACTAAACGACGACACGTTTTTAACGACCCCAGAACATGTAGAACTGGCCCTAACCGAAAGCCCCCTACCCACAGCCTGAGCCTAGGTCCCATGAGAGACTCTTTTCGAAGAAAACAGTACACGAGACACCCCTCTGTAAGAATAAACTCACAGGGAGCAAGTACAGCGGGGATCTACAGTCATCAGTAGAAATTATCCTCTTTCGACACACGTTTCGGCCCACGATTCCTAAACGTATTCGGAGGTGGGCCCACCTGAGTTCATGAAGCTCAGGGCTGCTTCCCCGCCGCACAGAATTACCGGATGGTGTTATACTTTCGGCCAGAGACAAGACGACTTGGTGGTTTCGAAGGAGGTACTGTGAGATAAGAAGCCGCCACGGCTGCGTAATTAGAACAGTCCGCATGCCTGGACGACCGAGCGACAAGCTTACTTTGGTTTACCGGACACATCTTGGACTTTTATTAGCAGTTGGCAGAGAGACACTGGCAGACAATTCGTACACGATGGACTTTTCAAAGGGATAAGAAACTCTTTTCCACTAGATACCCGGACCAGCTCACCGAGGCCCGTCCCCTACGTTGTTGCGCTGCGTCCAAAGCCAGCTGGATGCCCTTTCGGCCACCTCACCAAGTTTTTTGAGTGCCCGTTTCCGTTCATTACCGCGCAATCCTAACTCTTTAACCACATTGTAGAGCGAAGTGGAAACGAGGCCTCTCGCTCCCCTCTTCGACGGCAAATACCCGCACTGTGTAAGCCTCGTTTCTCCTCAAACCGGCTGCTAAATCACTGTATTTCTCGAGCTTATACAAATGATTCTCCTCCATCCGCGACTCAAACGGGACCGTCAACTCAATCAGGATGAGTTGCCGTTTTTTGCGCAGAATGGAGAACGATGTCCGGTCGCAGGCCGGTTTTACGGATCAACTCGGGATACCGTTCATGTCCTGGCAGATCAACCGCCAGTAACCAGTCCCTCGCAGAGTCTAGCACAGATGGAGCGAATGCGTTTTTGTTGACATTACCTTTTGGAACCTGCCCAGCCTTGAGGAAACGAATGGGGACGATACTAGAACTGGCTCTGGCATTAGCCCTCATTCTAGCCTGGTCGACAACGGCTGCTAACTCCTTTAGCACCTTGTTGTGGCGCCAGGTATATCGGCCTTGACCTAGAGCTTTCCTGCACGCGGACAGGACGTGCTCAAGAGTTTGCTTTGATTTGCACAACGGGCAAGTCGGATCGTTGGTCGCAGACCATTTAACCATGTTAACACCGGACGGTAATACATCGTACGCCGAACGAACGATAAAGCTCAGTCGCAGCGGGGTCATCCGCCAGATCTCACCCCATGTGAGTATTCTCGGCAATGCGCTCTCCAGGCTGACCCAATGGCCCTGCTGCGACTGTTGGGCTGCTTTCTGAACCCGAACCTCGTTTTCGTTGTCCCTCACCGTTTGTATCACCATGTCTCGGCGCTCTTTGGCTGAGGCCTTTGACCACCAATTGACTTTCCCGTGCCCTAGGCCTCGACGGTCGGTTTGTGTGTAACCCATCACCTCCTTCAATTTTAGTGCGTTCTGAGCAGATTCAATTGCATCGAGGACCCTCCACTTGGTACCAGTCTTTAGAGCGGGCTGGACAGCGGTGACATTTGGGTCTGAAGACTCACGCAGAAGCATGGCGAGCCTTACTTTGCCGACTTTAAACTCTTCGGTTATCGACTTGAACGGAAGTACCAGCTTAGCCTGCTTACAATACAGAGCCACGTCGGTCAGACAAGGCGGTGCTCCAATCCACTTTCTTAAGGCTGTGTTGATTTTTTTCTCCATGGTTTCAACTGCAGTCATCGTCACCTCGTAGACTAGCAGTGGCCATAGGAGCTTTGGAATCAACATGAATTGGAGACACCATACCTTGAATTTTCCGATCAGCCTGCATCGCTCGATCGCGAGTAGGCCTGTAGCCAGTGACTCATGTATTCGCCGGACTTCCGCTCTGTCAGATAACTTCGAATCGTAAACGCGACCGAGACTCTTCACAGGTTCCTCCAGAACCGTAGGGATCTTGTTCCTTGCCACCGTAAAACTGGTCGCCGACACCTTGCCCTTATGGATTGACAGACTCCTCGACTTCTGCGGTTTGAACTGCATACCGCTCTATTGGACCACCGCGTCCAATCTTTTCAGGATCGTGCGGGCAGACTCCTCGCTGCCCGTTATAATAGTCGTGTCATCCATAAATGCGCGCAGTGGCGGTAACCAGTGATCCCCTATTTGAAGGCCCAGTCCGTAGCCGGCCGCACCGTCTAACATGATCTGCATTGCCATGACAAACAGTATAGGTGAGATCGTACACCCCATAGCTATCCCAATCTGCAACTCAGTCCACCTCGTGGTAAACGTCGAGGTAGAGAAGCGCAAAGCGAACTTGGAGAAATATTGCTCGACCATTTGACTGATCTGTGTCGGTACGTGAAACATGCGAAGGGCTCGCCACAGTAGCCTATGGGGGACTGCCCCGTAGGCGTTGGCTAAGTCCAACCATATAACGTGCAAATTGGTTCTCTCATGCTTGGCTCTCTGGATAGCCTCCCAGATCATGGTCGCGTGTTCAAGGCACCCAGGAACGCCTGGAATACCACCCTTCTGAACACTCGTATCTATGTACTTGTTAGTCATCAGATACTGTGTGAGCCGGCGAGCCATGACTGAGAAGAATATCTTACCCTCAACATTCAACAGCGAGATGGGCCTGAATTGGGAAAGACTCTTCGAGTCCTGCTCTTTGGGAATGTAGACCCCATTTGCCTTTGACCACTCTGGACATATGTGATTGCGGATCCACGCTTGTCGCAGCAAGACGTGAAGCATTTTTAGGATTTTCGGGCAACGCTTGTAAAGAACGTACGGGACACCGTTCGGACCTGGGGCAGACTTGCCGCTGGCCTTTTCACAAACATCTTCAACCTCAGACCAAAGGGGAGGTACCATTTTAAATGGTACCTTCGGCACCGAAGGCTGTTTGAGTCCGCTAAGGATCTCTGGATTGTCATCAAGAGGCTCTCTCCTCTTCTTATCAGAGTACATCTTGCTTAGATGTAGCTCAAGTTCTTTCTGACTGACAACCAGAGTCCCAGACTTCGGTTGCTCGAATAGACCTCGGGCAAACTGATACGGGTCCCTAAAGAATTTCTCTCGCTCCCTTTTAGTTCTTCGTCTGTTGTTACAGAAACGCTCGGCGCGACAGAGGGCACTGTGTTTGTTCTTTAAATGCACCCACACTTCGTACAGCCCCTCCCGTTCGCTGCCCGTAGCGGCTTTGAACTGTTTTCTGAGGGCATTCTTGTCTGCCCGACACTTCAGAATGTCCCTCTGCCTCCTGCTAGTATTCTGCTTGGCACCCGGCTGTGCCTTAACTACTGTCCCGAACTCGCGGGAGCAGTGTTCATATATTACATCACCAAATTTAGTAAGCTTGTCGCCTAGCGACTTCTTGTTTAGAGTTTGTTTAAGTACCTCACATAATGTAGCCTCCAACTTACACCACACCACCTTCTCGCTCGCAGGTGGAAACCTGATTCTGGAGCGCACTTCTTCAGAAATCATCAAAGGTGCTCCTCCGCAGTCGACGTCATGGGCCTCTCCGGGCGAGTGGGGTTCCCCCTGCCCGTCGTTCCCTAACGACTCAGAAACTACCACAGGAGTAGTAGTTTTGCGACGGCGTTTACTGCGTGGAGCACCCTCGCATTTCATTCTTCCGGCATGCGTTCTCAGACCATGCAACCCCGTGAAGCTTTTCCCACATGTACAGAGCCAGACTGTGAAAGTGTGTAGATAAGCCGGAAAACGTGAACAGGACCATTTCCTCTCTTGTATTTATCAAACACCTCTCATTTCTTACTCCACTCTCTCAAATTACATCTAAGGCTACTTTCACATTCCCTTCCATGATTGATCTAGCCCACCCCCCCCCCTTTTTTCCTCCCCCCTTTTCCTCCCCCACCCACCTTCCTAAACAGTTAAACTCATGTCTTCTCCCAGACGTCTAGTGGTTCCGGCACTCCAAGGGCGCGACCCACTTTGGAAAACTACACTGCACCAGCACTAATTATAATAAAACACACGCTAATTACACGCCCTAGATATTGTCTGAAACACGCTAATTACGCGCTTGTTGCACGATAACAAGCTCATCCGGCGGTCAGTGTCCCTGTTATCTCCAAGCAGATCATGCAGATGCACACGTAGAACCCTAAGGTCTGAACATTTATCTGTTTATGTAAATATAGAACTCAGCCAAGTTTCGCTGATACCAGCAGATATAACACAAACACTGTAATGAAGAGTTAGATAAGCCAAGTAAATACTGCGCTCGGTCTAATAAATAGATTCCTTGCCATAGGCGCAACTTGCTAGATGCAATACAAAGCGGTTGTTCTTCAAAGCAAGGCATCCCTGCGTTTTATAACTGTTCGCATGCAAGAACAACGCTAGAAGGCATTAACGAAGGAAACGAAATATATATTAATAGTATTATAGAAAAGACATGATAACATTATAGCTAATATCTCCTTCCACCGGAACCCACAGGGTAAAAGGCATGAAGGCAGATAAGATAATCATACATGGAAAAAGGAAGATTAGAGAATTAGGTGAAAGAAGAGGAAGGACATGATGAGCTTAACATTATGGCAAAGAGCTACACGACTTTAACGCTAGTTGGTTGGGGGCTTATGCTCCATTAGTTCATTGTGGTATAAAGAAGAAGAAGAAGAGGAAGAAGAAGAAGAAGAAGAAGAAGAAGAAGAATCACTACTTTTTAATCACGTGTAGTATAAGAATTCGCCAGTGCACTTATTTACTGATATTTTTAGCACTCATCAGTGACAAGTAAGATGAGACAGATGTGGTGATCTCCACAGACATATCCGTTATACGAGGACATAAGAGTGCATGGGCATTTACAGCTCGCTCTTCAGGTGGACCAGTTAATTAAGGAAGCCAGCGGTGCCTTCTCCATGATCACCAGCAGCATGACTATGGGGGTGATGGCGGTGACACAGGCTTTCATGTGGCTGGGATCACAGGACTATTCCCACGTGTGTGTGCTGAGTGATTCTTTGAGCATGATCCGGCGGGTCGAGGCAGGCTGGTTACGCAGACAGTGGCTTGAGTCGTTGCAACATTCTCCTATGTGTGCAGTTACTTTATTATTCGTCCCAGGGATGCAGGCGTTATTGGTAATAAGAGAGCAGATAGACTGGCAGGTGCTACATTAATTGAAGATGGCGGCCCCATGGATCACGCAGACATTGTCATTGCCC
>CAJHNH020003616.1:0-17500 GCA_905116865.2 Candidula unifasciata | reverse complement strand
TGTTTATAAAAACTACATATCAAAGTTTATGAAAACTACATATCAATGTTTATGAAAATTACATATCAATGTTTATGAAAATTACATATAAATGTTTATGAAAACCACATATCAATGTTTATGAAAACCACAAATCAATGTTTATGAAAACTACATATCAAAGTTTATAAAAACTACATATCAATGTTTATGAAAACCACATATCAATGTATTCGAAAATGTTTATGAAAACTACATATCAATGTTTATGAAAACTACATATCAATGTTTATGAAAACCACATATCAATGTTTGTGAAAACTACATATCAATGTTTATGGAAACCACATATCAATGTTTATGAAAACTACATATCAATGTTTATGAAAACCACATATCAATGTTTACAAAACCACATATCAATGTTCATGAAAACCAAATATCAATGGTCTTAAAAATGACACATAACTATTCATAAAAACGACACATAATTGTTTATTAAAACCACAAATCAATGTGTATGAAAACCGCATATCAATAATGTGAAAACTACATATCAATGTTTAGGAAAACTACATATCGATGTTCATGAAAACCACATATCAATGTTTATGAAAACTACATATCAATGTTTATGAAAACCACCTATCAATGTTTACCAAAACCACATATCAGTGTTTCTGAAAACTACTTATAAAGGTTTACGAAAACCACATATCAATGTTTATGAAAACTACATATCAATGTTTATTTATTCTTTATATCAGCTTGTAGGGGCCACACTTCATCAAGTCCTGCCACTCCAAATACGGAGGCCGTAAGTCTCTTGAGAACCACTTATCTCTCTAAAGGGGTCCACCTTGTCTGTATGGCTTAAAGTCTAACATAGCTTTATCAAATATTTTTGAGTATTGCAATGACTCGGTGTTTATTCACTTTGGCTCCAGTCACTTGCAGACTTCTCACTCGTGCACTGACAGTCAACACCACAGGTGAAAAATGGACGACATTGAACAACACAATGCGTGTTCACTCTTGATTCTCCACTCGCAGTTTTTTCAGCCAGTACATGGTGAGGTAACTTACGTCTACTCGTATATACTAAGACAAGGATCAACTTTACCTTTAAACGAAAAATTACAGACGACCATTGAAAGAAATTGAAAGATATCGACTGTTCTTCAAGACGAGCAAACACACAAAATCAGCTGGCAGACGGTTTCCGTCACTACTTGCTGATGGCCAGGTAGGGCGTTAAAAACTTTACAAACACATCAGACGTATACTTGATACAAATACTTCTCCGCTCTCAATGCATATAGTTTCTTGGCCCAAACGAGACTCACCACTTGCTCTTTCTAAGGTATTACATAATCTCGTGTTCTCCAATTCGCACGGGTTTCATTTGGTCAACATTTTCCCCGTGCAACTCGGCTTTGTACTCGTTACATTCAAATATTCTCATTCACATTCATTACCTGACTTCATTCCTTCTGTAACATAACTTATCAGGGAGAAAATAGTTCACTTCAAGTATGGTCCTTTGCTTCCACATACATATTTTTAGTATCAATTTCCTGTTTTCGCAGGAATATCAGAGCTTCAACTGGTCAGGCAAGTAAATTTTTCTTGGAGAGACATCAGTTAAGTGACTTTCTAAATTCTTGTTTCAAATGTAACAGTTTCTGTTCATAACATGTGCTAATAAAGCCTTTCTAGCCGCAATGTTCATTTATATTTGTGACTGTGATAATGCAAAGCTGGTGAGTTCTACTTTTAATTTAATTTTCACACCTGTTCACACATAACAGCGTGTGCACGTTCCACATAACAGTGTCTTAACGCACACTTAATAAAGTTAACGTGCAGCACATATTAAGTTTAGATGCACCACATAACAATGTTTACATGCACCACATAACAATGTTTACATGCACCACATAACAATGTTTACATGCACCACATAACAATGTTTACATGCACCACATAACAATGTTTACATGCACCACATATCAATGCCTACACGCACTATATACTGATGTTAATAGATATCTAGATAGATATCCCAATCAAAGCTTAGAGATAGGATATCACTTTTGTGGACCAAATTTAAAGCAAAAACCGACCAGCCCGATAAGTAAAAGTACACCGTTTTACACGCCTTTAGGCCTATTTAGAATATACAGCTATAATGCGCTATAATACTATATAATGCACAATCAGCATTCAACGTGTGATGTTTTATCCACCGCATTTGCTTCTGAGAACATTTTCCCATGGTAGCACAATTTACGCCCAGAATACATTTAGTATCTACAGATCGTGGATGATTAGAATACATGACCACTCGCCCAGCCACCATTGAACTAACGACGCTCCTATCGATCAACAGATGTATGTTTGGTTGAATGGTTTTGTGTTTAATTTGACAAATGTATGAGCATGGAACGGCTCAAACAATTGTAAACTAAAGTTATCTGCTTTTCCTTTACAGGACGTTGCAGAACCAACCCCATGGTTTATGGCTATTGCGGTAATTATGGACAAATATACGTTCAGTAGTTTGATACTGCCACAAAACGGTCCGGTTCTTGATACCACTGTCGAAACCAAGGTAATGCGCTCTGCTGCCAAATCGCTTGCAGCCAGGTTCGAAGCCGGCACACCCAGCATTGCTAAGCGTGTTTGCAACGCCCAAGCCACAGACGCAGACCAATGCGAAACTCGTGAAACTAAAATTACAAAGCTTAATCTTAAACAGCTAGCACAAGCTGTGGTCGTTTTGTGACACTCTAAACGGGGGAAAAAATGTACAACTATTAACTCTTTTAGTTGCACGCATCATTTGTTATGCGAGCATTTGTTTGGTGAATCAGTTCTACCTCAAATGTTAAATGCTCTCTCTCCTACGTTTCACATTTGACAAAAGCACACGAACAAATAAGGCTTGCCAACTATTTTAGCTCATCTGAAAGTAATACACTCATGGTTTGCCCTGTTATTTATGTATAAATATGGAACATCTCCTCTTAAACCTTCTGGTATTCATAGAGTGTTCCCGTGCACATAAAGTCTCTCTCTCTCTCTCTCTCTCTCTCTCTCTCTCTCTCTCTCTCTCTCTCTCTCTCTCTCTGAGAAAGAGAGAGAGATATACAGAAAGAGTGAGCTCTGAAGCAGAAAGTGTTAACATGTGCAAAAGTCACTCAGGAAATCGGGCTGCAGGAAATTCCATGCTTAGTTCAGCTGCCCCCCCCCCCCCCCCCGCCCCATTTCCCTAGCTAAGTATACATATAGAAGTAATTTTAAAGTCTTTTTTTATACATATATTATTACTTCAACACCGTTATATTCTGTTATCTTAATCATGTTATTACAATCGACGACTCTACATACTGGGATTTCCCATGTGTGGTAAATCCCCCGATGCAGCAGCAACTGGGAGGTACTTCTACTGGTTGTTCGCATGAAAATTTTTATGTAATAAAAAACAATTAAACGTTTCACGCATTTGCCCGTCATCCTGGCCGCAGGGACCATGCTAATCTTCTGTGTATCGTTCCAAATTCAGTACACTGTATATTTACTGCCTGAGAGTACAATAATAGTATTTTTTTTTAAAAATAATTTGCCCTAAGCACATTATTATTATTATTATTATTATTATTATTATTATTATTATTATTATTATTATTATTTGTAAAGGTCATGTCGTGTGGCGTTGGTAGTCATGTATATCCACAACCTTCTGTCTCATCTACTTTCCATCAATTCTGACACAGATGATCCTCCTGGCCAAGATGTCAAACTTTCCAGCATATTTTCTCTCGGTCTCCCTCTGCTTCTCATCTCCTCCAACTTTCCTACTGTCACGATTTACTCCAGTTGTCTTCTTCTCATCGGATGACCAAAGAATGTAGATTGTATCTTTCTGATGTGAGCAATCAGTTCTCTTCGTAAGTCAGTTTATGTCAGGATGTCTTCATTACTCTTTTTATCTGTCCAGGATATTCTCGGCATTCATCTATAAATCCACATCTCCGCAGCTTCCAAATAATTTTGGGCAAATGTTACTAGTTGTCCATGATTTACTTTCGTATATCAATATATGATATATTTAGCATTTAGGAGGAACTGATAGAGTTATTAAAATAAGAATACAAAAGGAAAGAGGAGCTTTCATAGCACCAGGGAATTTGTGGAGGTAAAAAAAAAAAAAAAAAATTAAAAGAAATACTAAACTTATAATTTTTAATTCTAATGTCAAATATTTTGTAGGGTGGAAACATGGAGAACAACTAAGGGAACTACTAATAAATTACAGACATGTCATTAACTGGTGCCTGCGCTGAATAAAGAGAATTAATTAGTAGGATAGAATAACTAATGTAGAGCTTTGGGAGAGAACTAAACAGGCTCCAGTGGACCAATGAGGAAAAGATGCTGGCGTTGGATAGGACACATACTGAAAAAACAAGAGAACAGTATAACTAGAAGGTCTTTGCACTGGAACCCACAGGGGCATAGGAATAAATAAAGGCCAAAAAACACATGGAGAAGAGAGCTGGAGAATAAAGTTAGAAAGATGGGCAGGAGATGGGGAGAGCTCGATGTAATGGCGAAGGATAAACCGACTTGGCGTGAGCCGGTTAAGGGCATATGCTTTATTTGGAGGATAGAAAGGCAGAAGAAGATAAGAAGAGGAAGAAGAAGAAGAAGAAGAAGAAGAAGAAGAATAGGATTTAGGAATGCACTTGTGCATATTAATAATCTACTAATATTACTAATAATGACTTTATTATAATTATTGTGATTATTAATCAGCAGTAAAACAAGGATTGGGCCCTTTGACAGCCTCTCGCTTCCATAGAACGTTAGTAAAAGAGCTGAAAGTTTTCGTTTAGGCGAACCTGCAGTAAACTAGGGGCAATGTCTGATCGCTGATTGACTCCTTCTCTCTGCCTTTCTCTGTAATCAGGACCAGGGCTGACAATGGGGTTTTTAATCAAAACCCAAGTAATACATAAGCAAAAAACCACACACACACACACACACATAAACCCAAGAATGATAAAAAGTACAATTTTATGCTTACGAAACGAAACATTTAACCACTTTATAAAAAGATATACATCAAAAAATTTCCAAAATCTGAACCCAAGGTGTCAAATAAAAACCCAGATCTGGGTGTAAAGCCCCATCATTGACAGCCCTGGTTTCGGCAAACCTGCAGTAAACTAGAGGCAATGTCTGATCGGTGATTGACTCCTCTGCCTGTGTTCCCCAGTAAACAGGACAGGAAACAAATCGGTCATACTGGCAGTAAACTGCGAAGAAAGGCGAACCGCTGTTTATGATGTGGCCACTAGAGATATAGTGGTTCCCTCAGCCACACCTGGGACCGGTTGTTATTATACGTCGCACGAGAGTGGCAACTTTGGGAATATCGTTTTCCGACGGAAATTTTCCGTCTTAGTTTGTGTGTATCCGACCCCCACTGATTAGGTTATTTTTCTGTCTGCCTGCCTGCCTGTCTGTTTAGTAGGATGAGGGAATAATATTCTTCACGTTTTTAGACGGGTTCTTTTTTTTTTATTGACACCGAACACGGAGAATTCCGGAGTTCACCGGAAAGTCTAGTATTATAGAGGTGTTGGGATTTGAAATGAACACGGAATAAACGGTTCTTTCATAATAAGCCACCCCAGATGACGTCACGGAGACAGTACAATATTTTATAGGGTGGTAAGACCGGGTTTCCCGGCTTTGTGATGCTTTTAACTACCCCGAAACACATAGAACTGGGCCTTACCCCAACCCACTTACGTCACACAAGCCTAGATCCCACGACCGCAAGCAGCTTAGGCCCCAAGACTGTATGCAGCCTATCTACCACTCCCTGAAATATTTGACTGTCTTTTTAGGGTGAATAAAGACGAAAGCACCGAATAAACATAACTTTAACAATCCCTATAATATTGGACTTTCCGGAGAACTCCGGGATTCCCCGTGTATGGGGTAAATTTGAAAAAAACAAAAGTATTGGGTGTATGTTGAAGCCCTATATTTGTCTATACTAATTGGAACCTTAGGATGGGAGGAAGGGGGGGGGGCTCATCATTCGGCACCTTGTAGTTGGCAGCCAAAACCATCACAGTCTGTGATTCTCTGTGCCGTGAGAGTTGCCACCATTATCGTCCCTTAACACTGCATGTCGTTTGGTCACCAGTTGCCGTTGACTGGCTGATCAGCTCCACACACCTTCAACGGTCAGATACATTAGACTTCATGTTAGCATGCCTAAGAGCTGTCCAGTCAGTCAAGTTCTGTATCTAGGTCTTGCTTGGTCTGCCTCCTCTTCTTTTCTTTCCCTGTTCTAAACCATATAGTGTTTTTTTTTTGTTTTGTTGGTGAGAGGCCATTAGATCGTTTTATATTTCTGTACCATTGTATTTTCCGTTTTTGTACTCTAGTTTAAAGAGGTTCATAGTTTCCAATTTGCTGGCTAATTAATTATAGAGCGAACCTCGTCATTTGTGAAGTGGTATGTATGACATGCCAAGAATTTTTCGGAAAGATCCGATTTCAAATGCTTGTATCTTCTTTTCCAGTTCAGAGGGTAAGGTTTCACAGCCATATGCAAACGTACTAATAACTAGTGCTCTGAGCAATCGTAATTTATTTTTCATTGATAAAACCCGTTATTCTTTAAAGATTGGAAACGTGGAGTACAAATAACATAGACTAATCATTATTACAGACTTCTGAGAAATGTCTTCCTGCGAATCGTTGGAACTATCTGGAGAATTGAGAGGGAGAAAACAACAAAATGCATTGTCTGGTTCTTCTTCTTATCTTCTATGCCGTGTTGTGTTTGTAGCTATGTTTAATCACATTGGCATAATGGCATAATGGCATCCGTCAGTCCCGGGGGACTATGGAGATGTGCCGCTGGCTTTGGGAACAACATCTGCTGTGACTGTAAAGTCCGATGCGGGAATGGCAGTCTTTGCCACACAGGATACACACAAAAGCAGATACTCCCTCGTTGTTAGGCAGTTTTACTCTCCGGTGCCTCCTCTCCACAGCTCGTTGTGTTCGGTTTCTTTCAAAATGTGACAGTCCATCTTTCACTTTCTGTCTCCATAGTAGTCGATCTGCAGCTGATTTTTCCCATGTCTCTGTGCCTATGTTGGTATCTATTAGGTCACGTTTGCATACATCTTTATAGCGCAGCTTTGGCCTTCCTTTAATCACATTAAATCATCATTAAATCACAGGTATAAAGTAATGATCTCTTTTCACGCCTTAGGCGCATCGGACATATGGGAAGAGCGTCCCATATTTTTACAGACCAATCGGCACTAGGTTGGTAATGTGGTCAGCATTACGACAGCCGTCTTTAATTTCCCAGGACAGTCATCATTTTCCTGTTTATTTATTGCAAACGCGTCCATGACTCACATCCATATGTTGCCACAGGAAATAATGCGTGCTCTCAAAATGTACAGTTTGATCGCAGATGGTGTGTGCCATACTTTATCTATACTGTACAACCTCTGAATGTACAGTTTGTTCGCAAATGGTGTGCCATACATTATCCATACTGTCAGCATCATCAGGTGCCTTGCCGAATGGCGTGGGCGATCATGCCTCTCTGCATTCTGCGATCTTCTACAGCATGTATCAGTTCGGCTGCCGACACACCTCCATGCCATTCAACATGACTGTCAAGAATCTTCTCTCGTTGTCTTAGTCTGTCCCTCTTCCACAGATCTTTCCATGGGTCACAACATCTTCTATTTTCCCCTCTTCTCATAACATGGCTGAAAAATTATGACTGTCTCCTTCTGATGTCTGTGATAAGTTGTCTTCGGGCTCCCGCCCTTTTCAAAACCTCTTGGTTGCTCATTTTGGCTGTCCAAGGTATTTTAAGCATTTTTCTGTAAAACCACATCTCTGAGGCCTCAAGAAATTGTTTGGCCTGCCTACCGATTGTCCAGGATTGACAGCCATATGTTAAAACTAGATGTATGTAGCAAGCAAGAATTCTTTTTCTAACTCTCAATGACAAAGATATATTGTACAAGATGTTCTTTATTTTATAAAATGCAGTGTTTGCCTGTCCTATTATGTTTCTTATCTCAGTTATGCATCTTCCATCTGATGTTATCCATGTGCCCAGATTTAAATGTCTGTACTTGTCCCAAAATAACACCATCAACTTTTACTACACATTTAGGAATAATTCGTCTCTTTGATATCACCATTACTTCTGTCTTTCCATTATTCAAACTGAGGTCCATTCTTCTAATTTCTAACACAACGATGTTTATCATTTCCTGTAGTTCTTTCTGACTTGTTGCTGTGAAGACTGTGTCATCAGCATAACGTAAATTGTTTATATTGTGCCCACCAACCACAATTCCGGGCATATGAATTAAAGATCTCATTTTATATTCACTGTATAGTGAAAACAAATCAGGTGACAGTACACATCCTTGTCGTACGCCCAACTTTATGCTTTGAAATGTACCTAAACAGTTGTTAATTCTTTTTTGCTGCCGATACATATTCTTTATTATTTGTAGATCTTTTCCATAAATATTTAATTTTTCTAACAGTTTGATTACTCCCTCATACTTCACACAGTCAAATGCTTTTTATAGTCTATAAAGCCTAAGTACAAATCGGTCTTTACTTCTATAGCTCTTTCTGACAATGTCCTTAGGATGTATATGGCATTGCTTCTACCTTTTCCAAAACAAGCTGGCAGGCAACATGTCTGCGGGCCGTGTTAGTTTTTCCGTCAGGACAGCTGTTGTGTTTTTCGTTCATTATGCTGGTGTAGGACGATTGTGATTTCGGCTGAAAGGTAACAATGGAACTTTTGATATTTGAGTTGTAATGTGTGCCTGGACAGTAGTCTATTTCATGTGCCGGCTGTGTAAGCCACGAGTGGAAGAATAAAGTGCTGAAACAGTATCGTGTTGTTTTCCTGTCGTCCATTTTCTGCTCGTCGTGTGATGTCGGTGTATGAGATAGGAATCGTGTGATGACACAAGCCAGATAGAAGATAAAAGAAAGTCATCGCAGTTCCCTAATTTCTTTATCAGTTCTAGGAATTCATAAATTTAATTTAATGTTCTGTGGTGATTTTCCTAATATTCTTTAGTTTTATTCTAATCTTTCCTGTAACTGGAACATGGTCACTAAAGCAGTCTGCTCCTGGTCTAGTTTTTGCTCCAACTAAGCTGCTCTGAAATCTTCTTGAAATCAAAATATAATCAATCTGATTGCTGACATTATCGTCAGGACTTTTCCAAGTCCACAATCTTCGAGGATGGTGTTTAAACCAGGTGTTACCTATTATCATGTTTTGCGACTCAGCCCATGCTATTAATCTGTCCCCTCTCAAATTTTTGTCTCTTAGGCCATAGCCACCCGTTATTCCGTACACTTTTTCACTTCCTAATTTCGCGTTGAAATCTATACTCTGAATGTACAGTTTGTTCGCAAGTGGTGTGCCATAATTTATCTATAATGTACAACCTCTAAATTACTACAGTCTCCTCTATGTGTGGGCTCCGGGGCCCTGTTATATGGAAAAAAAGAATAGACACCAGCCTACCCAAAAAAGCATGTCGTAAGAGTCGACTAATTCGAAGCTTTCTTCGAAGTCGGAGTGCATCTGCCTGAGAGGCAAGGAACCAGCAGTCTGCATACAAATGAATCAGATCTGTGAAACAGATTCACACGCAAAAAATTAGGTTCTGGAATTAGACTGCAGTCCAGAAGTGGATGAACAATCAGAACTGTGCGCCAGACTTTACAGCTGGTAAACGCGAAGAAGAAAAAGAAGACTACAGTCTCTCATGCATTCTATTGAATAATTGCCACTGTTACTAACTAAGACCGAGAAGCGGCTAGACACTCGCCTTCGAATCGGAAAGTCGTGGGTTGGAGTTCTGACGTCAAAACCTACATCGACTCCCTGGTCGACGGGGCTTTGAACTGATATCAGGTGTAGTCCAGGAAAGTAAAAGCGACCGGCGTGATGCTGACCAAATCACCCACCGAATGCCGTGTGGTCAATACAAAGAGTCATTTTATGCTACATTGTAGGTTGATTTAACTTCGTACTAATGCCCTTGAGAAATACAGCGAAACATGATGCACCTGACGAACTACAGCGAAACATGATGCCCCTGATGAAATACAGCGAAACATGCCATACAATAAATTGTTCAATGTGTTGTTTCTTTCTGCGTGATTTAAATTTACAACGGGAAACATTGTTTTATATTTAAAAAAATGTAGGTCTATCCCTAAATGCACAATACGCCTAAAGGCGTGGAAAAGGGCCCTTACTTTACTTACTAACCATGAGGATCAGCTGGCCGAGTGGTTAAGAACAATGGACTCTCATTCAAGAAACCCATGTTCGATTCCTCGGTAAAACTGATTTTTCTATGCGACTTTACTGGCCATGGGACCTTACCCCCCCCCCCCCCCCCCCCCCCCCCCCCCCCCCAACACCTCCTTTTTTATTTAAAGTTAACGATACTGAATACAATGAAATTTTAACTAGAAGCAGCACTGACGGCCATAGAACTAAGCTATTCCAACTGTGTGACATTTCCAGCTTCATCGTTTTTCGGTTCGATTGCAGTGCAGCTTTTGTATTGACCTAATATGTTTTGTTTTAATTTTTTAGGTTTAGAAACAAATTTCGGCCACTAATGTATTCTCATCGTATACAACACTGCAGATATAAAAACTGAGCAAGTATGAACAAGTATAAAAAGGCTTGGCAGGAGTCTGTTGAAGACCTATACTTATTTGCAGATACAGAGAAGAAGACGATGATGACTGGCTGACTTTTTACCCCATCAGTCGTGCGTGTGATGTCACAGAGCGATAAACACCCGGTGACACAAAGTACCAGCATTCGGATGAGGATCACCCGTAGAGAGGTCAGCCGTTAGGTTATATTAGGGCCTGCGGCAACAGTCAGAGTGGGGTTTCAAAATAACCAAAACTTCGTCCCACATGCGGATGGAGAATGATTAGGTGGTGATGATCAAGAAGAAGAGGGGTCCATAATGAGTCTTTCAAAGCGATCCTTCATTCTGTTATCATTGCTATTATTTATGTTTGTTTATAATCGTCATCCCTTTGTGGGATCAATTTTTCGTTATTTACAAGCCCCACCCTGGCTCTTAAATATGGTGGCCTAATGGCTGAACGCGGCTTCTGGGACCTCTCCACGGGTAATCCATGTCCACAAAGTGGCACTTTGTGTCATCGGGTGTTTATCGCTTGTGTGATGTCCTAGTGGGGTAAAATGTACTACTACTACTGCTTCTTTAGTTTCTTTGTTCGTATATTCGGACAAAAGTGGAATATAGGACGGTGGGGAATGTAAAAGGTGTGAGGAGAGAAGAAGAAGAAGAAGAAGAGAATGATGTGCCTTTTTGAAAGTGGAATTAATCAAGTAACAGAAAATGTATTGATTGGCACTTATATTTTCTGAAAGTGGTACGTACATTTCTAATAAATAATTTAGGGTTATCTCCCCCTTTTTTGGGTGCACGAATCAATAATCTAAGGGGTCACAAACGGGTTACAAAGGACTATCTGCCTCAAGCGTGAGTTCAACGGAAGACATTGACTGAACACGCCTTCAACTTACAGTAGGTGAACAACATAGAAGGCGTAGAAGACGTAAACACGGAAGCACAATGTAGACACAACCAAGGTTGTTAACACAGTAGGAGCGCACGTAAATCACCGGCAACGATTTCAGTCATGTGACCAGCCGCCTTCTACCACAAATGTCGGTTAATGTGCCAAAAATTAACGTCATGTGTGTGTTTATTTATTTAGTTAACAGAGGCGCTCATAGAAAACAATGGGAGCTGGGTTGGGAGGGGGAAAGGGGGAGGCGTCATCTTCCTTACACGTTTTTTAGGAGGTTGGCTCAAAGGGTTTTAGTTTTTTTTCCCCAGGGAATAATAATAATAATATTAATAATAATAATATAATAGTAAGTGTTGATGATAAAAATAGTGTTCTTAATGGCAATCTATAACGTGTGTGTGTTTGTCTGCCTGTCTGTGTGTGTGTGGTGTTTCTCCCTGTGTGTATGTGTGCCTGTGTATGTTGTGTTTACGTGTCGTGCCAGTGTATGAGTTGTGTCTGTGTGTACGGCAGTGTCTGGGTGTGTATCATGGCTGTGTGCATGTGTGAAGGTTATATCCGTTATATATCTGTTTGTGTGCGGGTGTGTGTGTGTGCAAGTATGTATTGTGTCTGTATGTAGGTTTTGTGTTTTTGTGTATGTGTTTTGTCCATGTGTATGCGTTGTGTATGTGTGTGATTTGTGACTGTGAGTATGTATTGCGTCTGTATGTGTTGCGTCTATCTGAGTGTATGTGAGTGTGTGTATGTGTTGTGTATGTGTTGTATGTATGTTGTGTCTGTGTGTGTGTGTTTTGTATCTTTGAGTATGCGTATATTTTCGTGTTTGTACTTGTTATTATTCCTCTCTTTTTTTTTTTGCCGCCTCGTATGCTGTGTGCGTATTTTTTAATGGACACTGGAAAGTGTGCATTTGCTTTGAAAAAAAAATTACATTTACGCTATGATTTTTTATAAGTGAACATAATATGTTTGATACATACAAGGTCCGACAATTAGGTAATGAAACTGATTTTATTATGGCTAAGGCAAAAATGTCATCTATGAATTAAAGCTTGGAATCAAAGAGGCCACCTTCGTCTATGATCTGGCAAATTTTCATCGCCGCCCTTTAAGCAGACAACAAACAAGCCGCCATTTTTTTAACCTAGTCAGAGATGCATTGTTATGTAATCAGCATGGAGTACACAAAAAAGCTAACATTTAATTATGTTTAAAACTGATTAAAAAGCGCCATTGCGACAGTTGCATTAATGCAACAAGTTTATGGGGATAATTGTTTATCTCTTGCACAGATTTTCAGCTGGTATTCACGATTTAAAAGTGGTTTGAAAATGATTACAATGCAACTATTCCTGGAAGCCCAATTTATGTTCGTAATGAGGAACTCATTGCAAAATTTAGAGAACGGATATAAGAAGATCGTTGTACGACTGTGAGAATGATAGTAGATCAATTTATGTTAATATAGAGACTATTGATAAATTTTTAGTGAAAGATTTAGGCAAGAAAAAAAAAATGCACTAGCTCAAAAGGCAGTAGTTATACAGGAATTTTCGGCCCAAAAACAGATGTGTGTTCTCAACCATCCACCCTTTTCCTCAAATTTGTCTCCCTGTGACTATTTTCTATTGCCAAAACTAAAGCTGCCTTTGAAAAGACGCTTTTTTGAAAATATTGATGGCATCCAAAGGGCCGTAACAATGAACGAACGAACAAACAAACTTTATTTTCAAAGGGTTACAAATTGGGCACGCAGGCCCGTCTGACATTCGGCTCTTCTAAGCACTCGTTCTTCAGAGTACCAATGCCTGCTATCTAAATGCATGTTATAGATATAGAATAAAAATATACATTATAGAATATAATATATACATCATGTGTACACAATCTTACACACTCACACACACACACACACACACACACACATATATATATATATATATATATATATATATATATATATGCTCCCACATTCTCATACATGCACACTCATATACATACATGCATATATACATCTATACATCTACATATATACACAAACAGAAAAGACACACACATACATATATGGACATATGTGCACACACATTCCATACATACACACCTACACATGCATGCATGCATGCACACACACACATACAATCACATGTACAGACACCCACAACCACACATTTACACTTACATGTAAACATACATACACACATATACATACACATAACATCAACTTTAAGGGCCATAACGATAGAAGAACTGAGGTGGTCGTTCCAATGTTTCTTAGATCGTGCTACTCGCTGAGGCTTACTTTGAATAAAATACTGGTTATATCTTCAACTGTTGATTATTTTATTTTTTATGGAATTAATCTCATTACTTAATTGTCAGACCTTGTAAAATACAACTGCCCTGTGAAAGATGAGTCTTTGAAACAAACTCATGTTAAACGGCCTTGCGTGCTAAATTTTTGACACCTTTGGAAATAAAGATCGGTCTGTCTTTCTGGATGTCTTGTCTGTCTGTCTATGTGAACGTATGTATATCTATCAGTGTGTCTGTCTTTCTGTCGACCTATCTGTCTGTGTTATCTGTCTGTCTATCTATACATCAGCTTATCTACATGCCTGTCTACATACTTCCTTTTTCCATGTTTTCCTGCCTTTTTTTTCTGCCTTGTCTGTCTGTCTGTCTGTCTGTCTGTCTGTTCATCCGGAATTTCTATTTTGTCCTCAGTTCAGGACATATTGTTCCAAGTATTGGTTCTAGATGTTCTTTCATTCTTTAGATTACCGGGCACTTCGTCCTCTGCTGCGTTCGCCTTTAAAATGACGTCTGGCATGTGTCATTGCCTTTTAAAACTAGGCTGCGTTATATGCGTCTTTCGGGCTAACACATACGATTTCAGCAAACACCTAAGCAATCGTTCTCTGTCACATCCTTGTTAGAGGGGCAAAAAGTCCTCCCCCCCCCCCTTTTTTCACCCCACAATAAATAGAGCACTGGATCCACCAGCATCTGAAAACGACTCGTCCTCCTCAAGCCCAGTATTGCCACTTTGGATATTTTACATCCAGATTTAGATGTTTTTTCCTTGCATTTAGATGGCGTTTTTGACGTTTAGATGGTAGATGTTTTTCTAGAAGTTTCAATTTGGAGTGAATTTATCAAATCTAACATAAGAAACAGGATGAAATTTGACCTCTTAAATGCTATCTGGACAATAAATTTCGTCCTGATAAGAGTAGGAAAATGCTGTCAAACTTGTCAGCTCCCTGATTGTGTATTACAAGAAATTGGAACAGTTAAAGCATACCAGAGTCATTTTGGATCTTAAGTTTCAACTTCATCATCCAAGCTAAGTTTATCCTGTGGATCTTGTAAGGCAGACTTCAGTAAAGATTAGGACATGATTCTATAGGGTAAGTCATATCAATTGCTATGTAATTTGTAACACTTTCCATTTGGATGTTTTTGTCTGGATGTTTTCCACGCAAATGTAGATGTTTTTAGATATTTTATGACTCCGTTTGGATATTTTTGGTCAAAGAAAAGTGGCAACACTGCTCAAGCCATGTCACTGGGATCAAGTTGTCGCCCTGCTGCTTGTCAGGGGTGACATGGCCAGTTATCAATTATGACAGTGACCTTGACAGTGAGTTCTGGTGACGACAGCCTGTTATGTGTGTGACGACTCTATGTCCTATCTGTGATGGCACGATTTCACAGCTATCCTGTTCTGTATGTTTCTTGCCATAGATGTGTTCAACTGTGACCTGGTGAAGCAGGCAACATGATCCTTCATTTATTTTGCTAGTGTAATCGCTCTCTCTCTCTCTCTCTCTCTCTCTCTCTCTCTCTCTCTCCATTCTCTCTCCCTCCCTGTCTCTCTTATCTCTCTATATCTGTCTGTCTGTCTGTCTTCCGTCTGTCTGTCTGTCCGTCTGTCTGTGCCTCTGTCTGTCTGTCTGTCTGTCATATATATATATATATATATATATATATATATATATATATATATATATATATATATATATATATGTGTGTGTGTGTGTGTGTGTTTACATATATTTAAATGCTTATCGATGTCTTGTTGATACTTATCGAAACGACACATGATGATGATTACTATATTTCCAGGGAGAAAGGAAACAAGGGAGGAGGAAGAACGCTAAACAAATTTCTTATGAAAAAGTGGACAGTGGCCTAAAAGTGAGTGGGGAAAACACTAAACTAGAGCAATGAAAAAGAACCTGCCACGATTAGCTAGGCTTGCTTCGCGAGAAAAATATATAGTCACGTTTAGCAAACATCCTTGAAGGGAGGTTTTTGAGGTTTAAAAGAACTGATCAACATCATGGCACACTGGTAGTAACCCATAAGTGCTCGGTTCTTCTCCTAACTCAAGTCTGAGTCCGAAAAAGCTCAGCACAGTACACAGGATCTGTAGAACCGGCGAGGTTCCTGAAATACTTTGGGTAGATTTTTCAATCAAAATTGTGCCCGGGCAACGCTGTTAGGCTTTCCTTTTCGATTTCCAACTGCCAGGGGATTTTTTACGTGCGCAACAATGCACAGGAGCTACCGATCTCACTACCCAGAGACCAGTGAGAATTACTAGAAGTCCAAGTCCACGTGGAAAACCCCCCCCCCCCCCCCCAGCTCTCACCGGGAATTGAGCCTAGAACGTCTAGCACTCGAGGCGGACTCCATGCCTCGAGACCACGCAGCCCCTTCCCCGAAGGCAGCTTTAGATTAAAAGTGTGACTAGTTTATACACGCCACATACAATGGTGTAGCCTTGCTCGCCACCATGTAACTCTGAAAAGAACTCTTGCAGTTTTGATTAAATCAAAGACGACAGACCCAAATACTTCCCGACCGGCGACGAAGTTGTCTACCGGCCAGCTAATGGGCGACCTGGTCACTAATGGGAACCTGCCACGATGAAGAGTCAAACCATTTGGTAATCTGGCAGGCACCTAATCACAGAACCACTATTTCTCCCATACTGCTTGTATTCTCTTTAATATCAATTTTGTCATCCAGTTCTACCAGTGTCAATCAATTCTACAAGTCTTCTTTCTTTTCGTTCTACCTGCCAGTGGTTTTCAGATGAGAAGGCCACGAGGCTATTTGAAGTCTGTGGTGCCAGGCTCGCCTTTCAGATTGGTTTCCACTGGAATGTCACCCAGCCTGGAAACTAACGGAACTATTGTAATTTTTCATTAACGAAGAATATCAAATGTAGTTTTCACCTTGGCAGAGTTTTGGAAGTTTCCTTTTGTCAGTGTCAAGAAGTAATGTCAATAGGCCCGTTAAAACGGGTTCAACTGGATTCAAAGAAAAAATACGTAATTAAACTATTTGCTTGTGCAAAGTAAGACTGTTAGTGAACGGATGCCCAAAAACGTTACTAAATTCTGTTTATTTAAAGGTGTATCCACAACATAATGTCGAGTTATCGTGTCATTGTGTTATGACAAATTGTGACATCAATGTCATAATGAGTTTGAGGTGCAAATGTGTTATTGTGCAAAAGGTCACCGTTTTACTGTAAGAGTAAAATCTAAAACTGCATTATACTTATTTACAATGAATCGAAAAGATCATATCAGTTGACTATAAGCAAAATCGTGAACATCTGTTGCCTAAAGAATTACACGGTTTTTGTTTCATGGATATCAAAGGCTGCATGCAAAAAATCATTGCGATGTAATAGGCAGTTTTCCAGAAAAAAAAAGTTTGTAACTCTTTCATAAATTTTCGAACGGACTAAGACAGTCCTGAACAGTGTAATTATCAGTCCAACTGGATTTTCTCCATTTTT
>CAJHNH020003615.1:57500-62946 GCA_905116865.2 Candidula unifasciata | reverse complement strand
AAGAAAATGTCACCATCGCCAAATTGTGGCCGATCAAAAACCCGGTGCAGCGCCAAAAAATGGCGGGTTGGAATTTATTGTTTGCTCCACCAAAAATGCTGTCCCCCGTGTCGAAACCCCAAATCTATAGAAAAAATCCCCTATGAACAGCTGGAGCTCTGTCCCCACTAGTTAAACACCATAATTGCCATTTGTTTGAATTTTTGGGGGTTTATTTCAGCTTTCTTTGTTTTTTTATTATTTTCTTTTTGGTAAATTATTTTTGTAACTTTTTTTTTTTTTTTTTTAGAATTTTGGTTCCCTGTCTACCAGTGTTGATCCTACAAAAACCCCCACTTCTGACCTTACATACCCCCACTGCTGACCCTTACAAAACCCCCCACTGTCTGACCTTACAAAACGTTGGTCTGACCCCGATAATATAACTGTCGTCTCTGTGGGTGGCCGCTGATCATCGACTCAGACAGATTTTTTCTGGTTTTAATGGCTTCGACTTAATCTTTCGGTTTAAAGGTTTGATTACCCCCCGGGCTACAGATTGCTGTGTCTCTAAATCTGTTTAGTTATTTAAAATAGTAGAACAATATTTGACGTCTTCCATTTTAAACAGAAAAACAGCTGTAAACAGTGAGGTTTCAGACATCTTAGAAAATAACAGTTTATTTTAAAAAAAAATAAAAAAAAACTACAAAACTATTTTATGTCATCTCAAAGACTGCATTTAAAACAGTAGCAAGATTTTAAAATAATTACAATTTCATAAATATTTTTTCTTTCTGTTCTTTTTTGACTACCAAGTTCTGGCTAGCCAGCATGCATCCCATCTTATTTTGGTTGATGGCAAAGCTTGTCCTTCGCTCGCTGTTTCCGCTGGCGTGCGGTGATTTCCTGCAACTACCAAGTTCTCAGTGTACCTGGTGACTTTTCTATTCAAAGTAAAATGAGCCGTTGACCCCGTATCACATTCTGACTGTGATGTGTTCTAGAAGTTATTGTAAGTTGTGTTACCAGGTGAATTTATGTCACGTTAGGTGATAAGTTCTATTGTGTCTGTTTTGACTGTTTTTGACTCTTATAAAGTTAAGCTGTAATTCGTATATAAACATATCTGTGCGTGTTAGTGCGTGGGTGCTGGCGAGCGTTGAGAGATTGAGGCACCTGGGTGTAACCAGAGGGTCTGGCACAGGGCTGCCAATGGGATTTTTTTGAAAAACCCAGGTTCGCTAAACAAAAACCCAAGCAATACATAGACAAAGAACAAGAAAACAAACAAAAAAAAACCCAGATTGTTATAATGTACACAATTTATAGTTACGAAACGAAACATTTACCACTGTTATATAATGATTTATTAAAAAAAAAATACTGCTCTCAGAGGAAAGGCAAGACGGACATAAAGCCAGATTGTGACGGGGTGCCAAGAAGGCAAATGAGTGGTCCCCCTTTGTTCTTTCTCCCTTGCTGTTCCCTGTCCTCTCTCCGAACTTGGTTTTTGTTCCCCTCTCTCCTCTCTTGTGTTTGTTTATACGTTTGCAAAAGTCTTTGGTTGTGTCCCCCCCCCCCCACCTTTTTTTTGTCTTACGAATGTACACGTTATCGCGAAGAATTGTATGTATACCTTTGTCATTATCGTCATAATATTGTCGATCTGTAAATATATTTTTTTTCTTTTTTAAAGCCCTACCGCAATGTAGCCCAGCCGTAATAGCCTAAGACGAACTGCGGTTTCTGGGTGATCCTTACCCACATGGTGACACTTTGTGTCATCGGGTATTTATCGCTTGTGTGATGTCCTGGTGAGGTTAAAGGAAAGATAGAGATAGATTTATACATTTTTCACCTTTGCTAACGTTTAAAGTATTTGATTCTGGTCAAATGTAAATAAAATGAGTGGCCATACGTAATTGTATTTGTAACATCTCATTCCAGTTTCCGCCCATGTCCGCCTGCTATGTGATTGTGTTTCCTTCTGTTCTCTGGTATTAGTTTATATGTTTGTAAAGTCCCTTTTTATTTCTTCTCCCATCCCCCTGTTTGCTATAGATGTAAATATTTGATACAATTTTTCAAGTTTCACTTTTGTTGGGGTTGAGATAATTGAAGCTGGAAAGTAAATATAATTAATGGCCATGACTATCTTCTTTTCCAACCTCTCACTCCAGTCCCCGCCCCTGTCAGCCTGCTATGTGTTTGTGTCCCCTTCTGTTCTCTGGTGTTTGTTTATATGTCCGTCAAGTCCTTTTTTGTACCCCCCCCCCTCTCTCATGTATATTGCTTGAAATGTAAATAATTGATGCAATTTAAAATGTCCAATGTTTCACCTTTTCATAATATTTGATGCTAGCCGGAAGGCAATGTAAATATAATGAGTGGCCCTTTCTATCTTTTCCGTTTCCTCCCTCTTACCCCGTTCCCCGCTCTGTCCGCCTGCTATGTTTTCGTGCTCTCTCTTGCCTCTTTCTTTATATGTTCGCAGAGTCACGCATACACATGCAAAATAATTACAAACACGAAGCTACGCTCTGTAAATATTACTGCACAAAAATACTCACACCGCAGACGCATGAAAATATAACACGTACAATACTGTTGAAACGCATTTATTGTATACTGACTTTTTACAGACAAATAAACCTATTTAAAAAAGTCAGTATTGGAACTCTGGGATAGCTGCTGAAGATGAGGGCATGCCCCAGGGGCTGTGATGTCATTTCTTGACTCAACCCAACTCACCTGGCGAGCGTTGTTTATGTTACAGCAAACTTAACATTGACCTGACACGTGATTCTAATTCTCATGTAAAACAGCGAACCATGACTATCTACACTTAACAAAGAGCAAAGTATGACGATTTTTGGTTTGTTTTTTACTTATCAGCCGGACCTTGACATGTTTTTGGTCTTATTTCGTTTCATTTCCCACTGCAGAATTTTTGTCTCACTCACTTCACGTCACTGCTACATAATATCCACTGCCCCTGAATGTTAAACTCAAAAACATGGTACAAACTAGCTTCCCCAGTATTAGATCTATTATAATTCATATAAGACTACAAAGTCCGGCCGTCTTGGAGGCAGAAGTGAAAGCCTTAATTTTCGAAAATTCTCTAGAAAGTGTGAGTGAGTGTGTGTGTGTGTGTGTGGGGGGGGGGGGGGGGGGGGCTGTCATCTACACAGATGAATCTGTGGTTCGCCATGCGAGAAGCTCGTGGGCTTTAACGGCTCAAGTTGGAGATAGAATTGTGAAGCAAGATTCTGGTGTTTTTCGCCTTGTCTAGATGTAGTCTGAATATGGTGTTTATGGCAGCGACCGAAGCAATAATATTGTCATAGACGAAAAGCTGTACCAGCGCATGTTTTCTCTGTGCACGACGCATAACGACAAACGTGGTTAATGATGATGATGATGATGATGATGATGACGATGATGATGATGATGACGACGATAATGATGATGATGATGATGATGACGATGATGAGGATGATGATAATGATGATAATGATGATGATGATAATGATGATGAGGATGATGATAATGATGATCAGGTTTTTTTTTTTTAAAGAAATGAAGGTACAATTTGAGCACATTCGATTGCTATCTACGGAACAAACACCTCAAAAAATGAGAATCCTGGCTGCACAAATCCTGATAAGCCCAGTCCAACCTGTTGTGATGATGTCTATTATTAGCTGTAACACTGGGTACTGGTGACCCATTTCGGAGAAAGATATAAACGTGTAAATACAGAATATTTAGACAGATGAAGGACATAAATTAGACACAAATGGGGTTCCTTTTGGTTCTTTTCTGTTTACCGACCACATAATTCGTGATTTAGGTGCATCCTATATTATGGAAGGGGGGGGGGGCGGTAAGGGTTAGTAGTAGTCGCCATTCATTTAACACTGTCCCTAACCATAACTCCCCTATTTCATAAGCTGTGCCTAAATCAGCGCGATGTGGTCGCTAAACAGAAAACAACCATTTTCTGTTTTTTTTTTTTACCACATCTCAGGTCCTCGAGATTGGGTAGGGAAATCCCCAGAACGTCCCACAGTATAGGGGGTTTTAGGGTTAGGCTAAGTAGTAGTCGCTAATAATTTAACACTTACCCTAACATCTCCTCCCCTCCAATACTATGGGACGTTCTGAGGATTTCTCTACAAAGTCTCAAAAGCCCCGAGATGTGATGAAATGACAGAACAGAACAAAAAATGGAGCTGGAAAGGGAAACACTCATGCGCGCACGCACGCACACACTCACACACAGGGATAGTAAGCGAGAAAGAGAATGAGCAAAAAAAACGATAGACAGCAGAGGTGGAACGTTGATCACAGAATCCAGGCGGACAGCCATCAACAAGCATCAAATGCTGGAGACACCTGCAGATCGGATTACTCCATTAGGGACTGCTGACCCGGTGTGCTTACTACAGAGTCTGATTGAGGTTTAAACTGATTTAGGAAACCCGGATAATTTATTTCATAACTTGCCGACAAAATCCCATTAGCGGTCGTGTAATATTAACACCGGTCCTACAAGCCGCTATTGATCGGGTTTTTTGTTCACTCAAATGAACATCTTTCTGCACTTCTGAACATATTTGATAAGATGCTCTCCCCATCGGTTGTTGTCACTTTCTGTGTGCACAGTGTTAGAGGTGCGCTTGAACAGATGCAAGCACTACAGTGGCAAACCGTCTTTGTGTAAAATCTTCTATATAGTTATTCTATGAATAGTTTATTTACATTAGCTGTGTAAAAAAGTATCTCATACCAATTAAATGCGTTTTGAATCAGCGTGAGACAGTTGTCAACACAGAAGACATTCACGCGCTCATCACTCGCATAATATACATATTTTACCCTCTTTCTGCCAAAAGGATTACAACACACACACACCAGGGTCCCGACACACACACACAACCCAAAGGCTGCTTCATTCAGAGCAACAGCAGTTACATAGGTGCCGAAATAATCCACTGACTGACTGACTTTCTACCCCACCAGGACATGACACAAGCGATAAACACCCGATGACACAAAGTACCACCATGTGGGTGAGGATCACCGTGGAGAGGTCCCAGAAACCGCGTTCAGCCTTTAGGCCATATTTATGGCCAGGCTATATTGCGGCCCCTGGCAAGAGCCAGAGTAGGGCTTCAAATAACGAAAAATTCCACCCTAAAAACTGATTAATAATAAGCCATTGAGAAAAGAGAATTATTTGTATTAAATGGCAGTTTCCATTCAGAAATGTGCTGTCGAACGTTTGACAGAGGAAACAATTTCATTCATTATCCTATTGTGTCATTATATGTCATCTAGGGCTCGCAGTCTAGACTCCTCCATTCCATTCTATCTTGTGCAGTCAGTTCAATATCATGGATGGAATCTAGTATAGCAGCTTCGGCCTCTTCCATCAACGTTCGTCTTCTGGTTTCTC
>CAJHNH020003615.1:30000-47500 GCA_905116865.2 Candidula unifasciata | reverse complement strand
ATATATATATATATATATATATATATATATATGTTGAAATTATTACAACAAATTCGAAATTTTCATGGCTGACTTGGGTGTCCCTGTTTCACCATTCTAACTGTCTAGCTTTTATGTGTGTGTGATTAGTAAGTGTAATCTGTGTTAACATTGTTATGATAGTATACTATCATAACCTGGGAGCTATCTTTTTATAGTAGTGGGGGTGTCCAACCAAGTGTGCCTATGAATATTAGATATTCTGTAGTGCCAGAGCTTGAGTTGCCCTACTCCTCTGAAATTACGATGCGCGTTCGCAAAGCTTAAGCTTTGTAAGAAAAGAAATAAAAAGCTACATGTAATGAAGACTAAATTCTTTAGCTTAAACGTGTAACAAGAAACTGATAATCAAACCAAACACGAGTGTATGTCTACCTGTTGCCTGCCTCCGTGCGTGTGTAGATAGGTTTGTGTGTGTGTGTGTGTGTGTGTGTTTGTGTGTGTGTGTGTGTGTGTGTGTGTGTGTGTGTGTGTGTATTAGGTGTATGAGCGGAAATGTGTATCCCAAAGACGGGTAGCATTATTTTATTGTCATTTCTTGAATGTTCCATTATCCGTATTGTAAAAAGTCCGAGTGTGAGAAGGAAATCAATATGAAAAAGGTCACCAATCTGTCAATGACTTTGATCATTAACTTCCTGTCGACGTTACCCAACCCCCTTTTCTCCTTTTATCCCTGTCCCGTCTTCCTGCTCTCCACCCATTTCCCTACTTTCTCAGTCAGCTCCTTTCAGCACTGCTGGCTCTACCACAATGACCCATGTGATTTCTAACAGCTGTCTCCAGATGCGGCTTCAAGGAACCCAGTATGTCGTGTCTGCTCACACATGACTCTTGGTGCAATCCCTTGCAGTTCATATCTTGACATTCCTACTGTCTTTGAATGACGCTGCAGACAGTGGCTGTATTTTCATTATTGAAACAAAGTCAGTTGTAGTTTTGCAGCCAGTCATTGTTCTCAGTCTAGTGTAGTAAGTGTCGGCTCTGTGGTTAAATCGATGCGAACGCTTTGAAATGCGGGATGCCGGGTTTGATCCTAGCTGCGGGCCATGCCCCCCCCCCCCCCAACCACCAAGACATTGACAACATCCAGCTTGTCCTGCATAAATTCACCTCCCATTGGTGCAGAGCCAGCCAGTCTGTCTACTTTTTATTTTCCACCACTCTGGCATGACCCGGACAAAATATCTAAAAAACACTAACTACCCGGGACCCCTAAAGCGATGTTTGTCACTCAGAACGAGGCATGCTTGTGTTTGCTCTTCTCAATGTGTTTTGTGAGTCATTTACAATCACTGCATGTGTGTACAGGTGCTCTGGCATAACCCGGACAAAATATCTAAAGAACACTAACTACCCGGGACCCCTAAAGCGATGTTTGTCACTCAGAACGAGGCATGCTTGTGTCTGCTCTTCTCACCAATCACTACATACAAGTGCTCTGGCATAACCCGGACAAAATATCTAAAGAACACTAACTACAATAGACCTCTAAACCGATGTTTGCCACTCAGAACGAGGCTTGCTTGTGTTTGCCCTTCCTAATATGTTTTGTGGGTCATTTACAATCACTACATGTGTGTACAGGTTCTGAAGCCAGCGGAAAGCTACTGTAACTGCTTCCACCTCCATTCTCAAACTAGATGTTGTAGTATCTATCATACACTAGACTTTCTTGCATCAATCGTCGTCTATTCGCTTTTCGCAATGAACCATGAAGCACTTCTTCTGCCTCTCAACTTTTGCCATTTGTATAAATAATCACATCACCTGGACGGGAAATATCATAAATCCGTTGTTGAATTCATGATTCTGCAGTGCAAGTTGGCTAATCCCTGCACCCCGGGCCACAATTGTGAGCAGTCTGCTCTTTGTCTCTGACACTTTGGCCCACTCCTCTCCTCACCTAGTTTCCCCCAGCATACAGCATACACACAGAAAGAAAGGGCAGGGGCCGACTAATACGAAGATGGGCACATATATATACACGACTCCTTTAATACGAAAGTGCATGAGGTGGAAGAGCTGGCGAGAGAACTAGTTTCTTTCAGGCAAACAGCGATGAGAGCGACGTTCTACAAAAGACCTGCTACATGATGCTGATCCACAAAATACCTAGAATTTTTCTTAAGTTCTTCTAATCGAGTAAACCACATTTAGAGTTCTAGCTAGACTCTGTCTAATAATTCAAGCCAGATCTAAGAGTGCATAGAGTCAAGAAACCATCACTCATCTGCAGATCTTGTCAAGCGAACAGGTGCAAGGTTGATGAAGCTGAAAGTCCACGCTTTCATACTAGTAACGATCGGCACACTCACACTTGTCATACACACCGTATCTGCGCACACGTCATTGGCATCTTATAGCTCCTGTCCTCGGTTACCATAGAAACGGACTGGCTAAATTGTGCTAATTATGCGGAAAGTTAAGCTCCATGAACAAGACAGAAGCAAATCATAATAGTCAATGATTGCTTTGTTTTGGGAGGAGGGGAAATGTTTCACTTCTAAAAGGGAATTTACAGGCGGGAAAAGGAGAAATTGAGATTAGAGATGTTCTGTTTTTGTGTAGTAAGAAGAAAACACTTGGGATTTATTAATAGAACGCTGCAGCAGTGAATATGCTTGTGTGTGGTAAAAGGAAGCACAATATTAACAATATTTAGTCTATAATGTAGGTTACATTAACACACAGACATCCTAAACTTTTCATACACTCACACATACAAACATCGTATACAAAGATACATATTCCCACATAAATATATACATCATTCATGCATATATAATGCATACATACATACACACATATATACATGCATAGACACACACGCACGCATTTATCCATCAATCTATCCATCCATCAATCCATGCATCCATCTATCCATGCATGCATGCATACATACAGACAGACAGACAGACAGACAGACAGACAGACAGACAGACAGACAGACAGACAGACAGACAGACAGACAGACAGACAGACAGACAGACAGACAGACAGACAGACAGACAGACAGACAGACAGACAGACAGACAGACAGACAGACAGACAGACAGACAGACAGACAGACAGACAGACAGACAGACAGACAGACAGACAACATGTACGATGAGATCATTAATACACGTACAGTAGTAAGGTACGAGCAGCGGCTGGTTGAACACTAAGATTGTATTTGAGAGATCCATGTTAGGCCCTTCAATAATGAGGTGGTTTTGATGTTTTTTCTCGGGACAAAAAAAAAAAAAAAACTATAAATGCTTTACCTTCACCCTAACCCTTGACGGCTTAGTGTCCTGTTTCCCATAGCCCTAACCCTTGACGGCTTAGTCTCCTGTTTCCCATAGCCCTAACAAGTGGTACATACGAGCAGTTCTTCTTATTCGCGTTTAGCACTGTAAACTCTGGCAGCGAAGAGAGAGGGGCGTGTGGGGTCTTTTCTTATGCAGTTGGTCCCTTGCCTCTCAGAGATGCCCTTCGACTTCGAAGGAATCGTCTTCAATTAGCTGGTTTTACAACATGCTTCTTTTTAGAGGGGTAGTGTGTCTATTCTACCTCCCCCCCCATCACGACCCCCCCCCCCCCTGTCTGTCTCTCTCTCTCTCTCTCTCTCTCTCTCTCTCTCTCTCTCTCTCTCTCTCTCTCGGAAATGGGACCACGATGCTGATACGGGGACTTACAGGCATCATAGCCAGTAGTAATCGGCTAGTAATCTGATAACGTATGAACGAACCCGCAACGTGCTACAGGACAAGGAAAGCTACCCGGAGTGGAAACTGAATTAGAACTTGACCACACATAAACAAAGCGGCGAGTGATCGATCCCATCGCTGGACTAGGTCAGGACAGATAGGCCGGGGGATGCCAGTGATGAGAGAAATTGGTCAGGATACACGGAAATAGACAGCGCTATAGTCAAACTGTCCAGCTCTCTCCTTGTAATTATTGGGAATTAGTTACTGGTGGGAATGAGTTAACTTGTTTACATATTTAGCTCAGTTCTCATTGATTGTATACTTACAAATTTATATCAGCGTGTGTGTGTGGGGGTGTTGATATGTGTGTATATGAGAATTTATGTGTGTGTACGTGTGTTTCTATGGCCGTGTTAGTGGTTTCTGTGGGTGTATGGAAGTTTGGGCATACTTGTTTTTTTTATGTCTGTAAGTATTTATGTATATGTGCGAATGTTTAGGTATCTATGTTAGCGCTTGTGTGTGTGTGTACGTGTGTGTGTGTGTGTGTGTGTGTGTGTGTGTGCGCGCAATTGTATGTGCACCAGTTATTCTCCGAATGAGAGTGTCTGTATGTGTGTGAGTGTTTCTGAATTCTGTTTTAAACCCCACACAATGAAACTGACCAATTAAATCTCTTTTTTAAATGTTTGTTGCACACTGGGTACATCCTTTAATTCTGACATAGCGATATGTTTATTATCAGATCTTTGCTTGGTTAATATACATTTCTGCAATCTCTGGTACTGTTTCAATTGTGTCAGACGATTCTGTCCGTGTTCCATAGCGTTGTGTTCAAGTTGTATGGTTTACATAGCTAATAAAGACACCGTTGTTTTTAAGGGGTGTCTAATTGGTCACACGTCAACGTAGGCTGGTTGCTGCAGCGAGGCGCTGTCATCATTTAGAAGTAGCGGGTTCGATTGCAGGCATAGTAACTATAGATTTCCATTTTTATGTTGTCTAATCTGTGCGACACTCTGTTTCTTTCTATGGGCTCCAATCGATTTATTAAGAGAAAGAAGAAAAAAATATAAGACAGCAGAAGAAATAAGAAAAAGGAAGCGGAAGAAGTAGTAATAGTAGCAGTAGTAGTAGTAGTAGTAGTAGTAGTAGTAGTAGTAGTAGTAGTAGTAGTAGTAGTAGTAGTAGTAGTAGTAGTCGTAGTAGTAGTAGTAGTAGTAGTAGTAGTAGTAGTAGTAGTAGTAGTAGTAAGTGGTGGTGGTAGCGGCAGCAGCAGCAGTAGTAGTAGAAGTAGCAGCAGCAGCACTAGGAGTAGTAGTAACAGCAGCCACAGTAGTAGTAGTAGTAGTAGTAGTAGTAGTAGTAGTAGTAGTAGTAGTAGTAGCGGCAGCAGCAGCAGTAGTAGAAGTAGCAGCAGCAGTAGGAGTAGTAGTTGCAGCAGCAGCAGTACTACGTAATAGTAGTAGTAGTAGTAGTAGAATAGTAGTAGTAGTAGTAGTAGTAGTAGTAGTAGTAGTAGTAGTAGTAGTAGTAGTAGTAGTAGTAGTAGTAGTAGTAGTAATAGTAGTAGTAGTAGTAGTAGTGGTAGTAGTAGTAGTAGTAGTAGTAGTAGTAGTAGTAGCAGCAGCAGCTTGATAGTGCTGTTTGTCCTCATTCAGAAAACCCACAACAGTGTCTGTTAGAGTCTTTGCACTATGAGAAAATTCAGGATTAACATCCAGAAACATTACAAAAGGCTCACAGCCTACAATGAATTGTGCAGCAAATGTAAACTGATCAGTGTGTGAGATGTCCGGAGTGAAATCTACATTTTTTAAATATTAATTTGACTCTTTTACTTCTCCAAAGATAGTAGCCTGTTTTCATATTAATTATTCATTAATTTCATGAATATTAGCAAATAATTATGGCGGATGTCGTTTACCATAATTTTCACACAGTTTGAGATGCCCCCCCCCCCACCCCCCTTTTCCAAACAATAGTCAAACTCACACAGCAGCTCTAGTTTACATAAATAGTTTCTATTTTGTGTTGACTCAATAATCTGATTTTCTCCACGAAATAACAATCATCTGGGGGCAAGAAAGCGAATCAAAGAAACCACACGTGTCAACACTTTATGTTATTCCTGCTCTGAGCGATCTTATATATATATATATATATATATATATATATATATATATATATATATATATATATATATATATATATATATAGAGAGAGAGAGAGAGAGAGAGAGAGAGAGAGAGAGAGGGAGAGAGGGGGGAGAAAGGGAAATATAATTTCGGTTTGATATTAAATAGAATTAGTGTAAGCGATAAAATATATTTTTATTTACGTCAAGCCACTTTACACAAACATATTAATATGCTTGTGAGAGCCCCGGTCAAGTGTCCATGCATTAAGATGGCCCTGTTCTGCAACACTTGGCGGTAAACTGATACAAAACAAGCTAGATGTAGCCAGGCCCTTGGGGAGAGGGTAAACAGGAAAGAAACGACCACAACGGTATGAAAACAAACACTACAGCCAGAAGTGACCAAGTGATCTGGCACACTCTCAACATTCGGGGGAGGGGTGAAACGGACATACAATCAGACCGTTGCTAGTACAGTCAGAACTGAGGATGGGGGCGGAGCGCCTATGGTATCTCCCAAATACTATGATGTGATTATATAACTCACAGCTTTTAATAAACACATTCGTATTATTTTAACTATAAGAATCACAATAATTCTAAAGAAATGTTTCTTGGTCATTACAGTGAAACACGGGAGTCGCCGTGGCGGAGCGGCTAGACGCTTGCCACGGAGCGGAAGGTCGTGGGTTCGCTCCCTGGCGGAGCCGGACTTTTTCTAAATGACATTGGCTCCTAGGTCGACCCAGCCTTGAGTGGGTACCGGGTGCAGTCCCGGGAAGTAGAGGGGGCCGGCGTGATGCTGACCACATAACCATCTTGTGCCGATTGGTTTATAAAATATAGGTCTAGCCCTATATGCCCTATACGCCTAGAGGCGTGAAAAAGGGGTCCTTTCATTTGTTTTTGTTTTTTTAAACTGTAAACCCCACTTAGGGGCTTTAGAAATTGTGGGTTGATCTTTAACTAGGTATTTGCCAGGTGTCCACATTTTCTATTTCAGTGGGTCTCACCCCCCACCCCCCCCCCCCCCCCCCCCGCCCCCTCTCGTCTAGTTCCCACACTATGAATTGCTGTCTGCTTGTATAATAAAACCACGGGACAAAACTCTTAGATAAAATCATAGTCGGGCCACTCCTGGAGTCTTGTAGCATTCCTCAGTTGAGGTGTGGTGGCTACCTTATAAATCTATCCCTCTCCTATAAATAACGTCTGTTTTTAATGGCACAGTCTGTATCTCTGTTATACAGAAAACACACTAGCCACGCTCTGCTGATCAGTTTTAATGTCGGTGTCACAAGTAATACTGTATGTTCACTCAGAAGATGAATGATCATTTACTTATCTCCTCGGGCGTTATTTCAAGCTATTTCCCGTGAGATCAATACCAACACTGACACACAACCTGGTTGTCTTTTGTCTGACCCAGTCACAATAGTAACATGATCACTGACACAAGGACGCGTCCACGAGACCTTTCTGGGTCAGACCAGGCTCCTAGTTTGTTGAGCAGGGTTGCCAGATAAAAAACGTAATTTTATGCCAAATTATCACCCAAAATATGCCAGAAAATTGCCAAATAAAATGTAACATTGTACTCACTTCACATCAAAAGCTCTAGATTGAATTCTTTACTGTCATCCTTACTGGAACCAGTGGAAGATGCTGCATAAACCTTTTCGGAGGTAAAATCTGCATTTTCTTAGATGGAATGAAGTCTTTGCAGCATTTCTTTGATATCAATAGTTCTGCTCTAATTCTGACAACTGCATCAAGAAAATCCAGTTATATTTTGTTTCTTGCTTTTGATTTAGTTGAAGTAACAAGAGAGAATATTCTCTCAACTGCCGCATTGCTAAGGGGCATTATTAAGCAAGTAAGGGCGAAAGTGGCCAACTCTTTAAATGCCTGGTGTCGAAGTACGCCTATCCAAAAATCTTCCCTGTTTTTAGGTAGTCCATCCTTCTTAAATGTAGCTTCTTCTTTCCAGTTGACAACAATCAGTTTTCTGTACTGTTCTTCTGTAATACTGATATTGTTTTCTGCCAGGTGTAAAAATTGTAGCTCTGAAAACTGTCCTTGATATTTGATTTAAATAAGTTTTCTCCTGTAGCTACTTGCAAGGAGGTTAACCGTTTGAGTCCCAAGAAATGCATCATACGTTCATAAGTTCCTACTTAGAGGCCCAATGAACGCAAGATGCGCCGACTTTACGTCTCTCTTGACTACCCCTTGGGCCTCTGATGCTAAACACTCAAAGAGTTGAAGCAAGAAATCCAGTAAACATTTATTTTTTCCTGTCACTGAAAAAAACTAACTATAACGCAAGCGATATACTATTTCTGATTAAGCATAAACATTTAGTTCTATGCAACTGTGTGTGCTCCAATGTACTCCCCTGACCATGCGCTCTCGTGATTTTACTTAAATGATCATTTGTGCGTATTGCACAATGGTAGGTCATGCTTACAGTAAGTTGCAACTTTGCTGCTATAACTTTATCATTACTTTGCCTAGGAGTTATTGTTGTAATAGGCTGTGACTGGCTTTTTGACGGAGTTTTCATCCTGTTTTTTTCGGATTTTTCATGATTTGAAATGCTACTAATTCTTGGTGCAACAGTGCACTGACACAGTTTACAATCTGCTGCATTTGATCCGTCTGAAGATCTTTTGAGCCATGAGTATGTTTTCTTCCAATTACTATTATACTTGCGATTGCTGTCATAAGATGCTTTCCATTTTTTGGATGACGTGACCATTGGTAAAAGTATTAAATTCTATCACAGATAGAACTAGGTCTATTTCTTATCTATTTTCTGTCCTCAAGTAGTTTCTGAACAGTCTGAATCACTTTGTATCAGTGGTGGGTTTTTGTTTTATGTCTCGCGTTTATTCTAATAAAAACATAAATTACAGAGGTTTATATTTCTAGCAGTCACGATCCGTTTAGGAGGACAGCAAAACATTAAGAAATGGCGCGAATCTCCGTTAGTCCGTACCAGGACATCACAACAAAGTCAAAATGAAATAAAGATTTTAACTGTAGGGCTACATTGCTTTTAGTAAATTTGCGTGTTTATAACAGAGGAACCATGAAGAAAAGTTAAGCACATCTTGATAAGAAACGCCAGGGAAAACCCAAATATGCCAGAATATGCCAGTTCATAAGCGTATGCCAGTTCAATTTCAAATATGCCAGATTTGTGGAATCTGACATAAAAAATGCCAATATGGCAACCCTGTTGTTAAGTGATTATCAGAGATCTCGCAATCTGTTCACGCACTAACATGCCAAACACGAGAAGAGAATCTTTCTTTTCCAGGAGATCGTCACAAAGTTGTGTGACAAGCAGTGGCAGGTTTTATAACGACTGTCTCTTGACCCGGTGAATGACCACAATTCAATCAACTTTTATTTCACCTTGTTTACACCCTGAACAGAAAAGGACAAGCAAAACCCTAATTTTATCAAACGAAGAACAGCTTATACAAAACATCGTTGTCGTTGGCTCTGCAATTAGGAAATAAAAAACAAACGTGCATGTTTTGTAGAACCCATTACACTACTCGCACTAATCACACGCAAAAATTCCCTTGAGGCCTCTTAGATGTGATTTGACGGAAATTACCTGGACAGCCAAAAATACAAATTTAAATGTTTACATAAAGAGGCTCGGAAACAAGACAAATTGTTAGGGCTGTACCGAATAGGGATTTTCACTATTCGACCGCATACCAATAGCGGGACCAACTATTCGGCCAAATACGAATACGAATACGAATAGTTAATAATCATCATCAGGTGCCTTGCCGTCTGGCGTGGGCCTTGCCACAATCTGCGATCTCCTGCAGCATGTATTAGTTCGAGTGCTGACACACCTCCATGTCATGCAACAAGTCTGTCAAGAATCTTTTCTCGTTGTCTTCCTCTATCCATCCTTCCACAGAGCTTACCAGTGGTCACCACATGTTCCATTTTCTGTCTTTTCATTAACATGGCCGAAAAATAACGACTGTCTCCTTCTGATATCCGTGATTCGTTGTCTTCAGGCTCCCGCCTCTTTCAAAACCTCCTGGTTGTTGTTGTTGTTGTTGTTGTTGTTGTTTGTGTGTTTTGTGTGTGTGTGTGTGGCTGTCCAAGGTATTTTAAGAATTGTTCTGTGAAACCACATCTTTAAGGCCTCAAGAAATTGTTTGGCCTGCCTACCGATTGTCCAGGACTCACAGCCATATGTTAAAATTGGATGCTGTACCACGCAACTGGGTCGCAGTTTCC
Source organism: Candidula unifasciata (assembly GCA_905116865.2). Classification (NCBI taxonomy): domain Eukaryota; kingdom Metazoa; phylum Mollusca; class Gastropoda; order Stylommatophora; family Geomitridae; genus Candidula; species Candidula unifasciata. The sequence continues at coordinate 37,345 of CAJHNH020003615.1, read as the reverse complement.
CCGCTACGACAGACTTAGGCAACTGCAACTATTGTGTTTAATGAGAGAGCTATTTCAGTCTATTGCAGTGTATGCAGAAACGGGTGTAAGGTAACCACTATTCTTATTCGGCCCGACATTATACGAAAAGAAAATTCAGAATAAGTTGTGATCATTCGGCCCCGAAGCGAATACGAATATTCGGTACAGCCCTACAAATTATCACAAAGAATAGAAAGAGTTAATTATAATTTGAGGTCACATTATACGAAAAGAAAATTCAGAATAAGTTGTGAAAACACAAAATTTTCTAAAGAGAGACATGTAGACGAACACAACAGGAGCAGATTTCAGTCATCTTTGTTTGATGGCAAGGAAAGATGTATGTAAACCAGCGAAGGGCATCAGGCGGTTTCAAAGGTGCGTCAAACAATTTTTAAATTGAGTCCATTTCTATTTGTAATAATCCTTTATAATATTTTCTTCACTTTAATTATAAATAAAATCATAATATATTTGTTAGGACTATTTATAAAACAAAAGATATTTTACTTTTTCCTAAGCAATTAATTTATCTACACTTAAAAATCTAATTGGTATGATAAAAAAAAAGTCACTTAAAGATTAAGAACATATTTTGACCAAAACGTATCTCCATACTGTGTATGTTTCTCCTTTTGCGGAAGCTATTGCTCTCCTCTTTTTTAATTAATCACAGATTGCAATGGGAGTGGGGCAGGGGGGTGAGTCTCACCATATACTCATAGAGGGGGGGGGGAAGGGGGGAGGGGGTCATGTCTCACACACACACACACACCCCCCCCCCCCCCCCCCCAGTCTTCAAGGCATTTGGTGGTGATTCTAATTTTGTAACCGAGATCACCATATTACCAATAAATACTGGACACATAAATGACACGGAAATCAATGAAGTATTCCGTTCACTAGCAAACAACGATACAGGAGTTGATGGTGAAATTACTGCAACAATGCTTAAGACGGTAGCAGATGATCTGAGCATAACCCGAGTGAAAAAGAACATAGGCAGAAAAGGGGTGGATGTCCCAAATCAGTTGGGATGATGGATTAGGGTGGACAAATCCACAAAATTTCAAAGAAAGATAACCTTACAGACTGTAATAAATGAAGAGGAATTACTCTAATATCAATATTGACCAGACTTTTTGTCAAATAATGATCCATAAAATTAATGCAATAATTGACAAAATGCCGAGAGAGAGAGAGAGAGAGAGAGAGGGGAGAGAGAGAGAGAGAGAGAGAGAGAGGAGAGAGAGAGGAGAGGAGAGAGAGAGGAGAGAGAGAGAGGAGAGGAGAGGAGAGAGAGAGGAGAGAGAGAGGAGAGAGAGGAGAGAGAGAGGGGAGAGAGAGGAGAGGAGAGAGAGGAGAGGGGAGAGAGAGAGAGGAGAGAGAGAGAGAGGAGAGGAGAGGAGAGAGAGAGAGAGGAGAGAGAGAGAGGAGAGAGAGAGAGAGAGAGAGAGAGAGAGAGAGAGAGAGAGAGAGAGAGAGAGAGAGAGAGAGAGAGGAGAGAGAGAGGAGAGAGAGAGAGAGAACAGGTTTTTTGCCTGGACAATGCTGCTCTCATCGAATAATTACATGGATACTTATTTTCGAGGAATTCGTAGAATAACAACAGACCATTAATTCGAATTCATTTGACTTTAAGAAGGCTTTTGATAGTTCACATAGAGAACATCACTTTTTAGAAATTTCGAATGCTATGATATACTTATAATAATAATAATAAACATTTTTTAAGCAATATATGAACACTCGGCGTTTGCAGTGCGAACGGACGATGGTGTGCGTAGTTTCCCTTGAAACTGGAGTCGTAGAGGGATGTACTATTTGGTAGAGTTAAAGATTCTTCTTCTTCTTCTGCCTTTCTATCCCCCAATGGAGCATAGGCTCTGAACCAACTCACGCCAAGTCGTTCTATCCTTCGAAATTACATGGAGCTCTCCCCATGTCCTCCCCATCTTTCTAACTTCATTCTCCAGCTCTCCTCTCCATGTGTTTTTTGGCCTTCCTTTATTCCTATGCCCCTGTGGGTTCTAATGCAAAAAAATTCTACTTTTCCATTGTTCTCCCTATATAATAGAGAGTTCTAACATTCCAGGTGCCAATCCTGGAGGTTTTCCTAGCTGAGAGGAGGTACGTCGACGATACGGACTCCTTGCAGCTTTCTCCACACCGTGTCATACTTGTTCTACTTGAAGAGCCTCCCCTCATCTTGGCTGGCTGGGTTTTACTTGCTTCTCTTTTTGACTTATCCATGGTTGGTTGGTTTTTGTGGTTATGGTTTTTACAGGATGAGGTGGCCAACCTCAAGCCCAACCCTACATTTAGTCGCCTCTTACGACATGCCTGGTAGGGTGAAGTGTGTAACTATTCTGTGCTTCCCGTTAGGGCCCCGGTGACACACGGGCGGAGTTATAGATTGGCGAAGTAAAAATATTTACCGGGTGGAGAAAGCAATGGTAAGATCTCGAGAGAGCAGTAATGTTCTGCAAAGTAAGAACAGCAATGACATGCAGAAAAAAACATAACGCGTGATGCAGAAAAAATAAAATAATAAGTTAGACTACAAAAAAGTTATAAAAATACAAAAATGTTGAAGACATCAATAACAGATCAAGCAGATATAACACTAGAGCAGGGTGGGAAAACTGTGTGAACGTCTGTGCGTGTGTGTATCCGCAAGTCAAATTTATAATTAACAACTAATTCGCATGTCATATAGAAACAAATCCATTATAAACTGTGACTTCGTCATAACACTGTGTTTTTGTGCGATACTCTTAAGATTAGAATCCCTGGTCACACGTCTGTTCAAACTCGTTGATTAATAAACTTGCTGACCAGAAAAAAAAAGAATGTTCATCGCCATATATTTTATTATCAAAGTGCTCAGATAGACACTGTCTCTTAATGTTTGACTTTGTCCACAACATGTGTTTCACCAGCAGGATCAACCATTTAGCCACATCAGTTTCTGATTTTCGCCAAGAAATAATTTTGATATTTGGATTTTATTTTTCGAACGTATGTTTTGGGTCTGTTATGTTTTTGTGAGCTTAAGGGCCAGATTGTACAGGTATTTTATACCACCCTTGCTCGGTGGGCCAGTTGGACAACAAATCGTGATCTTCCGATTGTGTGTTCAGAACGGGAAAAAATCAGGCTAGAGCGTACTTGATAAAAACAGTAGGCTACGAGGTAAGAAATGCTAAGAAGTCCATTACGAAAGAGATCGGTGGAGGGAGAGAAAGAGACACTAAAGTATGACATTAACAGTATGGCGTTAACGCAACCAGCAACAGACATACACACACACATATATATATAGGCGTATAGGGTAGGGCTAGACCTATATTTTATAGACCAATCTGCATAAGATGGATGATGTGGTCAGCATCACGCCGGTCGCTTCTACTTTCCGGGACTGCACCCGGTACCCACTCAAGGCTGGGTCGACCTGGGAGCCAAGGTGATTTTTGAAAAAAAAAAAAATCCGGCTCCGCCGCGGCGACTCCTATATGTATATAGGACTGTAAAATTAGGGAACTACAACTAACTCCTGTCTGCAACACTCTAAGGCATAGGCAATAGGACAACAGAGCAGGAGAAGGGACCAAGTGGCGAAGACGAGTATGCTAGTTTGGAGAACATCTGTCATAGTAACAGCGAAAGCACAGATGGAAACTATGGCCACAATCGTCTCTGCTCAGATGGAAGTTCTCCCACCCCTTTACAAACCAGAGAGCAAAAGGTCATTATCAATCTTCGACTTTCGGTGGGGTGTGGGTGGGGAGAGGATAGGAGATGGAAGATTGCTTCGATTGCTCTCTTTGAAGTGGATCGCGCCTAATTTCCTTGTGTAAGCTCCTGGGACACGGAGGAAAACAGCACTCCGTGAGCGTGCTGGCTGGTACCGCTGATTCTGACAGCCCCCCGAAGTTGACTGATAAAGCATGTGTCTCGTCTATCGGTTCTGGTCGTTCTCCTTTTGCCCGGAGGCCAGTGATTGACTCGATCCTTGTTGGCAAACAGTGCACGCTCTAGTGGGACACTATAAAGACGTCTCGGTTAGTGGATGTATGGAGCAATCAAACGGGCACGTTTAACTTCAGGTCTACGTGCTGGAAATGTTCAAATAGTTTCAGTCATCATCATCATCATAAACCAATTCTGCCGTTAAGCGCAGTGGAGACGAATAATTTGCGATCCAGTGCACGTTGGCTGCTTCTGGCTATTGTCATGCTGTGAAGGCGTAGAGTGTCTTTAATCTTGTCGATCCATGTTTTCCGCGGCCGTCCTCTTGCTCTTGTAGCTGATCTTCTGAGATGTAGTGCTTGTGATGTTATTTGATCTTGCTGCATTCTAACGAGATGACCTAACCACTTGATCTGCTGTTTCTCGATGAATCTAGTACAAGGTGTCGTTCCCACAATTTGCCTGATAGTTTCATTATTCAGTACACGCACATTTATTAACTGGAAAACTCAGTTATGTAAAAGTGAGAAAAAAAGAGGGAAACACAACGACAGCAACAACAACAACGAAAGGAAAGCATACCACAGAAAGACAGAGGAGAAATAAAGACATGCAGATAGAAAAGAACTAAGGACTGAAAAACGCCTACAGCGTAGATGTTTGCTTGGCAAACAACGCTTTAAAAAAACAGAAATTAAAAAAAAATGCACGAAAGAAAGAAACAAAAACAAAAGAAGGAAAATTAAAAAAATTTTTTTTTAAAAAGAGGAAGAAACAAAGAAAATAAAAACAAAATGTATACGGGGTTGCCGAGACAAAAAAGACTGTTGTAGGGCGATGGGGTGGTTGGCACTCAGCGGAAAACATGGTGATGTCGCCCTCTTACACATTTTACATGGAAAGTTCTAATTATATATATATGTACATAATGTTGGTGGTATCTCGGACATATGCTCCTCGACTTGAATTAGTGGAACTTTATCACATGTTAGTTATGGAAAGTGGGGGGGGGGAGGGGGGGAGTTGGGGGGGGGGGGCTAAAGCAAGGATATGTATCTTGTGTCTTGTGTCCTGTCTCCGTCTCCAGTCTGCTTCCTTACTGCTACATGCTGTGAAATCGACTATGGTCCCAGGGAAGTGGGACACTAACTAATACATATGTTGTCACCGAAGATTTCTTTTAAAACATGATTACATTCTGTAACAATGTCAGCCTCTTTGTAAACGATAATAATTCTTTTTCTTCCGTCTACCTTTCTTGTATTAATATTTAAATTCAGAAAAAAACAGATTTCCAGATATTTCATTTCTATTTGTCACAACCACCTAAAATGCCATCTCTGACATCACTGAGCTCAGCAACTACACAATAGAAAATCAATAGTTTTTAATCTATCCATTCGTTGTGTCTGTGGCTTCGCTAGTCACCGGTGGCTACTGCTTTTCTTAAGGAATGGTGAGAACTATTTTAAAGCAGTGATTACACTCACGCACATGCACGCATACACCGCCGCACGCATGCATAAATCCACATGCGCGCATGTCACGCGTACGCACGCGCACATAATACAGACAGACAGAAAGACATCTAAAAGAAGTGGGCGAACTGCATTTGCATGTGTTTAGGCGCATGGGACGACCATGTTGGAGAATTTTTACGAATTAATGATGACGATGGTTAACTGTATGCTGATAGCTTCATTTCTGGTAACATTTTGTGGTGCCCCTGTTATGTTTGGTCAAGCTTAAATCACATAACAATTAAAACTACCCGTCCCACTTGGAGTTAACGCAGACGACTGACGTGACGTTGGGTTTTTGTGACATTATGTAACGTGTCGGTCATTTCCAGAAACCATGGCAACAGGAATGCAAGGTTTTTTTTTCTAGCCAGTTGCGAGTTTTCGTGCAATGAACAGCTACATTTAGTTAAACGCTATTGAATGTTTACTGGCTTAACGCAGAGGCATATTTAGCCTGTTTTCAATACGTAAGTCATTGAAAGTTAGTCATACTAGCAACAACAGAAAGAGTTTCACCACAGATGAGCTTTGAATAAACCGCCAGTTAGAAAATCCCCAAGAGTACCATCTAACGCCTGAAGAGATAAGTCATTACTTCACTTTGTGGTAGCCAAGGCAGCTCAGAAAAATTTCTTATTTTGATCTTGTTTCGCAGACATTATGAACCCAGGTGTGAATTTTTAATTCTACAGACATGGAAATAACTCATCTCATCGCAATCCAGAAATCACCAGAAATCAAAACGGCCGAATAAAAATCACGAATATAACCAAAAGTTTCCATAAACTGGTTAAACGCAATAGAAATTAAGGATTTTGTTGTTGTTGCATAAAGCAAGCAAGCAAGCATAAGTCTGACCACTATTGTGTCGCTTGGATGTCCCCTTTCCCCCCTACTCTCGTCCAGACTTTGACTTGATTGAAATTGTTCCAGAGGCTACCCTGTCTCTTGAGATTGTACCAGCAAATGTTCCGGGTCGTTAAAGTGGACCGGCGTGATACTTTTAAAAATACTCATCAACCGCTGATTGGCCTAAAATATATGATTAGTACTTTCTTCTTCTCTTTGTCCAGTAAAATTTGCAAAATCCTAGTCCTAGTCTTTTTGAGAAAAAAAAAATTAAAAGGTCGACCACTTTCAGACTGCTACTAGCTAGCCGAGGCTGCTAACAGTCTCCGCCTATACTTGTGGTCTGGGTTATTTGCGTTACTTTCGTGACTAAATTCTAGTATTTGAGCCATTTATGGGCTTGATGCTTCCATCCGATTCAGACCGCTCGTCATCCACCCTGTTGTTACTTGTGCATGTCTTTCCTCTTCTTACTTGGTGTTTCCTGTTTGTTTTGTCTCCATTTGATTTGGCCAGGCGTATTTCATAGGAGAGCGAGTTTTTCTACACAACGTCCTTTGTACCACTATTTATAGTTTTAAAATTTTGAGTATTTTATTTTGCCAAAAAGCATTGAAACAACATTTTTTGATTTTGGATAGTTACGAAATGTGAAAATATTCCGCCTGTGATCATAGTGGTCTTATAGTTGTCTTCCCGCAATAAGAACGGGTTAGTCATGTCGTGGATATGTGTGTAAAATGTTGTGTTGAGCCTTAAAGCGGGTCTAATCGTCATTTGTTAGTGTGTTGTTGACGCCAGTGGCACTGTGATTATAAGGATAGTGTTATTTCTAATATGTGTAGATTCGTTTTTTTTTCTTTAGGGATGCTGTTAATGCCATGGTTTCTATTGCGTGGTCTTACCCTGGCTCTGTGCTGATTATATTTCTTAAATATACCTCTCTGTGACTGTTGGCACCCGATCATTCTCATGAGATT